>WEIV01020237.1:311603-321644 GCA_013390005.1 Calyptomena viridis
ATTGGGTTAAAATCTTACACTAATCTGAGACTGATGAAAAATGTAAAGGGAGACTAGTGAAAGCCTGCTGTAAACCTTATTGTGTATCTGGCAAGATACCAAATCGTTAGAACTTCAGGTTTGGGATCTCAGGCCATCCACTACTGGGGAAATTAAGCTAAGAAGCTGTTTGCACACATTGACATGAAAACACAGTCTGCTAGAGTGGGTTTGCATGCTAATCACAAAATATATACAACTTCTATTGTCATAAGCTTCTTTGTGGTCCTCTGTCACCCCCTTTCAAAAGTCCTGATTACACGTTCTCAACCTGTGTTTTGCAATTTTACATTCCAGAAGCCTCTCATTTTAAGGGCTGCATGAAAGGCTTTCAACAGAAACTCCAGTTTTCTGAGTTCTTTCCAGCACAGCTCCAAATGGAGTTATATTGCCTGAAATTCCTGTATGTGGCTACTGCCAAAACTCAGAGTCCTGAGGGCTATATAAAAACCTTAACTTGGGGTCCAGGAATAGAGATGGGACTCTGCTGTGACAGTTGCTTGACTCTCTTTGCACTTCTGAATGTCAGTTAATTAGAGTATGGTGCTAATAATGCTAAGGTTGCAGGTTTGATCCCTGTATGGGCCATTCACTCAAGAGCTGGACTTTATGATCCTTCTGGGTCCCTTCCAACTGAGAATATTCTATGGAAACTAGATGTGTGTCAAGATATGGTTTCCACAATTTCTTATATTTCTAAAGTCTAAAAGCACAGATAAACATGATCTTCATTAACAGGAGATAAAACTGAAGCCCAAGAAGCTGTAACTTACTCTGATGTGGCTTCCATTTGTAGCAATAAAAGCCCTGATAACCTTCATTTCCACTCTTTCCTGCTTATCTGTTTCTTACCTGGTGAAGACTATAATGACAAAACATTTTACAAGAAATCAAATTGAAGGAGAGCACCTTCATGTGGATTTGTGTCTGTTGAAGCTGTGTGATATCTAAGAAGTTTCATTCATGCTTTTTCTTGCAAAGGAGCACTAACAGTCACTGCTTTTTGTGAAGCCCTTGACATAATTATGTATTTTTGAGGCTGTTTCCTTTTTACCAGATGCTGTACTTACATTAGTCTCTTTTTCTTAGGAAATTAGACTGAAATATCTCTACTGACGATTTTGATTTTCAAGCAAATTATCCAAATACATTAAAAGCAACACTAAAAAGTAGTATCTGGGGCAGTTCTTTACTCAGTGAGTCCAGTTTGACCCCAGAGGAGATGCAAAGATTGCAGAGTGTACCTAAGAGTAGAGCATGTTACACAGTTCATGTAGTTTTCTGAGGCATAAGTCAGAGTCAGATCTTGCTCCCTATGTGAATCAGGAAATATATCTAACTCTGAAAAAACAAAGTGACCCATAACATCTTTGCCTATCTGTATATTTCTTCTGTCAGGGCTGTTTACATTTTCTACTTTGTTTAATAGTAGAAACTGGAGTGGGTGGAAGGGAAAAAAGCTATCATGATTGGGTGTTCTTTTTCTAACAGAAAATTAATTGTGAGGGATTGGAGAAGTTCTCTTCTCTCTGAGGAGCCTCATCACTGATTTGTCCTCTGGGATTGCTGCATCTGGTTCAGCTTAGCTATATCTGTCTTCAGTATTGACGCTTAATCCAGTTTCACATGCCTGCTGCAATGCTGCCTTTTCTCCCTTGCTTGCATCTTGCAACTTTTCTTTCTCTTACTACTCTTATTTAATTTTAGGCTTGTTTGCCTTACGTAACCCCCTGTAAATCATTCCAAGATCCAGGAAGCATACTAGCTACAGTCACGTTGGCTTGATTTCTTTGGTGTTTTGATGAGACTTGGAGTAGCTATACTACATAATCAAACCCTGACACTGATCAAAAGCAAAAGAGAGCCAGTAGATGGCACCATTTATTATATTATAGAAGATTCATAACCAAAGCCTGGAGGGTTTCCCCCCTTAAACCTGGATGTCAGTAAAACATAAATCAACCCTCCATTTTTAGAGATGTTACTTATAAGCTTAGTAGACACCTCACTTTATATCCTTTCCCAGAGCTTCCTGTGAAGGATTCAGTGGCAATGCCTTAAATGGAAAAACATTTTAGAAATAATGATGGAACTAGAGGTCAATAGGATACAGCCCAGGGGAGCTTTCTTGTGTTTTGCTCTTAAAACATACACCATTGCTACTTTACTTTCTTTATTCTATTAAATAACAGATCTACTTTGAGGCGTATCTCCAAACCCAATAACTTCAGAAAAGACTCAGGCAATGCTTAATTACAAACACGGTTTAGCTCCTCTGTAATAATGAATAGTACTATTTTATTACAACATATAGCAGCTGTTATCGAGGGCTCTCAGAGTGCTTCAGAACACTAATGAAGTGTGCCTCACAACACCTCTCGACAGGAAATATTAATTCCCCATGAGTCCCATTGACCTCGGTGGGTGCTTGCATGATTCTATGTGTCTGAGAAAGACATAGGCATGTGAATAAAGAATACAGAACCAGGAGTAAAATATATTTTATGCCATTTCAAGCACTTAATTTTCCCAAAAGGAGGAAAAAAAAAAAAAAAGAGAAAAGGAATTAGTTTTGTCTTTCAGGAGTTAGCCTTTGCAGCACTTTTGGTGGGGGATCAGACCACTTGCTTGAAGGTTAGCTATAAGTTTCCAATTGATAGTGTGCTGCTTTGTGTGCTTCAAAGCCAGATTTAGCAACTTCAGCGTCATTTACTATTAAAGGTTAAAGGCAGTTGCTCTTTCTAATCTCCTGCTGCACAGCCAGTGTAATTTTAATACATACAGGAAAGAAATGCAATGCTATAACATTTAACAGGATATATTTTCCCATCTTTATTTTAAGTTATGAAAACTGGCTGCAAAAAGCTAGTGTTTCCAGTCAATGATAGTTTCCTGGCATCAAAAACATCAGAAAATGAAATTAATATCCAGAAAAAAACCAAAAAAACCAAACGGAACAAAACCCCCCAAAAGCAAACCACCAGGAGGAGAGCACAAAGAAAAAGAGAACAACTTGGATATTCTATATTTATCTCTGTGTTATGTGTATTCGCTTCACTGAGTTGTCAATTTTAATTGGACTGCAAGCTACTGTAGTTGGGTTCACACTGGTTCAATTAAAAAATCCTGTTGTTACTTTTTTTCCATATTGCTCATAAATAGGAGTATTGTAGGAGTAATAATGTTAACACCAGTGTCCTGGCAGAATGCCAGCTTAGGTAATTATATTCCGCCTATGGAAATTTCAGTTGCTGTTTCAGCTGAATACATTAGTCTTTATTTTCCATTCCCGATCACCATATTATATAACACTGCTCTGTATTGCTAAAAAGCCACCCCATGTGTGGCTGTGTTATAGTGATTGCTGAACTAAGGGAAAAAAGTCAGTATCTCTCCTCCTAGTAAAATACTAGACTATTTACAACATCAAAGTTCAGTGTTGGGGTTGAGATTTGCTTGAACTAAGGATTATTTAAAGGAAGTATGCATGGAAAATATGGATGGACTGAATCGATAGTTAATGGCTTGTGGAAACTTTACGTAGTGATGTGGTTATGACAACAAACAATGGAAGGATTTTATAGTCTCACTCAGGAGGATCTTGACGAGCAAGGTAGGTCAGGCCGAGTCTCTCACTTGAAGAATTGTCCAGTTTGGGAAAAATAATCCTTTAACAGCCTATCTAATAGGTTTGCACAAGGCAAAAAGAAGAGGGACAGTTGCTGAAAAAATGATGATAGTGCCCTCAGAGCAGAATGCTTAGACGTAGTAATTTTGTACATCATTGTCTGCAAAGATATCATTATGAACAGTTTAAAAAAACCCTGAAACAACAACAACAAAAACCCCAAACCATAACAAAAATGTAAAAAACCAAAACAAGGTAAAAACCACACACATACACACAGAAGAAAAAAAAATAATCAGGACTAGCATACAGAAATTGGTTCTTCCAGAATGTCTGCTTTTGTCTGTTTTGAAAATTGCCTTTGGTGTTGTGGAAAAAACATACATTTGCCTATAAAATAATCAGTAGTGGCTTAACTCAGTATTTATTGACATTAACATGAGAAAGGTTGAGCAAGTCTTTGCTTTCAGTGCACCCACTTCCTCCCACTCCAAGATGGAGCAATAATATCTTGACAGTCCATGTAAGAGTTAAGAACAAGGATTATGCTTGCTTTGGATGACTTCTAAATAAAAATTACAAAATAAATGGAACAGCAGTATAGTATAATGGGCATTCAGGAAATCAGCAACAAAGAGACAGCATATGAGTACCAATCTTTTCTTTTGAAAGATCTCTGAATTTGGAGAGGTGTGCTGATTTAAATGGCAGAGAGGTATCTAATTCTCACGGACTTTTGATGATGATTTGGCACCTACCTGTCATTTGTGCCTTGGGGACATTTCCAGCTTACAAATATTCTTAGCTTTTGCTTCATTAAAGTGGAAACTGAAACTGTATGTTTGAATTTCTCAGTCTGCTACTTAGCTTGTATTATCCACACCATCTCTCTACCTGTGTTTACTGAGCATACATAGTGCTGCCTTGTGAACCGTCTTCATATTTTCCCCCGTGGGATTATAAAGACCTCGTTCTCGGCAGACTTTTCCTTATCTAAGTAAGAGTGAGTATTTTGACATGACTGAGTTAACTGGAGTTTATGTGGAACCAGCCACATGGTGGAAAATCACCTATGTGACCAAGGATGTGAGGTTTGGCCCAAATATACTGCTTCCCATACATGGTGATTATAAATTCTCCCAAATTTAATTTTTCATGCCTGGGAGAGGAACACAGTTGTTTTCAATTTCTGATAATGATTGGAAGATGAAAAACAAGTTTCTGGGCTTGTGACAGTTCTCAGGACTGACAGCACTAGCTCACGTATCCGATGATCCAGTCGCGATGCAATCCGTTAGCATACGGTACACGGGGAGCTGTCGGGTCTGTAGCAATCCAATTAAGTTACATGGTTTCTAAAGCTAGATGATTTGAGGAAGCTTAAAACAAAGTTAACACTGTGCTGGCTCAACGGCTGTGTCAATTATCTGGTTGGACGTGCTTGTAGCTCTGTCTGCTGAAGCGTGTAGAGCATGTGGAGGTTTTTTCTTCCCTTCTCTAAAGCAAGACCAGAAAGAACACATTTAGGAGATAATTATTTCCTACCTTTATTATTATTTATTAAATGACAATCCCTATATATATTGGAAAGAGATAGTCATATCACCTGGGAAAAAAACCTCAACAGAATAAATGGATTGCATAATGCATTTTTCAGACTTCTCGCTGAAATTGAAATACTAAAGTTCCTTTATGTTAGCTGAAGTGGCATTAATTTGCATGGAGGTCACTGTTTGACCTTTGCTGTGGGAAGCCTATGTGGTTTTTGTCAAAATCTTTTCCTTCTAACCTTTAGTTTCAGATATCTGCCTGCATTTGCCTGTGCTATTCCCATTATCTTTGTATCTGAAATCAGTGAGACAGAAAAGGAAAGTGGCTTTGTGGCATAGCTCTGTATTTTTTGTAACTTCTCTCTTTGTGGCAAGTTAATCAAAAGCCCTGTGTGAAGTCCCCTCTGAACTCGGCCTTCCATCCTTCCCAGGTGTTCAAGGACTTGCAATCAGGTAACCCTATGACACTCTCACTGCGGGTTCCCCACAGGTGTGTGTGCTCACTTTTTGTTTAGTAATTTGTACAAGGAGCTGCCTTACCTGCTTTATGAGAGACACAGGCAAGATTACCTTACTTCTCAGAGCTCTGCTTCTTTCTAGTGAGAGGGTTTGACCACCCACACAAAGCCATCTAGCTCTCCTTCAGCAAAAAGCATGAGGAAAGAAAAGAGTCACTCACTGAACACTAACATCACCTGGCCTTCTTCATCTTATCTGGAAATTAGA
The DNA here is from genome assembly GCA_013390005.1 of Calyptomena viridis. NCBI lineage: Eukaryota > Metazoa > Chordata > Aves > Passeriformes > Eurylaimidae > Calyptomena > Calyptomena viridis. The sequence goes on from WEIV01020237.1 coordinate 317,547, forward strand.
GTCAATCTCCAGCCCTCCCAAAAATACTCTGCTGCCAGCCCTAAGAAGCAAAATCACAGTTTTGACAAAATTGATGATAAAATTAATACTGATTTCACTGGGATTAACACTGATTTCACAATTTCAGCCCAGATACAGTGATCTAAGAAATTACCAACTTGATGTCATCTGCCACCTTGGAGCAGGAAGCAGGAGAGCTGGCTGCATCTGTAAAGGAGTGAAGACAATGCACGTTATCAGGCACTATGTTTCACGAAAGCTGAATTGCAAGAATGAAGGAAAATTTGCAAAATAAAACCAAAGAGGGAAGAACTGTGGCTGCACATCTGTTTACACAGAATCACAGAACATCCTCAGTTGGAAGGGACTCATAAGGTTCATTGAGTCCAACTCTTAAAGCGACTAACCCATATATGGATTGAACCTGTCAACTTGGTGTTTTTAGCACCATGCTCCAACCAGCTCAGCTAATCTCAGGGTTTTTGGAGACTCCCAAGCCCAACTCAGCTCTCCAAAGGTTCCTCAGAGTGTAACACTATCAGAGTTACTTAATTTTTATACTATGTAATGGAGAACATACCTTACTCCTGTATGCTGTATTGGACTGTGATGGAAAATTAAATGTCTCAACAATTCAGTTGGTATGAACATTCCCATCAGCTCATGTCTTGCAGAAAATATTCTAAGTTCAGAGGTTAGCTGAGTCTGGCCTTCTGTGAAGAATATGACAATATTGACGCTGATCCTGGTGGTCGGTTTTTACAGTGGCTATTGAAGAGTTGGACCATGGACTGCTTTTTGCTCAGTTGCTCCATTTACTTTTTCGGTATCAAGATATTTATCAATACATGTTGATATATTGCTTTCCAGCATTTTGTTTGCTAGTCTCCAAAGCTGACTCATGAAGACAGACACATACATATCTTCCAGTACAGAAATGACATTTTCAGTATAAATTCAGGTCTTCTGCTGTGAACTGGAGCACAACATCATATGTAGAAGGCAAGAGTTGAAAAAAATAAAATCACAAAAATGGCCTATCTGCAGTCACTGGATAAACTCCCAAGAGAAAGCTAGGAAGAAGAAAAGGAATCAGGAAAATTTTTAAATGCACAGTATCCCCTTTTATCATGTTTCTAATCCCATTTGCTTGGCTTCTCTTTGTCTTGCATTGTTGTTGTTTGTCTCTAGCCTGCGCATTCTCAGGGCTTTATAAAGCTTCATCTTAAGGGGGAACCTGAAGAGTGTATTTTCCCTGCTAACAAATAACCTGAATCGTTTTCATCACTGAAGCCAATCAGAGGCAGGAGATTACAGTCAGTGGAGGACCGAGATTTGCATATTAACAGCGCAGTTATTGAAGAATAGCTGTCTTGCATTTAGACCACTGTGCCTTCTGATTCACCAATACTGGCTGCCAGCCAATGCAGATGAGGGATTCAAAGGTCAGATGGGCTTGTTGGTGGTGTTTTTTTTTTAATTTTTTTTTTTTTAAGGAGAGAACTGTGCAGTACTAATATAAATCAGATAGCAAAACCCATGTGCAGGAAGCCAAGAAAGCAGAGTGAACCTGCTTGGCTCTGGCTCTGAAGCAGCACGGCCACTATGCTGTCTTGTTGGCTCCAACGAGACTCCCTGCGTAATGTATATTGTGTATATTAATGTTTCAGCTTTACAGTTCTATTTCCATTAGGGGAAGATTGCCCGTGAGCCTCTTAGTGGATAAATAGGAATTTACAGCTTTCAAAAATTCTCTTAAAGCTTGCAGGATCCACAGAAGAAGGAATTACACATGACTATTTTTTAAGCTTTAAAAGGTCCAGAGGGCCTAATTGTGCTCTCAGATACGTCTGTGCAGCTCAGATTGAAGTCTTGGGATATAATGCATGCTTATGCGACAGCTAAAATGAGTCCTTTTTTGAATTAAAAAAAAAAAAAATCCTTCAATTATTAAAAAATTAGACTCTAAAGTCTCCAGGGTCAAGCCAGCAACTTCCCAAGAGCTATTCAAAACATAACAAAGTGAGGTCTTGGCTGGAACTCATCTCTGTACTGACCTACAAATAGTAAATAAATGCTGAATACGTTAGTGAAAATCACACAAAGACAGTAACACCGCCTTCTGCAGATTTTTGCACTTGTCCAGGCAGTCCTGTGGGAGGGAAGGAGGGGACAACCCTAAATGCCATAATGAAACAACCTTGTCAAGTGTTTTCCTGCTTCAGTCAGTTACATTAAACAAAACCAACACTGGCAGAAATATTTTCTTTTACCTCTGTTTTATATAAAGGCTTATGCAACAGTCAAGAAAAGTAGATTTAAACCATGTTGTGTTATCATCTGTGTGTATTTCTAAGTGCCATTGCATTCAGTGTTAGGAGAAAGAGATGAAGAAGCAAATTTAACACAGTTAAAGGCAAAAATATTTAAGAAATATATTCAGGCACTGGAGTTTGTGTGGCATTTTTCAACTAGTCCTTGATTTTGTAAGCTGGTTTACAGGTGAAGTACAAGTTGTGTATGAATTTCCTCACAAGTTTTCTGTGTGCTTTTTAAAAGGTGCTTGCTTAAGGATGGGCTTGTGATTTAAAAGACTGAAAAGATATATTTTACTGTAAACAATATAGAAGAGGATGCCCAAGCTGTAATTACATCTTACTTTCATCAGAGCTATATTTAACAGAAATACTTTCAGCAAGTTCTGCTTTATTCAGCACTTTATTTGCCACTAAAAAGCAAAGCAAGAACCAGTCAGGAAATAACTAATCCGCATCTGCACAGCTGGACCAAGAGTTGCTCCTGCTCCTTACCTAAATCAGTGCATTAACTTCCGTGTTTTGTCCTCCACACGTGTCCTTGTGTTGCTTGGTATAATATGTGTCAGTATTGTTGTCACTCCTCAGACTGGAGCTGTGACACTAACACTACCAGCCAAGGGAAAAAACTACACGCAAAGGCAACACAAGCCAGTATTGTTCAAATCAGATGAACCCAGTAGTGTGGAAATTGCTTCTGTTGCTTAAGTGTGCTTGCTGGTAGACTCAAACTGATGGGCTGGTGAGCATATATAATTAGCCCAATACCTGAGGATGCAATTCTGCACTGCTTTGTTGAAAGAAGCACTGTGGAAAATAAGAGGCAGGAAATTATTCCATCATATTTTCTTCTTACCACTAGAAATCATAGCTGCCACGTGCAATATTTAATACCTGATGTTAGTTTCCATCTTTCAGCCACAGCCACTTTTCACTTACCAGCTAATCGTCACCTAGAAGCGTACTGAAATGCATTGTAAGTCGGCATACAAAGGCCTTCTCTGGCATTAAATCATAACCATCTCCAGAGAGGAAAGGGGCTGCTGTAAGCAGCCCCTGCATGGCAATTCAGGCTAGCAAAGGAGCAAGTTTTCTTCCCATTCAAATAGCAGGAAGAGTTCAGATTAGCCAGCACTTTCTGTGGGAGCAGAGATGCAGTTGCAAAAGCCTTCCATAACTCTTTGCTCAGATAAGGCATTCTGGAAGCAGCACTTGGCTCTGGGGATGCGCTCGTTGCTGTTAGCACCCCTGGGCCCAGCACCTTGTCTTGGGGAGAGCTGTCCTCGGCCACCTGTCCCACGGCTTCGTGAATGAAAGACAAGGTCAGGAACTCTTGCCACACTTGAGGGTGGTCTTCTGCCCGAGAGATGAATAAGCAGAAAACCAGACCCTGTACCTAAGGGTGTCCCCTGAAGGGTGCTGGTTTGAAGTCGCGGCTAACTGGGAAGAGGGAACCTCTACAGGTAACACATGTTCCTCACGGTAACACATGTAAGTGTTCCTCACAGGAGGATTCCCAAATAAGCACCGATCCCGTCGGATGGGGTGCAGCTTCTCAAGCTACACAGGGTGCTACGCGTGGCGGCCGGGAACGTCTGAGGAGGGAGGCCTCGGAGAAAACTTGCAGCAGGATGCTCTGCCCGCGGTGCCTGGGGCACTCCCTACTCGTACCCCTCTCGCCACCAGCCTCCGCGGCTCCGCCGGGCCCACTCTCCGCTGCCCACACACCGCCGGTTCCCCGCCCCTCCGGCGGAGCGGGCCGCGCTCCCCGCGGCTGCGGCTG
>WEIV01020237.1:338790-368680 GCA_013390005.1 Calyptomena viridis
TACTCATTTTTTCCCCTTCATTAAAAATCCTTAAGTGAAGAAAACAATTGTGAGTTCTGAATTTCTTTGATAATTTCTGTTTGTCTATCAGTCTATTTATTACCAAAATGTTGTTCTTTTCCTCAATTTCAAAACTTCNTAAAGTATCTCTTCTTTAGAGTGATGAGTGTAGTAGGAAGATGTGTGCAAGCATTGTCTTGCTTTGGTTTGCCTAGTAGTAGAAATTAAGTGGAGATAGAAAAAATTGACATGGAAACTTGCTTTCTACCTTAGCATGAATTTGCATGTGTCACCCATGTGTTCCTGGAAAGTTATAAAAGCATCTTTTTGGGAGAGATGTCTGGGGCATTTTTTTTTTTTGCTTACCAGAAAGTAATACAACATGACTTGTAAAATCTCTGTAAGATGAATATAAAGTCCTGAACTCTAATCATTTAACTGTATAAAACCAACTTTCAAAATGTTATTGCATTTAGAACATTTGCTCCTGATAGTCATAGAATCATAGAATGATTTTGGTTGGAACAGACCTTAAAGATCATCTAGTTCCAACCCCCGTGCTGTGGACAGGAACACTTTCCACTAGATGAGGTTCCTTAAAGCCCCATCCAACCTAGTCTTGATCAGTTCCAGAAATGGAACATCCACCTGTTCATCTGTCTCACCACTGTCATGGTGAAGAAGATGACAGCTCGAATTTTAAAGAACATAAGTGAGTTTTCGTTTGGTCTGTGGAGACAGGATCCTGAAGTGTGCAGTGGCTGTAGCTGTCACACAAGTACAGCCCAAAGAGGGTGCCCATATCGAGGTGAGCTAGGCAATCCCCATATTTGCAATTACTCAGTGAGAATTGCATGCTAATGGAAGCCTGCAGGGGATTGTTCAGAGAGATAATCTTTGCACCATTTCCTCAGGGCTAAAAGATCCCAAATATATCCCAGCATAAGCAGAACACCAGGAGGAAATGGTTAAGATAAAGATAATACAAAACCTCACAAAGAATAAAAAAATCAAGGCCACTTATGTGGGAAGTTGAGTATTGGTATTTTTATGTAATCTGAAGTGGAAAAGGAAATATTTGATATCCCATAGTATTCTGATGCAACAGTACATGCAAGCTTTCTGAAACGTATTTGTCATCATATCTACCCCACTTATAATTGAAGAGAGAAATTATGAAAGCTTGTTGCTTGGTGTCTGGCCTTTCCCTACAAATGCTTAGGCACTTAGCAGCAATGGGGACTCAGGTGGAAGGAAAAGGCAAGGCAGGGTTTGTGTGTGCATGCGCGGGTGCTTTCCTCCATTCTTCAGGCAAGAATTTCAATGGATCTGTAATTTTCTGGCAAAGCAGTGACTTTAACTGCAACGGTGTCTGTTTTTTTGTACAGTGGATGCAATCAAGCCTTTTACTCTATCTGAAATAGTTTCATGTTGGTTTTTTTTAATGTCTGTATTGCTTGTATTGGGCCCCAAACAAACATTAGTATTCATACGTAAGATACTACATGATATGCTTAACCTGCCTAAGCTGGAGCCTGATTCAAGGAAACTGTAAGAGGACCTTAAATAGATTAACTGACAAGAATTTCTATTGCAGACAGCATTACATGTGCTTTGGTTCTGTTTTGAAACAAGAAAAGCTAGGTCAGGATCTGGGATAATGAGCAAAGATGTAGCAAAAACTTCTCTGCTATAGGTGAACCATCAGACCATTCTTTGCAAAGAGTGATCAAATTCAGAATAATTGTGAAGCTGCTTTAAGGCAAGCCTGTGCTTCTGGCAGCTGATGAGTGTGCTGTGATTGCAGAAATGATTGGTCTTGAGGAGCTGTCAGCCAGTCTGAGGGTTACACCAAATATTCTCAAATAAAAGGTTCTAAAATGTTCATCCTACATATCTAACCAGAACAGATTTACAGTTTTGAATATAGGTAGTATTTAATTTTGTGCGATAACATTTCCTTCTGCCATTTTTGTATATTTAAGTCAGAATACAGTCTCAGGTTCTAGAATAGGTAGCATTTTCCTTTCAATGAAACTTGTTTGGGGATAGTGGAATAGCAAAGCTCTCTTTAGCTTTGGTATTCAGTTTATGAAACCTTGTTTGATGTGTCTGTCTTTCTGTTTATTGCACAAATTTTTTTTTCTAAATTACCAATATGGTAGTATTGTTGGAAGATAATCTTTGTTTTTTTGTGTTTGAGCTTCCAGTTCAGATATAACAAGATCAGGACAAGAACATTTGTGGGATCAACACACTCCTCTGGGTTGTCATTACAGTCATAGAAAAGAGATGTAGAGTGGAACATCACTTCTGTTGGCTCTACGTGGTATCATTCTCTTAAATGATATGAAATGGGAGAATTATCCCAGTGGATGTTTCTTATGATCCTTCTCTCTGTAAAGGTCATTGATAATTGCTGTTTATTGTTTTGGAGAAAATTTGTTCAAATGTATCTTTGAGTATTCATTTTCCATAGATTTGTGTCTAGGGGACTTAAAAGTGACAACGAGAGTGTATGATAAAAAGTAACCATTTGCACAGAAGCAATTTTCAGTTCTTAAAAGTGAAGAAAAGAAAGAAGAGGGGAAGTTCTTTTCATGATCTTTTTCCTGACTTTAGCTCTTCAATTCCTGCCGCAAAACCTCCATTTCTGCCCCTCTACACTCCAACTTCTGGTTAAGGAAAAGAGGTCCTTTCACTGGGTGGAAGTCAAGGAAAGCTCAGTAGCATTCACAAGGACTTTGTAGTCAAGTATTTTACTCTGTGTGTGTGCAGTAAAGTATTTATTTTTCTTTATTCTCTTTAAAAATTCTGTTGTTAGTTTTTAAGTGTTTTCACTAAGTCTTCAGTGTTCTTTACATCAAAAATGTTCATGCTTCTTTTTCAAGCTCTTAGAAATAACACATCCAAAGAGAGGAAAATAATGTATAGTTTGTGTCTTCAGAATGCTGCTGTGTTGTGATAAGAGTATCATTCTGACTAAGGTTTGATTTCTAATCTCATTTGTTTGGCTGCACAAACTTCTATGTCATATAAATATCACGGAGGATTATTTGCCTCAGTGCAGGGAAATTCTTCTGAAAATGCTTGGTTTTTCAGAAACCCCTTGAGCAACAAGGGAGAATTGGTTTGGAAACTGTTGTATTTATGTAATCTCAGCATTCAGTTTATGAATTCTGGTTCATTTGCTTTATCATGGGATTCCTCACGCGATACGATGTTGGAGCCTGGAGCAGGAGTGATATATGACCATTAACCTTGATGGTGCCCACCAAAGTGAGAACAACTGATGCTGGAGTCTTAGGAAAAGTCTTCAGCCAAATTACTCTGCAGGGAAAGCAGTGGGAGCATCCATTATTTTTCCAGAAGCAGAAGAAAGTAAATTTATAAATAAGACCTGGGGAGCTTGCTGAGCTTCAGGAAGCTAGACTAACTCCTGCAGGAAAGAAGTTTGCTTTGCTCAAGTGTCTGTCCTAGAAGGAAGACACCTAGAAGGAAGGACACCTGTATGTCCCATACGGGTGATGGGGCAATGTGATGAGGTTCAGTAGAGGAGTCATATGAGGGAAAAAACTATCCCATATTCCCATGAGATTTCAGTGAGAACATATTTTAGGAAGGAGAAGTGGAGAAATACAAGTCTAGGTGAGGTAAAACTGATTGTGCTAGCTCTGAACTATAAATCCTATGTGTCTGTAAGAACACAGTCCTGGGAAAGACTAAGATTTTTCTAGCATGGGGGTTTTGGTATCTTTACATTCTCAGATGACACTTACTTGAATAAATAAAGGGTGGGAGAGCTATCCAAAACACAAGTGCAACATGGATCAGGTAAAGAGCAAGGACTGCCTACTAAAGGCTGCTTAGAGACACCCTGGATGAATGTGTTGGGACTTGAATTCAGTCATCTGGGAAACTATCCAAACTTTTTGAAAGTGTATGAAAATATCCTGTCCAATTCAGATCAATTCCCTTAGAGAAAGCTAAGAAATTTTACTGCAAATTCTGTTTTGAATGATACAGATTGAAAATCTATGCTTTTACTCATCATAGTGTAGCAGGTTGGAGGGGATCACAAAGATCATCTGGTCCAACCCAACCTTTCATGGCAAAAGCACAGTCTAGAAAAGATGGCTCAGCACCTCGTCCAGCTGAATCTTAGAAGTGTCTAATGTTGGGCAATCCACCGCTTCTCTGGTGAGATTATTCTGATGGCTGATTGCTTTAATTGTGAAAACTTTCTTAAAAATTATGGAGAACTGCCTTGCAATGACATCAGCGAGCTCTCTTAACACCCTCAGGTAAATATTATCAGAGCCCATCAATTTGTAGGGTCAAGCTCCTGTTCACAAACCAACTCTTCCTTCATTGTAAGTGGCTCTGTGTTTGCATCAACCTGGATTTTTGTTTACGAGGCCTGGGGCCCAACACTGCCAATGAAGACAGAGGTGAAGAAAGAGTTGAGAACCTGTGCCTTGTCAGCATTGTTCGTGACTAATTCATCTTTCCTATTTAACAGCTGGTCAATGTTTTCCTTCTGTTTCTGCTTGTTGTTTATTTACCTGAAGAGCCCTTTCTTATAGTTTTTTACATTTCAAGCCTGTTTCCTTTCGAGCTGTTACTTTTCTATTTATATCTTTACATACCCTGGCACTCCCCTCATAGTACTGAACTGATATTAGTCCACTTGTCCATCTCTGGTACGCTTCTCTTTATTTTGAGCAGACTCAAAAGTGGTTTTGAGCAGACTCAGAAGCTCACAGTTAAGACAAAAGCTTCATCTGCTTCCCTTATCTTTAAAGGGGATGAACTCTTTTGGTGCTTCCAGGGAGTATTGAGAAACTCCCAGCACTTGCTGGCTCCTTTTTGCTCCATAGAAACTTCTCATAGAATCCCTCCCAAGCATTGCCTAGTTCTGAATACCTGCTTTACCAAGAATTAGAATAAATACTTTTTGTGAACCGAAGCTATTCTTGTAATAAAAAAGCAGATAGAAGGAGAATTGTGTTTATCATACACTAAATATAAATCTGAAATAAATGATTCTACAGACTCTGTTAGTTCCTGCTGTGGCTCAAGATCTGGAATCCCTTTCAAGTGTACATTTGCCAACAACCAGGGCTTCCATAGTGCAAACCCCATCAATCATCTGCTTGTATTTCTGAAGCGTACAGCAGAGCCAACAGGGCATGAAAATCTAGACTTCCATTCCTTGGAACTAGGGGAGGTAGCAAAAGAAGCAGTGTATTTATTGAGAGCCTCTGTGTGTGAGGATGTCATCATAGCCTTCTTATTTTTCTTAGATGTTTGAGGTCTTTTTAACTTGTCATTTGTGTCAGTGTCTAAAATGTCTAGTAAACTACATGACCAAAACTGTTATGTGTCCTAGATACTCTTGATGTCTTTGATGTTGCTGAGAAAATGAGGAGTCAGTTTGGATCTTGAAAAAGAGTAGCCTGAATTCATCCCAGGTAACTTTTAAAGAGCTTAACAGGGCCATCTATGCTAAAAATATATGTCACCCAACTTCCCTTTATGTAAAGAGAGGCAGATACCTTGTAGGTCTGTATTGGTATGTGTAGACTTTGGTCTTAGCATGGCCTTAGCATCTCTGAAAGATACCTGTTTCTGTATTCTCTATTGACTAGACAAAGAGTCTGGGTGAATACATACTCAATTTAAGTCCTTCAGCTGGGAACAGCATTTAGGTGGAATCTCTCTGATACTGTGGAAGGCTTGAACAGCACCTTCTGTACAGCCTCTCTTCACTAGCTATATATACTGATTTGCAATAATTTGAAAAAAACGACTTTGTGTACAACCGAGATAGCTAATGATCAACTTTCAACTGTTCAACCTTCAATCTTGACAAAGAAAGAGGTGGAGGTCGAGAAGAAATGCTAGCCACCCAGGGCAAGTAGAAGCAAGAGTGTAAAAGTAGTGGCTGTGCCCTTGTCACTCATATGGATCAGCTCTGCAGAGCTTAACCTCTTGCTTTGCAGAAGCTGCTGAGCTTTTTGGGCTGGAAGTCAGCTTAAGGAAGACAGAAGTTCTTTACCAACCTGCACCTCAAGAACCTTAGCATCATCCTCGTATCACTATAGGTAAATCAGAACTTAGATCAGTCCAGCAGTTCAACTATCTAAGAAGTATCATTTCCTCAGATGGTAAGATTGATAAAGAGATAGATAACAGGTTAGCAAACGCATACAGAGCTTTCAGGAAGCTTTATAAAAGAGTATGGTGCAATAAACACTTGAAGAAAAGTATGAAGATTAGTGTTTATAAAGCTATTGTACCGTCTACTCTCTTATATGGATGCGAATCATGGGTCATCTGCTGCTATCATCTACGACATCTCGAACATTTCCATCAGCACTGCCTCTGTACAATCCTGAACATCCACTGGATTGATTACGTGACCAACGTTACCGTCCTCGAACGGGCAGGGATCACCAGTATTGAGGCCATGCTGTTGAGAACGCAACTGCGCTGGGCAGGGCACGTTTCCAGGATGGAGGATCACCGCCTCCCTAAGACTGTGTTTTATGGTGAACTCGCCACCGGCTGCTGCAATAGAGGAGCCCCAAAGAGGAGATACAGGGACTCCTTGAAACAGCACCTCAGTCTTGGCCACATTGACCACCATCAGTGGTCCACTTTGGCCTTAAATCGAGAATCATGGAGACACACCATCTATAATGCTGCTGCCTCCTTTGAAAACTCACATAGAATTAGCCTTGAGGAGAAAAAGACAATGTAGAAAGAACCGTGCCTCGTCAATACCACCCGAGGAGTCTTTTAGCTGTTCCTTTTGTTCCCAGACTTGTCTATCCTGCATTGGCCTTTTTAGCCACCAGTGCGCTTGTAGCAAGTGTGGGTAGAGCCCTTCCCATATCTTCGTTTGCGAAGCTTAGCCATGATGATGACCTAATTCATGCTTTCTGACAATCTTGCAAGATACAGAGCAGAAAAGACAGCTGAGACTTGAGAAGTGAAGTAACTACTCCCCTCCATGTAAACTTGCTAGACAGCTTTGGATGGCGATTTTTTAGAGACTGAAGAATGATATGCTCTTGTTAATGTGTTTAAGTCTGTTCAACTCCATTGGAAGAAATGATGATTCTATTTTAAGGAAGAGTAAGGAAAGACATGTCAGAAGACATGTCAGTGATTCATTTCAATCCTAAGTGGTCGCTTACCTTTTGAGTGGACTCAAAGGTGCACTTTAGACAGGAATACATGAACTAAAAAGGGGTACCTTTTCTGGGTGTACAGTTCAGAATTCGAGTGTAACTGCAATAAGTACTGTTCATATATTTCATATTGTGTTGCTAACTCACTGTATTTTGAATGTCTTTATTAGAGCTGAAAACTGTACTTGTTGCAGTCTGTGTTCTGAGCTCTCTGCCTCTATTATAGGCCATGGAGGCTTTTAAAGCTTAGCTTAGCTCCCAGTATCATTCCTCATATTACAATAACTTACTTTTTGGCTGAGAGCACTTCTGAGAAGTAATCTGTGATGTGTTTATTTTGGCTGGAGGAATTGAAATGCTTTAAAGGAAAAAAAAAATTAAAAGCTCCTCAAATGTTCCTGCAGTTTAGCTTTCTCCTCTTATTATGCTAATCTGATTGTTTTTAATGTGAGGACTTCTTTTGCCCTGGGTCTTATGTACTCTGCAGTGTCATAAAAAGTATACCACTTTACGACTAAGTAATGTTGACTTGTAAGTTAGAAATCTGAGATTTTCAGTTGGAATACTTCACTGGATATGAATATGTCCATTTTTTTCTCTTACTTTCCTCAAATGTACAAAGTCACCACATTTAACATCTGTGAGGACTTACCAGGACGTCTAACTTAACAGGCTGTCTAAGTGAGCAGAAGCTTAAGAAGCACAAAAACATCTATGTTAATATTTGGTTTTTTGGTCTTTCACATAATAATTTCTTGTATGTGTTCTTGGTTATTGTCATCATTTAGTTAACAGGTAAACTAATATACCATTGGAGTTAATTGAAGTTACAGTGCGATATTTGTCACTATTTGAGAAGTTTCATTTCTGTATTATCAGTCAAGTTCACAACTGTACACAGTGCAACCATGGAGCCCCTTCTTGCCTATTTAGTGGACTTCTATTAGAAAAGATCAGGCTAATCTTCACAATAATTCAAGGGATAACACAGAACTCTCCTTAAATGTGCTTGTACAATTCTTGTAAGGGTACCTAGAATTGTAGTTAAGAATCTTATATTTCTTTCTGCTTCCTGGTTCCTTCAGAGAAATCCAGGTGGGTAATAACTTGCCTTCAGGCCTCGTAGAGAATGGTTCAGGTAAGTAGGCTCCTTTCCATGGCCATGTGCAGTTAATGTATAGACAAAGGTGGTGAAGGAGAGTGCAGCTTGGGACTTACTGTTGTTGCAGTGCTGATGATATGCAGGCCAGCTGCCCTCATGCTGGACCCAGCTGCTAATTTCCTAATGTTTGGCTGGAGCCTGGGCTTGGATAAAAGGGAGTTGGCTGTAGCTCGGGCCAGATAATTTGGAGATGCTAACAGCTCATTTGTTAAAACAAGTAGAGGGCTTGGCAAAGAGAGAGGGAGTTTCTTTCTGCTTTGTCCTTCACTCTCTGTCTCGAGGGTGTTTATTTTGTGGGTGCTTCTTGGAGTCCTCATTTCCATCCTTTTTTTTTTTTGAGATTACAAGTATTTCTTGTGAAGATGAAATTCCTATCATTGTACAAATTTCCGTTTGGTACATTCTGGCTTATTGCGGTGGCTTACCCATGAGTATATCTTTGCGAACCACTTGAGAGAGAGAAAGAAATGTCAGCTGTTGCAGTCTGTTGACTGCCAGTTACTGATTTGGGCTGGCTGGCATGAACACATTTATGTCTGTGGTTAAAAGCTCTAAATTTCTTTGCTGGCTTAGATTCAAGGGGCTTTACGTAGAATAGTGTAGCTTTACTTGTGATTTGTGGCTGGAGTTCAGATTGCAGCATCCTTACATGCATCTATAACAGATGAAGTGTGTCAGTATGTATGTTTTCAGCATGTTAGCCTAGACAGTGTGTGCACAAGGCTGTTCTTCAGGGCCGTGATCTTTGCTCCCTAAGAAAAAGCCATCATGCGATCATCATGGTTCCTCACTGACAGATCAGTTGCAGAAGGAAGTGAACTTTCCACTTATGAAATTGTGGCTTCAGTTATGGCAAATAAGTACCTCGTGTTGCTTCTTTCAAATGGAATTTCTGTAGGATTTTCTGGCTGTTTTCAGTAGAAGTGCCTCAGCTCAACAGCTTAAGGTTATGTATTTTAAGCTGTTTAACAGTGTGATCAACACTGGGCTTAGTGATGTGTGAAGATGGTTTCTTATAGGACAGTCAGATTCTAATTCTCTACCCTTTACAGAAAAATTTTTTAGCATGTAATATAAAGGTGATTTATATATATATATAAATATAAATTATATAATACTTGTATTTTTACTCACTCCATATTCACTAGCTCAAATTTGAAGACATATGGCTGCATGCTTTACAAGCTGTATCTTCCATTGTTAGTCATAAGTAAGAAACATTAAGGAAGTGTTAGTGGGGTGGATGATTGTGATCAGATCTGCATTGGGGTGGAGCAAATGAAATTCTGCCAGGTAGTAATGAAGAAAAGCTATCTCTGGCCAGTTTTTACAAGTGAGACGTCCAAGTGTAGAGGTATGAATTTGAACATGCACCAAGAGGCACAGGATCTAAAGCGCCACAAACTTAGTTAAAATATGCCATTTGACAGCTCTTGTCGTCTTGGATTCAACCCAGAATGAACATTTCTGAATACTAGAAAATCAATAGGAAACGGACCTGAAGTAGGCTTTCAGGTTTGTATACAGGGTATACTTACGTAAGTGTTTATTGTTTTAGTAGAAGACTATTTGATACTCACTTAATATTTAAAAAGATTCTCTAATTGAAATTAGAATATTATTGTTTTAATGAAGCTTTTGTTTTATATTAACAGAAACTCTGCTGTGTTATAGACATAGTTTTGGTCACTTGGTAAAAATCCTTTGATATAACTTTCTTTAGCTGGCATTGTACAAGTTCTTTTTTTCATTTACAACGTACATTCATCATAAAAGGATCAAAATACGTTATAATTGAAATAGCTTTATTTCCAGGGCGATTTTTTCATCATTTATTTTTATGTGTTTGCTACTTCATATACCCTTAATTGGACTGTTTTATTTTAATCATTTTTATCACTTTATAGTGGTGAATTTGTTCCTGTTGGAGTTTGGGCTTTGTCATTTCACTTAGCAGTTTTCCTGGGAAGTCAGAACATTAAATAAACGTAGAAAAGATATGCTGTACTGATTATTCTGAAAGCACTACACAGTTTTGGTCTATAAACACATGTACAGATATTTTAAGCACAGAGGCAATTCTGCTGAATTTGATGAGTCTGCTTTCAAAGTTAGAGAAATGAATAGGAGTTTCTGAGCAGTAAGTGGACAGGCCCTCACTTGCCTCTGAAATTCATTATTTCCAGAGTGCAGCTTACTAATAGTAGGGTGTATTTTTTTTTTTAACTGAACTAATAGGAAAAACATTAGAGGGGGAAGCAAGGTCTTCTGGGTGTCACGCATCTGACAGTTTGAAAGATGCTGTGTGGGGTCCATTTTATAGCTGCTGCCTCTTCTATCCACAGCTGACAGCAGCAGCAGAACAGCAAAATCTTGCGGCTTAAGTTTGGTGGTTCATCTCCAGCGATCAGCTTTTTTTTGGTTAGCAAATTGCACTATCTAATAAGATGTTTTAATATATGATAATATATTTTAATAGCTATCTGGTGTAACTATTAAATTATAATATTGCCCATTAAACTTTGTTACTAATTACTGAAAATTTTCATCTGAAAAGGTGATTCCCCACCCGCATCTCCTCTCGCCCCTCGGGAAGCTTTATTAATTTCAACAGAGACTTGCTAGTGATGTTGCTTCCTTTTTGCAGGTAGGTTGGAGTGCCTTTTAGTAGGATCTCTGGGTGTCTCTGGAAGCAAGACATTAAAAAAATAAAGGCAAATCGAGTTGTTCAAGAAGAAAAGAGAATAAAAAAAATAGGAACGTTGAAAATCAAGGTGAAGACTGAATAGAGCTCAGGGAATAGGAATACCCATATATGAGATGTGGGGGGGAGCGGGGAAAGACCACGAGGGAGAAGGAAGAGAAAGAGATAACAATCAAAAAAAGCAAACTGCTGTGTGTTGCCCCGGATATACAAAGAGCCCTAAGTAATTTCTACAAAAGCAACATTTTGTACACGTTGTGATGGAATTTGGTGCATTTTTGGACAGACTTTTCTCACAAATGAAAAAGTTTGCCAAGGACCTTTTTCTTTTGTACGGTACATCCACTCAGGAATTTCATGTTTGTGGAGGGGAAGATGTATTGTAAAAAGTGTTTTTCATTGGAAAGGTGAAAATGGTTTACTTGGAATCGCATAGTTGTCATAAAATCATATTAGCCACCTTGAGCAGAACAGAGGGTTTGTACTCTCCAAGAACTTGCTTTCTTTGGGAAGCTGGCAAGAACTTAAATGTTATTGTAAAGCAGCACTAGTGAAGATCATTATGTTCTTAACACTAGAAAAGCACTAAAGATGCAATGGTCTCTAAGCACCATCAAACAGAGGGTGAGATCTTTATGTCATGGAAAAATCCAGTGTTCCTCTGGCTCCAGTTTGAGGAACAGATTGACCCAGATACCCAGCCAGGAACACAATACAGTGATATGATGAAGGACACTTATGCAAGTAAAGCCCTTATACATTATAATGCTGTAGGGCTTTATGGAGAGGACTGCAAAATTTTGTTTTAAATATCCAGTGGCAGATGACTTTTTATACAGAACGAAACAACAAGATTTTGTTAGTTTTCTGCAGCCCTTCTACTTTTTCCACCCTCTGTGTTCTCCAAGTGACACGTCTTTGCCAGGCAATTTCAGCTTAGTGACAAATGTTCCTTTCAAATTTCAGATCTTCTCCAGGGAAGAACCATTGCAACTTCCTCTTTTAATCTCATTTTGCATCCTGACTCTCACTGTGCTGAGATACCTGTCCCTCCTGTTTCACAAAGTCAGACTGATAGTACCACACTTGCCTATTTTTTCTTTCAAAGGAGTGTGATTAAGTTCGTGAAGAATCATTAAGTAAGGGGTAAAAGCAGAACAAATTTGATCATCTGGCTTAATATTTTGTGGTGACATTTTCCAGAATTAGATGTTTTTTAAAAAAGAATACACTGAGATAATAGTGCTCTTGTTGACAAGCAGTAGTTACACTCCTGGCGTAAATCCAGCATGCATGTTGCGAGATGCAGGAGCTCTCTCCAAGCAACCTGTATTCAAACATTGATACTTCCATAATCACTTATGAAATAAGGCATCAGTATATATATGCATATCAGTAGATATATGTATCTGATCTGTTTGGTGAACTGTTTGAACAAGTTCCTTGTTTCTTGGTAGCACATAGTTCCTGAGTACTGCCATAAAAGTATGTAAGATGTTAGCCTACCTGCCTGTCACTAACAAGCTGGGATTAAAATGGACTGTAAAGAAAAGTAAAGTTAGGCCTTATTTTGGGATGGTCTCCAAGTATATGTAACATGTAGGACAAAGTGAAGAGTTCTGTTTGGAAGAGCAATTCTTTGTCGGTACTGCCATGGAGACTGACATCAGTACAACAGCTGTGTACCCTTTTCCTCAGCCTTTACACTTAATACCCAGAGCACACAAGGAAGAGAATATTATCAACTGTAAAATATATAACATATCCCTGGGACAAATGGAGAAGCTCCAATGATTAGGTGTTTGGTGATCTCTTGTGACATTATAGAAGGAACCTTCCTGGCTTGTACACTCCAATGTAAAGACAGAGGAAAGGAAAATTGTGGCACCAGGATGCCTACTCAGCCACTCCTTCACTCCCCCTCTTCAGCAGAACAGGGGGAGGAAATGAGATGGGGAAATTATGGGTTGAGTTCAAGACGGACTAATGACGAAAAGGAAAGGCTGTATATGGAGGCAAAGGAAAATGATTTATTCGTTACTTCCCATCAGCAGATAGTGTCCAGCCACTTAGGGGGGGAAGCAGAAGCCCCAGTACACATAGCAGCTGCTTCAGAAGATAAACGCCTTAAAATGAATGCACTTCTTTTCCTTTCTCTCAACTATTATTGCTGACACCATATGGTATGGGATACCCCTTTGGTTAGGTGGGTTCAGCTGTCCTGGCTGTGTTGCCTCCCAATCTTTTGCCCACCCTCAGCCTACCAGCCCTTGGAGGGTGTTGCAGAGACAGCCTTGGTGCTGTGTGGGTGCTGCTCAGCAGCAACCAGCATGTTGGGTGGGTTACCAACACCCTCCTAGACACAAGTGCAAAGCACAGCACTGTGAGTTATTCTATGTGAAGTGTTACCTCCATCCCAGCTAGGCTTATTACAGAAAGGAAAGTAATCTTTCCATGAGGAGGCAAAAGGACAGAGAAGCTGTGCTTGCAGAGACAGAATATAACAGGAACAGTATCAAACAAGCATCTGCATACAGTAGCAGCTCGTGGAGTTGCGAAGAGAAAGACAGTGCTAATGGTGAGCATGTGATTGCAATCCAGCACTTACATAGCCGTGTCCTGCAGTCTACACAAAGCAATTTTCATAATAAGTCAATGGCTGTTCCAGGTTTTCAGCAGATGTGCAATATTTTCAACACTTGATGCCTGGAGCTAGTAATAATCATAAATTCAAAGACTGTGTAGTTAATAATGATGGTGCCTGACAGTCCTGTTCACCATCCTACGGAAAAGTCAGCAAGCAAAAATCCTGCACTTACACATAGTTGTTATCAAACAGCACAATCATGAGCAATGTTTGAAAATATTGTAGAGATGTGAAATAAACTTCAGGCTACTCTGTAGTGTGGTTAGCTACAGGAAAAATCTGCACATATTTATTTTTGTGGTAGGCACTATTACTCATGCTGTTTCTTTAGTGAGTTATTTTTTACTTAAGTGCCACAGTTTCACAAAAAGACCCATCAATGTATAATAAAATGCCCTTATAATAAGTTACTGCTGAAGGGATGTACACAGAAAGTGATGAAAATGTACCAGACTTCATGACATGAGTTTTCATTTCCATTCTTTCAGTCTGTTGAAAAATTTCTGGACAGGGAATCCATAACAAGGCCCTGATAATTTGCTTAGGATGCTGCCTTTGTTGTATTTAACCTTTTTCTTTGGTCAGTATCTTGTATTTCTATATCCTACTTTATTAATGAGACTAAAAAATACTGCCATTGCAACTTAGTTATGGGTCAGCAGCTGCTAATTTTACAATGCTGGACTTTTTCTTCTCAGCCTTGCAGATGTGCTCATATCTCATTCTATGGCTGCCTGGGGTAGATGTGATTATCAAGTAGAATCCAAAACTTTTTGCTTTCTTCTATCCAAATGCCTAGCCAAGGGTTCCAATAAAATTTGGAAGGCTATTTTAAATATTCTCAAAGTGAAGGGTTATAAGTATAGCTGTCATGATAAAAGGATGAGAGTTGTGGAAATCTGAGAACCTGATGTGGTTTTGCCCAGAGAAACTGTGAATGGCCCATACCTGGAAGTATTCAAGGCCAGGTTGGATGGATTTTGAGGACTGGTCTGTTGGTATCCTAGTCCATGGCAGGGAGTTGGAACTGGGTGATATGTAAGGTCCCTTCCAACTCAAACCTCTCTATGATTCTATAATTAGCATGCTGTCGAGAAACTTCTCTTGTTTAAGAACAGTGATTGACAGTGTGGGTCACAAGAACCATTCGTGGCTTGTCATTGATCTTGGGAGAATCAGAAATCTGGAAACCTCTCCCTGTCCTCTCCCCACCAATTCTGTAGGAACTTAAATTTTTGGCAGTTTTGTGACTGGTGGCAGTGACATTTTCTGTACTGCAAATCATCAGTTTGGAAGAACAGTTTTAGCACCAAGCTGGGGAGCTACTGACCAGGCATGGCTGCCAGAGAGGAGAGATTTTAGAGGAACACATTTCTCCCTATTGAAAGACAGTTTTGAGGTTAGAGCCTCACAGATCTCTAAAAGCAGTTATTCTGCAGTGTGTCATCATCTCCATCATTTACCTGTCAGCATTGCAAATTAATTTTGGCCTCAATATACAGCTGCCAAGGGAAAAGTGAAATGCATTCTCTTTTGTTTCTCAATGAACATCTTCGCTTTCCTCAACCTGAAAGCAGCAGTTTCCTGAAAGTGGCTGTGCCAGGTCAAGTTCATTTCGCCCTCTTCATGTGCTCCTTTGTCTTGACAAGCTGAAAAATCTTGTTGTTTCTCCACAGCTGTGATCTACAAAGAGAAGGAAAAAGCTCTCAGTGAAATTTTAGGAAGGAATGTGGGGAATTACCTAGTTTGACTTACATGGTTCATAACTGCGGGTTCAGTGGGAAGCTTTTAAAAGCCATATGTGTGGATCCAGTTATTTAGAAATGTTGCTTCTACCACAGCTAGAGCGTGAAAAAGAGGGATGAGGGGAGAGCAAGCCCGGGAGACCTCACCTGCAGACAAGCCAAGGACCATCCCCAGATTCTGACTTCTGCCCTCCTGAACCTGAGATTCTTGGGGCTTGTGTACATATTACCTTACAAAAGATACTGCATGTCCTTGCTAGGGTCTTTGTAGTGAAGTGTCAGGAGGAAATGTATCTATATAGAGGATTGGGATTTTTAAATTTTTTTTGTTGTCTCTGGAAAGACCAAAGCTCAAGAATGCTTTTGTGAGGATTCAAAATATTATTAAGGTCGTGTTTCTTCTTTTATTTGTGGGCTTGGTATAACTTGGAGCGCAGTTCAGCAAATAGGAGAGTGTATGACTGATGTTCTTCAGGTTGGAAGCTGTCTCATGTAGATTTGATAAGGTCCTGTTAGAGACTTTAGGCTATCTTTTGGCCTGAGTGAACTTCACATAAAGTTGCACTCTAGAAGATTTTTCAGCCAACAGCTTACTATTTTCTTGAGGCCTTGGAGCTGTGGATTTATCAAAGATCTCGAATAGAGCAATCTGGTGTTTCTGTGGTTCAGGTGACAGGAGTGAGGGCAAGAGAATAGACAAGGCAGTTCCACTCTCTGATTTCCTCAGTCCTCATTGGTAGGCTTTCAGTCTGTTTTTAAAGCAAATGATACTCTGTACAGAAATAGTTCTGTGCTTTAAGTGAGAATAAGAAGTCTTGAGGATTTCAAACCAAAATGGTTGGGTCCCAGATGTCTACTGAGTAGATTTGCACGTTTCAGAAATTTATTCCAAATACATCCATCCTTGCATGCTGTTTTCTACTCTGTATGTCTGTATATTGTGATTATGCTCAACACTAGTTAGAAATCCCTAAACCCACAGATGATTCCAACAGAACACTTGTATTTTTCTTTTTTCTTATATACAGTGTGGCTTTTATAATTTTTTCTTTTATTCCATTCTCCACAATCTGTGGCCAGAAAAAGTAGTTATAACCAACATTGCAGCTTTGGCTAAGCTTGGAAATACAAAGCAGGAGTTGAAAATTTGGTCTTAAAATAAACTATTTGGCTCATTTTGTTGTTGGTGGTGATTACATTAGTGTCTAAGAAAATGTGTGATCTTGTATGTTATGCGTGCTATAGTCCTTAGGCATAGTAGGGTTAGATGAGGACAGTGTCAGATGTAGTATTTGTCATTACCTTTCAATTGCCTAGTTGCATGCTGTTGTGGATTTGTGTTGAACTATTAATACTTAAATTTAGATTTTTCTCTGACTTCATGATTTTTATTTTATTTTTTTACAAAAATTCTTCTTAGCATGCTATATTTCCCTGTCATTTTCAAGAGCACAAGTTTCCTGTTAAATGCAGTTTGTCTCCAGTTTTGATTCTTCTTTAAAGAAAGTAGCATATCAAAGTGAATGTAAGAATTCAGCTATTTACTTCTCTTTCGTAAGTGCTGATAATGTGTTTTATTAATTACATTCCACTATATGGTTAAAAATATTTTTCTTTTTCTTTTTTTCTGTTCAGTAACTACCTTCTGTTGTGTAACTGTTTTGTAAAGGTCATATTTTTAGCAGACAATCATCTTAAATGTCATGCTTTCCATTATGTTTAACTACTTCATATCTAGATATATACTTGGTAGATCAGAGTACTTTGCTAAATGAGTTTTGAAGATTGGCAGAGTAATTCAAAATAAATGAAACGTCAGTACTCTTTCCTATGCCTGTATGTTGCTACTTTGATACCATCAGCCAATTTTGAGAATACATATAGCTGATCTCTGTTTTCTGTTTATAAATGTGGCTGATGTATTTTGTACAAAAAACCCAGTGCTTAACACATGGCAATGATTTAACAAAAAAAAACACTTTACGCCTGAAAGCCGTTTGCCTTCTGGCATTCTCTTGGGATTCCAGTAAAGCATAGGGAAGTGAAACAGCTACCTGCATGTTTGAGTAGGTCTGTAAATGCTGAGAATGCATGTGTCTGACCAGAGGTACTTACATGTGGTGGTTATGTATTTTTGGAGCAGTGTTTTAAATATTTTATAGTCATTTATTTGTGCATACGTGTGTCAGGTGTGGGCATCCAGTGCCCACTGTGGCAGACAGTGACCTGTAACCTCTACAACATTAAAGTCTTTTAGTGCAGAATTCAGCCTAGTCTTTGAAACAGTCTTGGTCTGTGCTGCATGTTCTCCAGGGAGAACACAAACCTGCCAGCATTTTGTTCCTGTTCTCAGTGTTTTAATTTTTGTTATGTTCCAGACTGTTTGCATTTCCCTTAAAAACTTGCCTTCTTCCCCATTCTATAATATGTAGAATAGTGGCTAGGAGGAACAAACAAGGGAAGAGGGGAAGGCTTCCTTGCTTCATGAAGCAAAGAGTTAAACTATCCTATGCAGCCAATTAAGTGTATGCTGTCTTTTACTATGCATGCATGCCCTTATGCAGGTAATTGTAATTTATGTTGGTAGTGTATGTTGTCCTCTCTTAGTGACCTGGACTTGGACTGTGACACTTTCAGTGCTACTTGACAGTGAGGGAAGAAGATACACCTATATACACAGGTGTAAGATAGGATTGTTAAAACTGTGGTAGTAAGGTGAAGTTAAAGATCATATTGTCTGCTCATCATGTGCAAGCAGGTAAAAATCAGGTCTGGTAACTCTTGCAAGGTCCCTGACCAGTCATTAAATTACTTGCCTTAAGAAAGACCTGCCAAGTTGGCAATTAATGGGAAGTATTCCAGCCAAGAATGTTTTAAAATTAGTCGTGTATGAAATTGTGGTATAAATTTCTTTTGCCTCCCTACAGTTTCTGCTGGTTTGTAAGTGGTGAATCACTGCTGGACTATTATTGAGCTGGAACTGGGTTTATCTGAGATGATACTAAATGTAGGGATGATTTTGCACTTTCTAATATTTGAAGATGTGTTGCCATCTTTAGAAGATATATGCTGAAATGTAAAGCAAGAGTACACTTTCTATCTATTAAAGTTTATTTTCCTGATATTACATAGGTATAGGTAGGCACAAAAATATATGTATATATGTGGGTATATGTCTAGAGTATATGTATCTCATAAAATCATGTGCATCTATAGTATAGCTATTATGTGCCTTCCTTGCTCTGATCTGCTTGCTAGGCTTGTGTTTCTTTTCATGTCACCAAAAAAACTATTTGCTTGACTTTGAGAAAAGCATCAATACAAGGAGTCTTGCCTTTTGACACCTGATTGTTTCTCGATGTCTCAAACATAGTAATCCTCGTTTTCATATTTCCATGTATAAACTCTCATAGACTACCAATAGTATTTACTGGTCTTAGTATGTAGGAACTTGATTCATGAATGAGGGACCGTCTCTCGGTGTGGGCACAAGACAGAGATGTATGTGAGCCATTTAGGAAAGCAACTAAAGGACTGTGAGGTAAGAGGTAACAGATGGCTGCAGGCAGATTGGAGGAGTACAAGGGAATGGTAAGACAGTACTGACCAGCCTGTGTGTTTTCAGCACATTTGAAAAAAAGATATTTTGGAGACATCTCAACAAAGCATATTTTAGTGGATTCTGCTTGGAAATTTTTAGCTAGTACAGTGGAAACTGACTTCACCATAAAAAGTGAGAAAATACATCAGGTGTGAGATGAACACTAAAGAGTCTTTAAAAGTGAGAACAAACGGTATTGGATGCACAAAGGCAAAGAGGGATGACATGATTAAAGTGAATTACAAAGGAAAACAACCTTTGCAACAGGCAAGATTTTATGTGTCAAGTATAGAGAAGAGGATGCCTGTAATGATGGATCTGATAAGATTTTTGGCCAGGAACATGAGCTGTGTGGATAGGAAAATCTATATAACAGAGAGATTATGTAGAAAAATCCACTGAATTGACACATCATTGGGATTTCAGAGAATATCTGAGTTGAAAATGTCATGTGTGTTGTGGCTTGCATGACAAGGACAGTGATATTGCCCAGAGTGATTAGAATAAGATATGGAGAGCTGAGGTAGGGGAAGGTTACCTGCTTTATCTTATGCGTTCTGGTCCTAAGGAAGACTTCTCATGCTGAAGGAAGAGGGAGAAGGACTTCAAGAGGAATGTTAGTGTTGGAGGAAGAGAGTTTCATGGGGACAGTAGAAGAGAAGGGAAGCCAAGAGCAAAAATGGATCATCCACTGGGAATTTCTGTTTGCTGATGTTATGCAGAGATAAGGCATGGATGGAAGGGGATTAAGGACAGAGCTGCATTAAGTTCCCCATAGGAAACTGGCAGAGGAGGAAACCACTTGAAATTTGGCATTTATTTGATTAAAAAGGACTTTCAGAGTAAAATATCCATGAAGGTTTCATGTATATTTTATCATGTATCTATAACTCAAGACCCTAGGATATAATATATTTTGAGATAATTTTCGAAGATAGATGATTTTATTGCCAGAAACATTTAGATTTGGGGAAACTTTTAGAAGACTGATGAAAACTGATTTGGAATAGTAGCTTATGCTTTAGGATACAGTGATGACTATCAGAAGATTATACACTTGTTGGGGCGCCATACTGCAAATAACCATAGATCAGAACACTTGCATAAATCATATTGGTAGGTAAGTAAATACATGGATATATCTATTTAAAGGTGATGAACACTTGTTCTTTCCTCTTTTGAGTGATTATTCCTGTGATGCAGACTTCAAAGAATAGGAAAGAGAGCACAACCTCCCCTGGGATTTCAGCTGTGTTCAGTAAAATAAGGAGTACTTTAGAATTCACTATATTTTTTTAGATTTCACTAATTTCTAGTATTTAGATTGTCAGTTCATGTAAACTGGCATGAAGCTGTTGAAGAGTGCAGAAAAACTGAAAAGCTGATATTGCATTAAAAAATGGATTTGGAGCAGAATTTGTGTTAAAAACACACCCAATTATTGTTTCAGTTGCTCAGATAATTCCTTTTGTTGTGTGAGACTTAAATCCAAGAAACTTTTATTTGTGTGTTTGTGTGTAGAAGGTCCCAAGTGACATCTCAAAACAAATACATGGAATAATAACTTTTGGCATAAGATTAGCCAGTTGTCATCCCAGATTTGCTTATGGCTAGACTAAGGAATTAAGTTCTGTTCAGTACTCTTAACTCATAAAATGGCCACTAAGTAAATTGAGAAAAATCTTAAGTGATGTATCCAGTGATGCTTTTTAAAGAATTTTTGCCCATAAAGAGAATCAAAGAATGAAACTTCTGAAAAACAACCTCAAACTCAAAACAGACTTTATGCCAAATCTTAATAATTTGTGGAAGATAAGTAACTTTTTTGAGTTAGTGATTAGAACAAAACTCCACATGTTTAATAAAGAATATAAGATTCCACAATCTGTATGCAGCTATTATTTTATTTGTTTTTATAAGTTCTGCTTTAGTAGTATACTGGTGAATGTAGTATGCTCTTTAATTAAAAAAATTGAACAGAGTATTTGAACCAGAAGCGTTATACAGAGACATTTATTTTGCTTTCTGTCTCAATTTTTGTATCAGGGATTTTGAATTATTGGTGAATGCAGTGAAAGGCCAAACCCTGGTCAATATTGCAGAACAGCATGAAATGACCCTTTGAATATGATCTGAAAGGAAAGCTAAAAGCTTACCATCTGTAAGGGATCATCAGTGGGCTAAAGCTGACATTTCTAATTTTCTCCCAGACCTTTCCCTCTGTGACTAACCTCAAGGCTGGACAAGGAGGCATCTGCAGCTGGCTTAGTGTCCTGTTTCTCCTTCTGTCTGCCTCATTGACTGAACTCACCTGAGTACAGTCAAAATGGTTCAGTCCTGCTTTCAGAGGTTGGACAATATATGAAAGTAAGGAAACAAAGATTAAAAAACCCAAACAAATCTCCCAAATCAAACAAGAAAAACTCTGAAAACAAACAAACAAAATCCCCAGAAAACAACAACAAAAAACACAACCCCAAAAACTGTAGAAGAAAGCTTAAAATCCTTGTATTTTGCTGGCAAAATCAACAGACTGAGTTTCCCCATAGCTTCATAGAAGTGCTTGCTGTAGGGGACGTCTGGAGGTTTGCAGGACTATTACAAACACTAGTTCAGGTCAAACAGGCTTTTGTTGATGTACATGGGTGAGATGGTTTCATACCTCAGACCATTGTGCAGAAGAGGATCCTTTCTTTACAGAAGACACAGTTCCCACTTCTTTTTGTTTTTGCTTTTCCTTTTCAATAATCCTACATCCATGACTGTGCTCTGGTCTTGTATGCTACCCCAGATCTGTGATTATGATCATACCACAGCTCTGCTATCCTAGACAGACTTGTAGTTCTACTGGTTTATTGGTCAAGCTCTGTGCAGGTGTTTAAGAAGTCTGAATACCCTCCATTTCATGGCCTCCTCCAACATACATGCCCTCTTTATCTGCACTGCTTTTTCCTACTTACGTATTTAGATTCCATTCCCTCATGAACATACCTTAAAGCTTTCTCTACTTGATAGCAAGCCTTTTTGGAAAGATACTCTTGTCTGGACCTTCATCTGAGATCATTCAACATTTGGTTTTTGGAAACATGGGAATGGTGAAGGAAGAAGAAACTACGCTGGATAGTTGATTGAGATTGAACTGTTTCTTCTCATTTTCACAGCCAAGCACCATTATGATAAGGCAGTGAAATTCACCTGAACTCAGTGACCTCCTGCTGTGTCCTTAGTGTGTGAGTTTCATCAAACTGGCTAAGCAAGGACTTAATGTGACTTGCAGGGGCTTGTGTGAGGTGTTCAGAAGTTAATGAACTGAATTAATTCTAAGAAAATTGAAAATAAAGTCTCAGCTATATATAGATAGAAAGATATGTATAGATACATATATAGCTGTTGGAGAGAACATTCCTAGGGAGGAAAAGAGTTTATGAGGCATTTTGATGTCTTTATATAAGTGTATAAATTTCAACCACTTAACTTTAGCAGGAATATCCTGGGGTGTTTGAAGTGTGGTGAATAATTTAAAATAAATAAGGTCAATCAAGAAGACCCTGTTTGCTAGTCTGAAATGTAAATATCTGAAGATCCTTTAGAATTTTTGCTCATAAAGGAAAAAGAGAGTAAATTGTTAGGTCCCGTGTTTTATAAACAGTTGAGATGAAGAAAAGTTCAGTTATCTCAACACACTGTTTGATTAAGATCTTTCAGCATGTGGTCATCTTTGTCATGTGAAAATTTAACTGATTAGTTTTTTCAAACATTCTTGAAAATGCATCCAAGAGTGTTCATGAAGACCAGATGAGATTCATTAGAATGTTTTCCTCAGAGGCAATCTGTGTACAATATGCCATCTTTTAAAAATGTTACTAAGGATGTTATTTCCTGCTCCAGAATTGCCCCTGGCTTTAGGAATAGGTAAAATTTTTATGATCACATTTGCATTCTCTACTATTAAATAAGTGAGTTTGTTCTACTGTTTTACTTCAGGGCAGGTATTTGGCAAATATAGCAACTCTGGCTAGTTGGACTGGATTCCTTTCTGAAAATTTTATTGCCCATGAAAGCATAATGTGGACACACACAATAAAATTTAAAGTACATATAGTGGATATCACAAAAAAGTTCATTTTCCAAATTCTTTTTTTTTTTTTGTAAGTATAGTAATAATCATGAAAACACTCAGACGAACTTTGTCTTTTGACAGCTTTTGCAGTCAGTAAGGTGTGGTTATTGTGAGAACTCTGTAAGGATTTTCTCAGCTCTCACCTGTCTCACATACATCACCTGACAGCAACAGAGCATAATAATGAACTGTGAAGATCATGGTAAAGTGTAGTGTACACTGGTGTAATATTTGAATTACATTTGCTACTTCAGTCTTCCCTCTAATAAAAGATACCTGAGAGGTAACGGTCTTGCTTCAGAGTTATTAATGAGTAAGATAAAAAGACCTGCCACATAGGTATACAACTTCCTTGTAAGGGGAAGAATAGGGACAGGTGCTGCTCTCTTCTCTGTGGTGACCAGTGACAGAACCCAAGGGAGTGGCCTGAAGTTGTGTCAGGGGAGGTTTAGGTTGGATATTAGGAAAAGTTTCTTCACCCAGAGGGTGATTGGGCACTGGCTCCTCAGGGAAATGGTTATTTCACCAAGCTTGACAGAGTTCAAGAAACATTTGGATGATACTTTCAGGCACATGGTGTGACTCTTGGGAATGGTCCTGTGCAGGGCCAGGAGTTGGACTCGATTGTCCTTGTGGGTCCCTTCCAACTCCTCATATTCTGTGATTCTGTGATAGTTTTGAGCAGTACTCGTTTCTTCTTTACCTTTGCAAGAAGGCATAAGGGAGCTCAGTGGAGCTCCACCCATCTCTTTTGCTGGTTCTGGAGGTCTATGTTGGGACACTGAAGAGGGCATACTGTGTGGAGTTGTGGTGATCATTGCGTGTCTGCCACAAGTTCTAACCCTTATGAATTGCTGGGGAAACAAGAAATCAATCTGACAGCTATTCCTCTGTGAACTGGCCCTGGGAATTACTGAACATCGTTGGCACACATGATTGTGCATCTGACCTAGGGATGAATAACTCTGACTTTTTTAACCCTTGAGAGCACTCATGGAAAAGAAATTTCAGAAGTCCTCTAGGATATCCTGGCATCCCAAGCTAGGACCAATTATATTCTATCAGCTCTCTGGTTTGTTCTTAAAAATATTCTATTCCAGTGTGGCATTGTTCTTGCTGTTATAAAATAGAAATCTTCCTTACTGCATTTTGAATATATTACTTTTTACGCTATCTTTTGTGGATGTCTCCTACATTCAGCAGCCAGTTTGATATATAGCAACTTACAGGGTTCCTTCTTGGTGTCTTTTTTTGTACATTAAACAAGCCTCACTTTCTCCGTGTTTCCTCACAGTTTATGTTTTCTAGAAATCTTTCTCTGCAGTTGTTCTGTATCTTCCTTGGAGTGAAGAAAGACAGCTCTGTCAGAGAGGATTACTTCACTAATGCCATAATTTTGTAATGGTATTTTATCTCTATGCAACAGTAAGATGGGCATTCTTTACTTGAGATCCTCTCCTACAGAAATGCAGCTGAAAAAGTGGTGGTTCCTCCTGCATTTATGCAGTTCATTATGCATTTGTGCATTTATGCAATTCATTATACAGTTACCAAGCTACAAGATATTTGGGTATGTGTTCCTACTAATTGACTCCTATGCTGCCCTCAACTGTAGATTGGCTCCAGCTTCAGGTTATAGACATTTGAATGTAGGTGCTTAAATGTACATTGTATGTTAGCTACGTCACTAAATTCCCAATCTAGTCAATGGAGCCTGCTGAATTGGGCATGCCTTACTGAGGGTCGGATGAAGAGTCTCATTAAAGTCCCCGAACACCAATGACTGTATTGACAGTCTTCCATTAACTGTAAAAATAACTTGTTTACGGCCTGGACCTGAATCCCATTCCATCTCTCCAATTTATCCATGTCATTTTGAATTCTAATCCTGCCTTTAAAGATTCTTGTGCTCTCTTAGAGCGCACCATCATCTGTGAGTTTCATAAACATTAGCTTCTGAAGCCATAGATATAAATATTGAATGGCATTGGACCTGAAACACAATGCTGTGGAGCCCTACACAATATGCTGCTCCATTGTGATTGCAGTGATTGTTTTCTGAGTGTTTCTTCAATTAGACAGCAGCCATGTTAGTTTGTTAATAATTTATTAAGTCTGCTGTTGAAAAATGCTTTGCCGTTTTGTGGTTTTGCATCCTCAGGATCATGAACTCTGTTACTTTACAGTGACATTAGAAGAACCATCCTATTCCCCTCCTCCTTCTATATCAAAAGCTGACTTCGGTTTATTCTGAATTTTTGCAGAACAAAATGTCCTGATGTATTTCTTTTTTGATGTGGGAGTAGTTAAAATACACACTATTCCAGGTCTGTATTCTGGATGGTTCTGTCAGTTGTTTTGAAAAATCTTTTCTCCCTGATCTCCCTGGCTTGGTGGTTTGCAATAGATCCCCACTATGGGAATGTTCCTGCATTTTTCATCTCAGACTTTGTAATCATTACGTGGAAGTTTCCCTAAAATCTGAATTTCCTTATGTCCTGAAACTACATCAGTTCTGTGTGTTCTTGATGGACAATGCAGTATGGTTTCCCACTGCCAATCCTTTTGAAAGAGCAGTACCTCTTTATATTTGCACTTTATCCTCATAGGTTATCCAAATCTCTGTTACTTCCATTAAATAATAGTTTCTTTAGATGTCTGGCTTCTCAAGTTTATTTCCAGTGTTGGCACATACAACTTCAATAAACTCATGCACTATTCTTTCTTTATGTTTTTAATTAGTTTATTTCAAGTAGCTTTCAGACCATTCAGACCACAACATCATTCCTTTTCATGTATCCCCACAGGATTCTGTTATTTCTCCACACTGATCCTGCTTTTAAAGTATTTTTTCAGTTAATGTAATAGATCAGGGTGTAAAGATACTCTCCTCTTTTTCGTGAGATAAACTCCAGTCCCATCCATTTGCTTTCACCGTGCTGCCCACTTGCTGTGGAAGCCAAATTCCTCAGCGTCTTCGAAGTCTCAAATAGAAAATGTCTTATTATAAATAGGATGTTACAAGTCTCTTTGTTTCTAGGCTTAGCAAGTTCTTCCAGTTGCTGCAGTGGTGGCACTGACAGTGGTTGTTGAAACAGTAAGTTAACATCATCCACTGTTTTTCTGCTCTTTTGTGCTCCTGAGGTGAAGCCTCGTTGTGTTGGAGATGCAGCTTTTCCAGATGCTTTCTGTATTGCACAGGACTGGAATGCTGTCTTTCAGATTTCGCCATGAAACTTATTTCTTTGATCTTTTAGTTTCATTTCAGCACATATAATTTCAGTCAGCACTTGTGACAGTGAAAATAAGAGCCCTGCAACTCTTAACCCAGGCTCCTTGTGCTCAAACTGGTTTCCTCATCAAGGGTTTAGAAAGCAGTCATGCTTTTGAAGTGCCAGCTTGAGAATTGTTTCTCATTTTAGAATTTTCTGATATCAGGGTTTCATAAATATAAGATGTGGAGTTACAGCTAGGATGCTTGATCTCTGAGTATTTATTTCCATTTGAATAAATTGATTTTGCATTGTTCTGATGAGGTCATGGTGCCAGACCCCAGGTTTGCTTGATCTTAGGAGAAGTGGGTGTTGTGCTAAAGAAATTCCACTGCACTGGGATGGTTTGAACCTTGCAGTTTTGGCAACAGTGACTTTCAACTTGCCAGCAGACATATGTGAAATACCACAATATCTGTCTTGAACAGCAGTGAAATAGTTAACGCTGCTGACATTTAAAACAGCTGTAGTTATACCTCTGATGTTGCCATCCAAAGAGGGGAGCAGGGCCTTGAGCATGGACCTCCATGGTGGCAAGGTGGGACCACCACCAGACTCGGCGGCATTCAGGCCATTTGTACAGGGCCAAGATATACTTTAGGTGGAGTACATATCTTGAAAGCTGGATAAAGCAGAAGTGGAATTGTAAACTATGGGTAAATGTGTATTTCATGGTTTTTTTTCTGGAACCGATGCCCGAATAACTTTAAGCCTCTTTTATCTCCTTTCTTATGTGTATGAAGTCCTGTCCTTTAGATCATTTTTAACACACCAGCTTTTAGCTGCAAAGGCTCTGTCTCAGTCTTGGATGTTGGCCATCATTTTGGATTCTTAAGTTGTGAAGCCATGTAATTTTTCTCTTTAAGCTGCTTAATTCACCTGTGCTAGGAAGAATTGTTCAAAGTGGGGTACTTTGCCTTTTCATGGGTCAAAGGGCCTGCGTATGCTTATGACATGTCTAATCCAATGGAATTAGTGGGAAGATGCACACAGTGGTTTTGATTTCCATTAATAACAGCTTGAAGGGTGACTTTCCTGGGTGATCTCTGGTGTCCACTATGTTGTTGAAAGACTTAATGTTCTGTCATGTATGATTTATGCAACTGAGGTACATTTCTATTGTATTAGATGCAGAAAGAGATTGGCAGCAGTAAACTGCTCTAATTTTACTGTAATTCTTTTCAGATATCACAAAAGATCAGGCTCTTTGAACAGCCTTTTCCCTAAAAATTCCTTTAATTCTGCTCACAGAATCATAGAATCAAAACTATTTTAGGCTCTGGAGGCCATCTTACCCAACTGCTTGTCAAAGTAGGACCAACTAGTTCAAATTTCTCAGAGCATTGGTTGGATGGAGATCCTGAATTCTGTGGGTACAGAAGGCACTTCTGTCACTGGATGACCCTTCTCATGGCAATTTTTCCACCCCCTTGTATTCAGTGAGAATATCCTTTATTGTATTGTGTTTGTTGCCTTTTGTGTTACCACTGTGCATCTTTGGGAAGACTTTGGATTTGTCTTCTCTGTGCCCTTCTGTTAGGTAGCTGTAGACAGCAGTAAAATCTCTTCTTAGAGATTATTTTCTAAAGGCTGAACCCTGCCCCCTGTTTCACAGCTTCATCCTGTATGTCATTTTCTACAGAAATCATTTGTTTCCGAGACAAAAGTATAATATAATGCAACTTTTATTTTTTATTTTTCAAAACGCAGAAGAAATCTTCAAATGGGACATGTATGTACTTTAAAGATAGTGTCTTTATGAAGCAATTTGGTTGGGAATTGTAGATTGATGTTGTGTGCATTTGTTTTTTTGTAAAGCAAATATATTACTGTATGTTTTTGAAGTTACTGTAGGTAGAGCTTTATAATTAATAAGAGTTTTAAATCTTTCTTTTTGTAAATAAATGTTAAAATAATAGAAAATGGAAATCTACAGCAGTGTGTTATATTCATCTGTATATATATCTAGATATATAGATGTATAAGATAGATGGAAATCTTGCATCTTATAAGATATAAGACAGATGATATAAGACAGAGGGAAAAATAGCCCTGTCCTTGAGATTTTATTTACCAGAAGTACATCATCACCTGTTGATGATTTCTTCTGTTCAGCT
The DNA here is from genome assembly GCA_013390005.1 of Calyptomena viridis. NCBI lineage: Eukaryota > Metazoa > Chordata > Aves > Passeriformes > Eurylaimidae > Calyptomena > Calyptomena viridis. Next base: position 367,358 of record WEIV01020237.1, read on the forward strand.
TGGAGGACATGATCTCTATTTGTATTCCTCTGCGAACTAATCAGAGTCAGTGATACTGTTGGGATTAACAACGAGAAATTGCTGAGCTCTCCTTGGCTACTCTTGCCCAGCTCTGGAACATTTGTTGTCAATAGAAAGACTCTGCCACTAGACCTGAGGTGGGCAGGAGACCATTTCACAACAGCATTATGCAGCTCTGCTAGGAAGATGAGGAGGCTGCTGGCTAAAGTAAGTATTCAAGGAATCTGAAGAGCCTGCTGACCAAACAAAGACCCTTTGGCACTCAGGTTTGCAGATTTAAATTAAAGATGATAGTTTAAATTTCACCGTAGACATAGATGCTGTCGTTTTTAGGTGGCAATGTTGCAAGTACTCAGAACCTTTAGGCTGCCTTCTGTAAGGCCTTGCAAACTAATGCCTTGTCAGAGAAGACAACAATTGATGCTGTCCTTGAACCTCCTGCAAGCCCTTGGTTTTTGGCACAGACTTTATTACTCAAATATGAAAAAGCCAGGAGTTAACACACAGACTTGCAATTCCCTGTTCATAGCAGATGGATCATAGCCATTTCAGAGATCAATGACTTGTAACTGAGTTATCTACTCTCTTAGCAAGAAAATATCTTGGTATCAGATCTGCAGATTTCTTCAGGAAGCTCTACTCATTTACAGATGCTTTTTTTCCCCTTCTTGGAAGGAACTTTATGTGTACCAGATACTCTTTGTCTTATAGCTTTCATTAAAAAAGAAGATAAAAATCTCTCTAATCCCTAGTCCTCTCCTGAGTTCTTAAATTTTGCCAGAGAGTATACCCTGTCATAGTATCCAAATGTGCGTTCCAAATGTGAAGATTTTGGTTACTTCTACATAAAAATTTAAATATGTGTCTGGTAAGATACCTGGTTTCAAACCAATATTTACACTTTTGCAGCCAGTGTTATTGTTTTAGTAATATGTAATGAGATATTAACTATAACTGCTATTTTTAGAGTCCTGATACTCAAATAGGTAGGGATATATTAAAAACTTATTAAAACATTTCCATCTTTCTAGGCTCATTCTTCCCCACTTTTCTTGCTGTCGTACTGTGAATTTGTCATTTTCGTGTTTCTGTCACTGAATACTGCAAAGCTCATATTTTTTGACGAAGAACCCCATGAGTGCTCGTCTTCCTTCATCTTCTCTGCTGTTTTCCTTTCTCTCAAAAGTGAACCAGCTTTCTCAACATCTCCTTTACAAATTGTCATTTTTATAATGCTTCCTAGTTTTACTAGTTTTATTTGGTTTTGCATTGCCTCATGCTTTGATAGCAGTGGCAGTGGAG
>WEIV01020237.1:369108-405751 GCA_013390005.1 Calyptomena viridis
ATTTTATTTTAAATTTTATTATTAAAATGTATTCATTTTTTTTGGAATTTTCATGTTTGTGGAGAGGAGTGTCTTAGATACTACACACACACAGAGAAGACAAAAGGAAAATCCCGTGTCTGTCAGTGCTGCAGGGAAGTCCAAAGCTTTTTAACAGTATTTGTGGCCAATCCTCCTAATGTGAAATAAAATGTGGCAAATTAGTTTGAGGAAATTTCAGGTCCAAATCCTGTTGCTAACAGAGCTTTGTTTTTTGAATATACTGTTGTTTACTTAAATGTACTGAAATAATATTGTTTACAATTGTTTTAGGTACAGACAGCTCTTTTCAAAGCAGGAAAAATTTGGTTTTCTTTTAAATGGCATTCTTTAAACAATTTGTAATAGGAAAGAGCCAAGGAAAAAATAGGGTATTTATTTCAGCACAGGCTCTTGTAAATCTCATGTTAGTGTCAAAACAGTGGGACAAGTGATTTTTTTTTTTTTTTATCACAGGTTTCTTTTTGCTCTAGTTACTGGAGAGTCTAAAACTGCTATTTTGTCAATATTATGCAATAATATGGTCCATAACTATAATGCCTATTTAACACTTCATAAAGCCTTCAGGGAAACTTCTTTCAAATGTTACATTGTGTTTTTATAAGTTACAATCCTTTGGAAATTGCCTTATTATCAGTTTTCCATCAAAGTAAAGTGTTCAGGAGAGTGGAAGATGACCTAATGTAATCTAGATTGAAAGCATCAGTAAAATTTGGTGATTATCCTTGCTTTGATATTGTATTTGTAGAAAGAGAATTCTTGTCAAAACAGATCTAGACAGATGCAAGGCAAGCGAGAAAGACATACTTAGAAATTAAGGTTGCTGATTGCATCACTGTAATAATAATAGTTTTTAAAGTGAAGCTATAGCCCTCTTATTTATTTGTGAAATGAGTGGCAGAAACTCCAGCGCAGGACAAGATAGGGATAGGGTGAACTTTAAATATTCAGAACATGAACTCACTTCTTTGCATTTGTTAAGTGNCAAACCAATATTTACACTTTTGCAGCCAGTGTTATTGTTTTAGTAATATGTAATGAGATATTAACTATAACTGCTATTTTTAGAGTCCTGATACTCAAATAGGTAGGGATATATTAAAAACTTATTAAAACATTTCCATCTTTCTAGGCTCATTCTTCCCCACTTTTCTTGCTGTCGTACTGTGAATTTGTCATTTTCGTGTTTCTGTCACTGAATACTGCAAAGCTCATATTTTTTGACGAAGAACCCCATGAGTGCTCGTCTTCCTTCATCTTCTCTGCTGTTTTCCTTTCTCTCAAAAGTGAACCAGCTTTCTCAACATCTCCTTTACAAATTGTCATTTTTATAATGCTTCCTAGTTTTACTAGTTTTATTTGGTTTTGCATTGCCTCATGCTTTGATAGCAGTGGCAGTGGAGATCTCGGCACCTCACTTGGTGAGAGCCCCTCTTCGCTTTGTGCTGTGAAGGACAGACATGTTGGGAATTGAGCAAGGGGAGTGCAGTGAAGAGTGGAGCAAAGAGATGAGCAATTGGAAGAGAGGGACTTCTCAAGTGGCCTCTGGTTACTGAAGAGCCCTGTCGTTGTGCCTGGCCTGAGAGCAGACAAGGAGTAGGGAGGAGACAAGCTGAAACCGTGGTTGCTTATCTCCACACTCTTCTCAGTTGCTCTGTTTTTCATGCCTCCAGCTCAGCTGTAAAGCAATAATTAACCTGAGCCTTTTAATTTCTCCCAGTTGGCTTTAAATTAACTCTGTTGTCATGTTGCGTGGAGTAATCCTTCAGGCATCTCTGGGTACACTACAATTTAAATTGTTTATGAATGTATGGGTATTTACTGTTTGTTCAGTTTTTATTAGTATTTATTTTTATAATTATTTTATTTTAATTTTATTATTAAAATGTTACTCTTTTTTTTGGAATTTTCATGTTTGTGGAGAGGAGTGTCTTAGATACTACACACACACAGAGAAGACAAAAGGAAAATCCCGTGTCTGTCAGTGCTGCAGGGAAGTCCAAAGCTTTTTAACAGTATTTGTGGCCAATCCTCCTAATGTGAAATAAAATGTGGCAAATTAGTTTGAGGAAATTTCAGGTCCAAATCCTGTTGCTAACAGAGCTTTGTTTTTTGAATATACTGTTGTTTACTTAAATGTACTGAAATAGTATTGTTTACAATTGTTTTAGGTACAGACAACTCTTTTCAAAGCAGGAAAAATTTGGTTTTCTTTTAAATGGCATTCTTTAAACAATTTGTAATAGGAAAGAGCCAAGGAAAAAATAGGGTATTTATTTCAGCACAGGCTCTTGTAAATCTCATGTTAGTGTCAAAACAGTGAGACAAGTGATTTTTTTTTTTTCTTTTATCACAGGTTTCTTTTTGCTCTAGTTACTGGAGAGTCTAAAACTGCTATTTTGTCAATATTATGCAATAATATGGTCCATAACTATAATGCCTATTTAACACTTCATAAAGCCTTCAGGGAAACTTCTTTCAAATGTTACACTGTGTTTTTATAAGTTACAATCCTTTGGAAATTGCCTTATTATCAGTTTTCCATCAAAGTAAAGTGTTCAGGAGAGTGGAAGATGACCTAATGTAATCTAGATTGAAAGCATCAGTAAAATTTGGTGATTATCCTTGCTTTGATATTGTATTTGTAGAAAGAGAATTCTTGTCAAAACAGATCTAGACAGATGCAAGGCAAGCGAGAAAGACATACTTAGAAATTAAGGTTGCTGATTGCATCACTGTAATAATAATAATAATTTTTAAAGTGAAGCTATAGCCCTCTTATTTATTTGTGAAATGAGTGGCAGAAACTCCAGCGCAGGACAAGATAGGGATAGGGTGAACTTTAAATATTCAGAACATGAACTCACTTCTTTGCATTTGTTAAGTGATGGTATGGAAATCTTGTAGCGTACAAAAACTAATCTAGCAGTGTGCCAAAGTAATTAAAGCAAAGTAAATAATCTCCAGTGTTCTTATTCCCCACTGAAAATGTTTAATATCTTATCTTTCCAAACTAGTTTTCTGCTAATTCATGATGTCTTTGTAGACTCCCCTTATTCAGTCGCTGCTGTTGTTTTCCGTGGTGTGGGAATATCTACCCTTCTGTCACAGGGGGAAAATATGTATTTGGTACTGTCTGCATTCCAAAAAAAGATGTTTCTTCCATATAGTGAAAAGCATGAAACCAGCAGCTGTAATCCTGTCTGGTCATTTATTGTTTACTTAGAGAAAGGACTTTGATTACCTCAGATGTGGTATGTGACACTTTATAACATCATCCCAGAGCTGTGGGACATTTTGTTGCTGGAAACCAAAGACCTGATGCTGATCTTGTTTTGGTAGAAATTAGAAGTAGGTTAAAGTAGGTGAAGCATAAGGCTGTTGCAAGGGGGATCAGATTATCTGTCTCTGAGTCATCCCTAAATATTAGACTCTGATGACCTGTTGCTCTTGGAGTTTGCTGTTACTGGAGACACGAGAATAGGACATAAATTATGGTAAAATTGTCCAATATTCTCATATAGGAGAGCATGTTTCCTTATATTAATATATCCTGAAGCATAGTTTTAAATGAGAAAATATGTAAAAGTGCAAGTCAGTGCTGTGGAACAATGGTCTGACCTGAAACCTTTCCCTTCCTTTTTGGTGCTGATTAGAAGAATGTGCTGTTGTGTATAGCCAAGAAAGGACAGAAGACCACAAGAGCGGATGATAGGCAATTAAAGTTCTTTTTTGACAAAAAACCAAACCAAAACAAACACCAAAAAACCCCTGAACAAAACAGAAAACCACCACCACAACAAAACTGTTTCTAAACAAAAGATCCTTTGGAGACTGACTACCATGACAATCTTTCAGTCTGGACTTTCTGTTTTATGTTACAGCTACTGTGAGAGGATCATGACCATGTCGCTTTTTGAAGAACTTCCAGTTCTATCACATGCTGTTGTTTCCAAATAAATGTTACCTTGTACATGATGGATAGCACCTTTATTGGGAACTTGCAAATGTTATGAGAAGGCTGAATCCAGCAGTCCAGTCAAGATGAGGCTCCCATAGCTCCATGTCCCTGGGTCTAAACAGCAGTGAGGCTGGACTGTGTTCTTACAGCGGTGTGCTAGACACACACACCCACACCCCCCATATATATACATTATATACATGGCCAACTACGCAGATCAATGGATACATTTTGTACTCATGCAAACGTAAACAGCAGCAATGGCCACATCCTGCTCCCCTCGCTGGCTGCTTAGGATTAACACCTATTAGTGGGGAGTATATAATGTATATTATATGTGTGTACAGTATGGATCCCTCCAGCAGGTGGGCTTAGACAGCCACTGCCCCCAGCATCTGGCCCTAAATAGCCTGTTTCTGCTGGTTCTGGCACCTGGGTATGTGAGCTGCCAAAGCCTGTTCCGGTCCAGCTGCTGAAACAAACCCACTGACACACAGACATGGACACAAGTACACAATACAGACCTGCCAGCAGCTGCTCTTCCACATGCCATTCATCCGGTAGCTATATCTGGATCCGGTATTTACATCCCATACCGTACTGACGGTAACTTGTTTAACTTAAGGCGTCTGAAGGTCCACAATAAGACTCTGAATTACCTTGTACGTGAGCTCCTTTTCGCTGATGATGCCGCCCTTGTCTCCCATACAGAAGCAGCTCTGCAGAACTTAACATCTTATTTTGCAGAGACTGCTGAGCTTTTTGGGCTGGAGGTCAGCTTAAAGAAGACAGAAGTTCTTTTTCAACCTGCTCCTCAAGAACCTCACCATCATCCTCATATCACTATAGGTAAATCAGAGCTTAGATCAGTCCAGCAGTTTAACTACCTGGGAAGTATCATCTTCTCAGATGGTAGGATTGATAAAGAGATAGACAACAAGTTAGCAAAGGCGTACAGTGCTTTCAGGAAGCTTTATAAAAGAGTATGGTGCAATAAACACCTGAAGAAAAGCACTAAGATTAGTGTTTACAAAGCCATTGTACTGTCTACTCTTTTATTCGGATCTGAATCATGGGTCATCTATCGCTATCATCTACGACTTCTCAAATGTTTCCATCAGCGCTGCCTCCGTATAATCCTAAACATCCACTGGACTGATTACGTGACCAACATTACCGTCCTCGAACGGGCAGATGTCACCAGTATTGAGGCCATGTTGTTGAGAACGCAACTGCACCAGGCAGGGCACGTTTCCAGGATGGAGGATCACCGCCTCCCTAAGATTGTGCTTTATGGTGAACTCACCACCGGCTGCTGCAATAGAGGAGCCCCAAAGAGGAGATACAAGGACTCCTTGAAACAATACCTTAGTCTTGGCCATATTGACCACCACCAGTGGTCTACTTTGGCCTCAAATCGGGAACTGTGGAGACACACCATCTATAACGCTGCTGCCTCCTTTGAAAACACATAGAATTAGCCTTGAGGAGAAAAGACAACGTAGAAAGACTCATGCTTCGTCGATTCCACCTAAGGAGACTTTTAGTTGTGCCTTTTGTTCCCAGACTTGTCTATCCCGTATTGGCCTTTTTAGCCATCAGCACTCTTGTAGCAAGCGTGGGTAGAGCCCTTCCCATATCTTCGTTTGCGAAGTTTAGCCATGATGATATCTGGATGCTGTTTCTCCACACAGATTTCCTGCTCTATGGCCAGGTTGCCTGTCCCTTCAGCAGCTGGCTGGGACTCCCCTGGTCCCTGAGATAGCCACCTCCTCTAGTAGCCTTGCCCGTGGGGACTGGCTATGGAGTGACCCAAATAGCCTTTCCCATGGAATCCTAGTGGCAGGTGACTCCTCTGGTCCCCAAAGCTGAGGCTCCCTTGGTGGGCCTGAGTTGGGGTTCATGTCCTCAGGAGTTATTGAGACTCCCTGAGCTGCCATGGTAACTTCTGGCTCCCTGTGTGCTGCAGATGAGAGGGCTCCGGTGGTAGCCATGGAGGAAGTGGGGCAGGAGAAGATTTGTGTCCTCCTTGCTGCAGCTGAACCACTATGTGTGGAGAACAGTTTTTTATCACAACAGTCTAACTCCAGGTAGCTAGACAGAGCAGGATCAGTGGAGCAGCTTCTCCTTAATGTTTCTTGACATTAACAGCTCCATTTCTCAATTAGATTGGAAAATAAAGTTGATTATGCGTGTCTGCAGGATGACACTGTACTTTTGACCAGTAACTCTAAAGTAAATGGGAAAGGTCACAATAAATAGCCTTTTAGTTTAGTTGTTACAACACATTTAGAAGACCACAGTGGCTTAATTCAGGGTTGTTGTTATTGCTTCTACAGCTAGCAAGCAATGTTTAAAAGACTTATTTTATATATATTTGTAAAGGGAGAGATTTGGATGACATGGCTGTCTGTTTTTGAATTACACTTTCTGTAAATACAGAAAAGTTGCTGTGTGTGTTTCTTTAGTAGTATTTCCATCTACTTGTTTTCGTTTCAGTAAATATTGCAAACCTAAGCCTGCCTGTACGACAATTTTCATTTTCACATGCAATCTCTGACAGAAACTGCATTCTGAGATGGGATCTACAGATGAAGATATCTGAAGAAAATAGTGGATTTGCTTAGATAATGTTGATGCTTTTATAGAGTCATTAATAAAGATCTGTCAGAACTAATGAAAACTGTTTAGAGGGTACAAAGCTAAAGTGTTTAGTGTTAACTTTGGTTTTATTTTCCCTAGTTAGGTCATACTCATTTCCTTCAAGGAGAACAAGACTGCTTGTTATTGCTAATTAGAAGTACATCACTGATCTCAATCACATCTGTAATTGCTAGCAAGATTTTAAGTAGATGCTGGAGAATTTTTTTGGATAAGATTTGCATTGTTGATTTACTAGACATGCATACGTATGTGTATCTACAGATTTAATGAAAAAAAGGAACAGCAGGTTGTTTTTCAAAGCAATTGGTTAAAGGTGCTTCGTAGGCTGATGTTGCTTCTGTATGGGGTTGAATTTGTTGCTTCTGAACAGCTCGTTTTTGTCACTGGAAAGTAAGTGTGATGGGAAACCAGAAAATAAACCTGTACTTTGCTCCTGTCATCCACTCAGCCTGGTAATTCACTTTGCAGAAATGTTGGTGTAAATAGCAATCCTTAGGTTGGTTTGGTTGATTTCTAAGACAAATAGAGGGAAAAAAATGCTCAAGGGAGGGAATGATTTTGGGGGAAGGCTTGCAGTGAAGCAGGTCTGGAAGACAGAAGAGCTGGGTTGGAGCGTGGCTCATGTTCCCCTGCTGCGTCCAAATTGAACCACTGAATAGGTGCAAATGTAGATGGCAGGATAAAAATGGAAACTATTCAGACCAAAAGCAATTAACTTGTATACAGATGGCTTTCTGGCATTCACAGCTGCATAGATTTGGTTGTGTACTTTTTTAGATGTGTTGCAGAAGGTTAAAGCCTCTATACGTCCATCTCCAGCTGTTCATGCACAAAAAATAGATAAGGAAATGAAGCCAATTGAGCCTTGTGTGTAGCGTCAGACTTGCTTGCTCAGATACGCATCTCAGACAGTAGTGTAACATCCTGTCCTGTCAAATGGCCCTTGTATTGGCCTTTTATGAGAAGAAATTACATATTTTATATTAAAGAAGTCACTCCAATTTCATAAAAATGAAATATGAGGAAGTGCTACATATACGTTGTATCTCTAGGATAAAACCTAGGGCTGAGAACTCTGAACAGAAGTGGAGGATTGCCGTAAGTATGAAATGTAAGTTCTTCAAGCAGCTTCAGTAATATCTTGGAGACTGTGTCTCTGGAAACCCTTTGATTTAAACTGTTTCACATGGAATGAAGTGTACCGTTCATGCTCTCTGATCCTTTATACTGCAATGGGAGCAGTTTTAAACAAAACCATTTTGGGTTTACCTGGAGTCTACTTTGATTTGCATTTTCCTATAGAACATAATAAAGACTGATTTGGATCAGTGGAAACCTGCATTTTTGTCTTGCCCTTTTTATGCTTTTTAAAAACAAGTATTAAAAAAAGCATTTGAAATAGTTTGTTGAAATGGTCAAAGTGTTTAGATTGAGCTTTTTAAAACTCTGGTATAAGAACCTGTCCTGATATTTCAAGGTGGTACATGCCATCATTGCAATAGCCAGCTACCACTCCATGTGCATATATGGACTGTGAGTTGGCACCACTGCTCAAGTGCAACAGTTGCAGCCCTGACATAGACTTATCTGAATTTTGTTTTTCAATTTTTTTTTTTCTGGTGACATTAACTGGAATGATCTGTCTATAGCTTCAGTTTTGTTTCTTTTTTTTGGTGGGAGGGGTGAAAAACTCATTTGTCTGCTTAACTTTTGGTCCAACTCCCTACCGAAAAGCACCATAGCCCTCACCTAGTGAAGATCAGTTGGCTTGCAGAAAATTGGAGTACCTCCCAGAGGACCCCAGTCTTTCCTCATCACACTATGTACAGTATGGATGTGTGCATGGATTGCTCTTAATCTCTGCATGGTCATGCTTTGATGGCACAATGGTGAGTCTGCCACTGTAGGAGCCATGTTTTTATCTTCCTGCTTATTTCTGGTGGAGTTTCCTTTTGATGAGTAGATACCTAGGAAGGGATGTCAAGAGTTCAGCTTGTTCTTTGCTATGAAAAGTAGGACCTAGTCTTTCAGAGAGGAATTGTCTGTGGAAAACGAAGGGGTGCATCCTGCCAAATATAGAGGGATGTTCACTCATCACTAATAAGACTTCTCTATTTAATGTTCTCTGGGGTATGTGTTTCTCCTTGCTCTACCTGAAGCACTTTCTTGTGGTTAATGATCTGAATTTGCCAAGCACAGTGACTCATTTTGGTGCTGTTTTTCATTATGTAAGCTATTAACAGGTCACTGCTCAGACGCTGGAAAATCTGTTTCAGGCTAATAGCGAGGTGCACAAGTACCTCTCCATGGTGTATTTGCTACCTGCGCACACGCGTTCTGGCTTGATAGTTGGTAGCAAATCCCACAGCAATATGGGATGCAGCATCTATGCTATTAGCAGTCAATTCCTAATCAGCCTTTCATTAACACATACAACACTTCACCTTTTCTAGGATTTTTGCACTACGTGACAGAAGGAGGGTGCGAGGAAACACGTTGACTTGCAGAGGAAGGTGTTGATAAGTAAGGAAATCAAATTCTTCCCAGGAGAAGCAGTGTTCTTGCAGTAGAGGAGGTAATAATGCAAGATAAGGAAGTGTCTTGGAGTTGCATATGAAAATCTGTCTCTCTGGCATTTTCCCCGAAAGTCAGTAACAAGGCTGTTGAGGAATTGGAATTTATGAAGACAATTCAGAAGAGAAGTAGTGGGACACAGAAAAACCTTAAAGAAAACAAGGAGGGGGTTATTTTAGATCCCAAGTTTTGACATCTCAAAATGACACTGTAACAGCAGACAGCAATTACTACAGGAGCAGATCCTTTTGTTGCCTTTTCTTTGTTACACTCGAATAATGTCCTTTTGCTTACATGTGGTTGCCTTCACATGCACACAAAGATTTTTAGTGTTTCCTTCAGTGTATAGACAAATTGAGAATGGATGAATGAAAATTAGAGATGGGTCCAAGCTTGGATTTTATTTTTTAAAGTCTTCTATTTTCTCTGAGGAGAGGATCACATCTTCTAGCTGTGGCAACACTCCTAGAAGAAAGCAGTTGAAGGTTATTTTCTTTTTATACATTGTTTCTAAGGTTAAAAGCGCCTATTAGGGTGCGCTTTCATTGTTTTTTTTTCCATTTAAATTATATCTGAAAATATTTAAGGGAAGCAAACAGGAAAGCAGAGAAAAAATACTCAAAACGGCATGCCATTCAGGCCTCATTCATTTTTGGAGGTAATCTAAGTTAGGCTTCTCATAACTAGGACAATCCTAGGAGGAGCTTTCATCCATGCAATGACTCACAGCCCAGTGGATAGAGCCGAAGATCTCTGATGGCAATACCTTTCCTTACGAGGGAGAAAATTAAAAAGACAATCTTTGGATGTGCTTGCACGGGAAGGAAACATCACAGTTAATGCCAGCGCTGAGGTCTGAAAAATACTTTCAGCATAAAGCAGCGCAAAAACAGTTTCCCTACAAGGAAAAGGGACACTGAAGGATTTATTGTGTTGCAGTATTTATTATGTAAGAGGTATTTGCATGGTAAAAAGAGAAAGCAGATTTTATTCAGAGTGTAGAAGACAAGATGAATGATGTTAATGAAAAGCTGATAGATGGAAGCAGAAGTTTGCCTACCACACCATTCATATTTTCTGAACCCCAGCAATCGTTTTATGGATATCTGAGTTACATGATGGGTGGATCAATCCTTTGGCATGCTAAATCTTTATAGAGTCTGCTGTGCCAAGATGGAGGTGGAGTGAATCCAGATCTGATCCTGTAGATGTCAGATGCTTGTTTTTCCCATGCAGCTAAGAGGACAGCTTCAGAGAGAGATACAGCCCTTAAATGTTTTGCATTGCATTTTGGCATTACCTGTCTCTCCTCACACTGTATGGAAATGTGATAGAGCAACAGCTTGGATTTACTCTGTCTACTTCTATGTCCTTTGCCAGCCATTTCAGTCTGAAGTCCAGTTGCCATAATCTCCTTGCTTTGCTCCACTGAAACTGGGGGGGACCTAGATGAGGGGTGGATGGTTATTTAGATGCCTCTCTGTTTTTCTTGAAACACAGGAAACCTCGTGATTAATCAGTGCTACTCTGACAGTTGGGATTGTTCTGCTTATTTTAGTTCTTGTTCTAAGAATAAGACTGCTTTAATCACTATGTTAATAAATATGATCCCAAGTAGAGGCATATGTTTTGAAGATTATTTTTGTTATCTGGTTGGGCTTCTTTACATACTCCTTTTGTGACTAAGTCAAACCCACAGTCTGACGAGTGTCTGCCGGAATAAGAACCCACCTGCCAGACTCGATGCCATTAATCATTTCTCTGTTTTTGTTTATTTCAGCTAACATCCCTAAACAGCATCTAGCATGTCCTGAAAAGAGCTTGTTGGGTGGATTTAGTGTCCTGATTTCTCTTTGACATCTACTAGTGCTGTGTTGGTGGCCTTAATTGGTAGGACATAGCATCCCAAGAAGTCCTCTATGGCATTGAGATTGCTTTGAGACCCTCATGTAGCAGATAGAAAATTTTTATAAGAACTTAACTCTGCAGGGGTGTAGGGCTTGCAAGCCAAGTGTTCAGAATGACACCTTAAACTGAGGCACTATGAAAAGCAAAGATTATGTGCCCTCACTTGAAGCATAGCAATCGAGCCAAGAACATAGAGATTACCTTGTGATACAGTATTATCAATTAACCACCTGTCAGGGATTTTCTGTGATTCAAAGAGGTAATGGTTGGCTGGCTGCTGCTTTCTAGGCAGTGCCTCATAATATGGTCCTATTTCCTCTGTCTGAGGTAAAATCTAATCCTTGACACTGCAAACGATTTGTGTTCATTCTCATTATGTGATGCATGTCTGTGAGATGAGTCAGACGCACAACTCATCATGGCCAAGACAGCTTAAATTATACAGAAGATACTGATTTAGTTGCTATTATTGTTTTCTGTAATATATGGGAAGTCAACCATATGTTAATTATTTTTCTTCAGAACAGCTCCATTAAAATTTAAACTGGTGTTATTAGTGGCAAGAAAATCTCTTTCAGTCATGCGAAAACACTGTGTAGCCAGCAGACCTTATGATCCTGTGCTTGGGTTGTAAATCTTTCAAAAGCTGGTGTGCCAGAGTGTGCCATTCTTTCCTAAGTTAAAGATGGGACTCTTAAGTCTTCTGTATTTATGATTAACCTTCATTAATTACACGTACTGTAAATTCTTGGTTTATGGACAACTGTTTTCCCTTTACCTGAACCCATGATATGACATTTTATGATTGCATTGGGGATTGTTAAGGTCAGGTCAAGTTAAAGAACCTCTAGTGTTTAAAGAACCTAGGCCTTCACTCTTGATGAATTCATGAGATGAGACATGTACCTCTAAGCTCCCATTTTCTGAATTACAAAGTTTGTACAGTGCTTTCAATATGTAGTATTTTATGTCTTAGGAAGGCTTACATCCAACTCACCCCGGGATCTAAAACAAAACTGTAAAGATTTTTTTCTTAAAACTGTTGAATGGCTTCATGTGCAGACAGGGAATGTTATCTTGCTGGTTGGAATAATTTAAAAATACGATATGCCTGCACTGCATGAATAAATTTGACAATTTGAGCCTTAATTGGGTAATACAGTTGTACTCACAGACACTTCAACATTTTGACAACAGTCAGTGCATATAAACTTACTGGATTTTTGTGTGTAGTTACTTAAGAATCTCACTTGTAATGAATTAGTCTTCTTTTCTTCTAATTCAGAATGCCAAGCAAAGTTTGATGGTATTTTGTGAATCTTTCTGATTTGAAAAAACCCTGTAATTGTTACATTTGCTCAACATTACTATAGTGGGTTGACCAGGTGGCCACCAAGCCACTCTATCACTCCCCAGCCCGACAGGAGGGAGAGAAAAAGATTCGGAGGTTGGGATAAGGCAGTCGACTAAAGCAGAAGTTTGCGCACGCACAAGCAAGGAGGAAAACAACAAGATTTATTCTCTACTTCCTATCAGCGAGCAATATTCTGCCACTTCCTGAGAAGCAGGGCTTCAGCATAGTTAGTGGTTTCTCAGAAGGCAAACACTGTAAATAACAAATGCCTTCCCCTTCCTCTTCCTTTCCTTAGCTTTTATATCTGAACTGATGCCATACGATATGGAATATCCCTTTGGTTAGTTTGGGTCAGCCTGCCTACATGTGTCCCCTCCCAGAATCTTGCCCTCAATGCGGGGGGAGGAGTGTTGAGACAGTTCTGATGCTGAGCCAGTCCTGCGCAGCAGTAGCCAAAACACTGGTGTGTTATCAACACCTTTCTAGCTACCAATGCAAGGCACAGCACTGTGAGGACTACTGTGGAGAAATGAATTCCATCTCAGACAGACAGTTAAAAAGTGGAGATGGAGCCCAGGAGCATTTTGGCTTTAGAAGAATCAGAACGTGTCACCCACTGCACACAAAAAGCCTTAGTCCCTAAAAACTCTGGGACACTGCAGAGATATATGAATACTTTCTAAAGATAGTTATCCCCTTGTACTTCCTTTTGTGCCCCTCATCCACCAAACTCAAAACCATCCAAACAAAACCTTTCAAGAGTTCTCAGGACAATAGCTTAAAACATACATCTCAAAACAAAACAAGATGTGCCGTTGATTGCAATATAAGCTTTCAAGTCAAGTTTCAGACTCCCAAATTAGTTGATTTTTAAGAAAAAGGAAAGTTTTTTTCCCTCAAATTTCATGCATTTTATTTCCCACAACTTCTCTCACTCTGTGTGTGAGAGGGAGCAGGAAGTAATTTGAAGTTGAAAAGTGCACCTTTAACTCTGAGCCTTCCCTGCTTTCTCCAGCTGAGATGATTTCCTTTTGCTTATGCTAAAAGAAGGACAACTTTGCATGTTTGTATCACTGTGCAGCTTCTTCCTTTCTGTTTCACCACCTGGTCCCCTAGATTTCCTGCTGAAGTAGGACTTTTAAATGCTAATGTACAAATTCCCAAGCCCCCAAATGCTTTTTCTAGCTTTCAAGTTACTCTTTTCAGTTGAAAAAAAGTGGTCTACTGTGGTGGGGTTTTTTTGGGGGGAGGGTTTGTGGTTTTGTTTTTTCCTTTTATTTTTTGAATTTGCCATTATCTTTTCCATAATAATCCGAGCTTGTGGTGGGACTTTTGGTTTCCTAAAAGTAAGCACACTGAATCAATGACTCGCACAATTTCTGGTAACTAATGCTGAGTGTTAGAGCAAGTGGATGATACTAAACTAGACTCATTCCACTTCTTCCTTGATCTGCCCCTCTGTGTGGGATTTGTAAAATGTTTTAATCAGCTTTTCCATTCTTCTGTCTCATTGCATCCTGGTCTTGCTATTTGTTTTCTGGTTTTATTTTGCTTAGACATCAAGTGGAAAAGAAGGCAAGGGCAGCAGCACAGGCTTTATTGCAGGGTTTGCATACAGAGCTCTGCCCAGGTTGCCAAGAAAGCTGCAGGATAAAATGAGTTCTTCACATTCTTAGGGCATTCTGGCAGGCAGTGTCTTCTGCCTTGTGGTCGTTTGAAGGTGATAAAATGCTGCTTCATATGGGCACATTCCTTCTCTGCTCCTATCCCTGCCTGCTGCCCCAGTCATGTACCTGCATCCTTGCAGTCCACAGCTCGCTCTGTTGGCCCCCAGTGCCTTCCCATTGATTATCTTCCATCATTTACAGCATCTCAGGCTGCTCTTTGAACCCTGTCCTGCAGCAGTATGTGTTCAACCCCTTTGAACTGTAATGTGACAGACAGTTTTTCTCTCAGCATACATTCAGGCCAGTTAAAAGCAGTGGGTTCTTTCTTCTAAGGCAAGGTGCAGATAGACTGCAGGGACAACTGCCACTTTATTGCCTTAGCTCTATTGCCAGGAGTATGAATTAGCATTGTATTGGTTAAAGGGTGGTTCGTGTTTTACGTTGAGTATTATCTTAAAAAAGAGAGAAGAAAAAAATTTCAAAGGTAGAAACATTTAGAAGGATTGTGCATAGTAAAATTCTAATATTTACTTTTTCCTAATTTCTTTGACAAAGCAAAGAAAGTAAGAAAATAGTAATTTGGGTTCTGATTTGGAAAGTTCATTAGGAAGGGAAAGAAATCAAGGAGAAATTATGTGAATAATTCAAAATCAGTGGTGCAAGCTGTGAGCTGTTGATCACTGTTTTGTTATGCAGACATAGATTTCCATTAATATTTCTTCTTTTGAAAAACAGAAATCCTGTCTCTGCTGTTGTATGCTTAATTGAGCACTTGAGGCAAAAAACCCTCTCATGACAAAAACCAAACCGAACAAAAAAAAAAGGCCCTATGTCATGCAGATTTATTCTTCAGATGGTATTAATTTAAATATTTTTTTAGCAAAGTTGTTCCCTTCTATACCTCCTAACTAGATTCTCTGAAATCTCAGACCTCTCCATGAAGTGGGTAGAAGGGATTTGGTTACCGTTATAGAGTGAAACTGCTGTGAGAAAAGTGGACTTGCAATGGGTTGTAGAAAGCTAATGTTACACTCAAAAGCACTTTCTTCCTAAAATGTATTTTTATGTATATATACATATTGTTAAGACGATCTAGTATTCTCTGGAGAGGGAAACCAAATCCACAGTTAAATTGAATAGTCATTCTTCAAGAAGGCTTCTGTTATTTGTAGCTTAAGTGTAACAGAAAACAGACAGTATATTAGCACAGACTCAGCAAAATATTTTAGCTATAAAATGTCAAAGCCTCTACAAAATTAAAGAGTAAACTATTGCCTGGCTTTAAAAATGAGTATCACAACTGTTAGAAAACATTGTTACCCTACAGCTTGTAGATCAACATGTGGCAAGATTATTTCAGTGGAAATATATGCCCACAGGCTATGTATTTTTTGTGTTTTGTTTAACACCAGTTGGCATCTGAGATCAAGAAAGCTTAAACCAATTATAAGTAGCTGGTGCAGCAAAAATCATGATTGATACATTTACAACACAGGGTCGATTCTTCTGGTAATGTTATTAAGGGGAGAAAAAATGGACATCAAGTATATGACTTCGTAGCCATGAATTAACCCAGTGCTCTGACCATATACAGATGTTTACTTCTTCAATACAATCAGTGTGTCTTGCACTGATTGCAGCCTGCAGCCCTCAAAGAAGAGACAGCTGTGCAGTTGTTGCTAAGCCTATTTCCCTCTTCCCTTTGACTTATTGGATTATTTTATACAATGGAATGATAGGAATTTAAAAATGAAAAAGCGCTGTTGAGTCATCTAGTCCATCTTGCTGCAGGATTATTCTCTGCAGATCTTTGTCCAGTCATGGAAGGCTTTGTCCAGGCTTAAGATGTGTTTGGACTTCAGCCAACTTCCTTTGGAAGATTATTCTACAATAGAATACACTTCATTATTAGGAATTTTTCCCTGTCAGCCTAAATTTTACTTTGCTCTGTGTAATCACATTACTCTTAGCTGTAGTTTCCTGAAAAACCCTATTAAAAAAAAAAATCCTTAAGTTGTGTATCTTTTCAGAGCTTGTAGATAATTATCATATGTCTCTTTCAATAGTGGCTTTAGTCAAGCCCTACATAGCTATATTTAGTTATTTTAATAATTTGTTATAAATCAGTCTTCTTGATGACTTTTATTGCTGCTATCATTGAGCCAAATCTCAAATTCTTCTATTTAATATTCAAAAAAAAAAAAAGGCTGGACTGAATGAAGACTTACAGATAGGATCATGGTGTCACTGAAAACCCATTCTTTGAACCACTGTTTGTGCCTTCAGATCTGTCTGAATGCTAGCTCTCCTGAGGCAGACCTCATCAGTAAGATTTGTCTCAACTGCCTTGTTTACAGTGTAAGTGCCTACATCAAAGCTACTCTCCCTAGATTCTTTTTATGATCATTGGACCCTGTAGCTGTGTGCAGTTCATCTAAGCTGTTTTAGGTATCCACATTTAAGATGAGAGGAATTGAGCCTTTGAGGCACCTATTTCTCTTTTTCTAATGTCTCTCTCCCGGGCCTCGGACTTCCTTGGGTATTTAAATATGGGGTCTGTGGATGTTCAGACATTGTGATTCAAGAAGTGAGAAGTCTCAATGTTGTCCATGGCAATGCCACCACAGCTTTGCATCACCAAGCAGAGTAGTTTGGCACTCGGAGAGTTGTTTGATGTGTTGTTTGTCCTGAAATCATTCCTAACACATTTGAAGGGTATTGAATTTAACACAAAAGTGTGATGGTTACATTGAAAAACAGGGATTGGATAGAATTGCCTTTTGCATAAGACATAGAATCACAGAAAGGGACCCATAAGGATCATTGATCCCAACTCCCTAGTCTTTGTAGGACTACCTAAAACTAAACTGTATGACCAAGAGCATTGTCCAGATGCCCCTTGAACTCTGACAGGCTTGGTGCTGTGACCACTTTCCTAGGGAGCCTGCTTCAGTGACTGACCACTCTCTCAGTGAACCTTTTCTTAGTGTCCAATTGGAATTTAAGCTGGTGCAGCATTTATCTAGAGAGTAGGAGGTCTAGATGCCAGGTATGTTTGTTTTCAAGTTTCAAGTCTCTTTGGACTGAAGGAAATCTATGGTCAATGCCTTTTATTTTCCAAGTCCTCTAAAATAAGTCTCTTCTATGACACATGCCTTTTGCTCTCCCATCCTCTATTAGGTATTTATTCTCTGCTGACAGCATAGTGCTCACAATCCTCACTGCAACCCTAAACAGATGCCTGCTCAGATGCAGTTCTTGCCTCTCAGCTATCCATAGGTTATGGTGTAATCATCCCTCGTTTATATTAGAGTAACTAGCAAAAAAATCAGCAACTGATTTTTGCTCATTAGTAAAAAAAATAAGTTCCATACAGTTTCCCAGTGGATGGTTACCTTCTGTCAAACTTTGACAAAATATGCATCCATTCCTTATAATTTATATATGCCCATTAAAAAAAACTTTCTTCTAAATTCCTTTGGAGGGCAAATACCAGAGAAGGAGGAGAGCTGTTGAAATTGAAGGATAATAACTGCTCAAGATGATAGGTATATTAATTAGTCCTGAATGAATTTAGACTGAAAACGAAAAGAAATTTTTCAAACATCCCAAGAGGTGTAGTTCTGGAATAAACTCCAAATGCACTATTTGAATAAAAAACCAAAATAACTGGAAGAGAGAATTTGGTAAATTTAGGGAAGTTTTTGTGAGATTGCATAGATGCATTTTTGGGGGCTGAAAAACCCCCAAACAGCTATGCATGTGATCTGAAGTCATAGTGTTACCAGAAGGGCTAAAAAGAAGACTGGCCACTGCTCATATATTTGTGCTCATATATTTGCTCACTTATTTTATGTTTAATGCAGTGGTTTCCATTTCGAGGTCAGTGTAAGAATTTCCTTGTTGTCACCAGACCCTTGGAGTGAGAGATGTCAGCTCCCTTCCCAAAATACATGTGGGACATTGGTCTTTTGTTGGTGATGCTGGGAAGAGCTTGTGTGGTATGCATGTGTCTCTGTGGAAAAGACACTGTGTAGTTGGTCCACCTGGGTAAAGCAGGAACAGAAAACTGGAAAAGACCCAGTTCATCCTTCTCACTAGTGTATTCCTTCAGTACTGCAGCCCAAGCACTCTACTCAGACTTTTCTCAGCCGAAGCCTGTGTTGAAAGCTTGCCAAGCAATAGGATTCTGCTCCTAATTCACAGTAACTGGAACAAAATGCAGCTATCCTCATCATTCACAGAGACACGCAATCCTCAGAGACTGCAAGCCTTCCACTGCATGCTATACTTCTCAATGATGTTAGCAGACAGAGAACAGGCTTGTCCATTGGGACAGCTAACTTTGAAGCATCACCATACTGGAAATGAGAAGGACTTGGAGCAGTATGTGTTAGGCGAGTATTTTTAGCTGCCTTTTCTTAAAATTGCTCTGCTTTCCTAATACTGTTTTGTTATCATCATGGTGAACTAATCCTGCCACTAGCCTGTCTGCTAATAATTCTTATCCTGATAAGCTATTCCTCATTATTCCTGACTTTTCAGAGAATGGCATCTTGGTGCCTGTTGTTCACTTCTAGCAGCAAACATGACTGACTGCTTAGGAAGACTTCCTAGACTCTCAAATTGTTTGATCTTGCTCCTCTTCACAGCTCCAGCTCCCATGTTTGTTTCTGAGACAAGAGGGATCATTATCCTTTTGTTCCTTTGAACTAGTGTGAGCAAACACCTGTGAATTGCAGCTTACCCCTGTTACAATGTCTATTTCAAGGAGTACATGATGGTCTTGTTTCTACTATGGATTTTTTTGAGTCATCTGGTAAATGGTGTAGAACACAAGTCCTGTGAGGAGTGGTCAAACTTTGAAATAGGCTGCCTAGGATAGTGCTTAAATAACCAATCTTGTAGGTATTTAAAAAACATGAGATGTTTTAACATTGAGGGACATGGTTTAGTTGTGGACTTGGCAGTTCTGGGTTAACAGTTGGGCCCATCTCAAAAATCTTTTCCAACCTACAGGATTCTGTGATTCTGAGACGGGATATTATTGGTTCTGAGTGATTCCTCCTTTCATGCAGGAATGAGATATCATACTCTTCAGATATTATGATGCTAGTGTTCAAGGACTTTCCAGGATATCTGAATGTCATGGCCATGCTGAACTTACCCGTGTTGTCCTTGTAAGTCTTGTGAAAACATTATCTGTATTGAACTTACTGGAATCCCTTTTTACATTTCTTATGGTTATTTGAACAGGGTTTTCCAAGAGTTATCACTTTAATTAGAAAAGGGAAAGGGTTAGAGATTTATTGCATCTATTGCATTCAGCTGCTTTACCCAGTTTTTCAGTGGGATGAAATAGTGCAGCTTAGTGCTTCTGCCTTGCTTTTGAAACAAAAAACCCCACAAAAATATGTTCCTTATGAAATTTCTATTCCAACCTCTAGATTGCAATGATGGCAGCACTTTTTTGTGTATCTCAGACACTGTAGAGATGCAGCAAGTTGGCTTAGGGTTAGCATTACCAAATCAAAAGCAGTGGCTGTGTTGTTTGCCTGTTCTGCCTGTGTCAGGGCAGGTGGAGACCCTTCCCTTCAGAAGTGTCTACCACAGTAAATTTGCTCAATACTTTGTTTTTTTTCACAGACATACTTCAAGTTGGGAATCTTTGCACCTTAGGTGCTACTTTTTGAGACAGACTTTAGAGCAATGACTTCTTTTGTGCGTTTTCCCACAGGTCAGGGAAAAGAGGTCATTTTCAGCTACTGGAAATTCACTTTCTTTGGGTAGAAAAAGGTCTGCAATCTTAGAAACTTGTTCATTTTTCTTTTTTTTCAACAGGGAACATGGTTTTGTACTATTTTGTCAAGAAGCTAATCAAAACAAGGGTTTCACTTTCTCATCTACTTCACAGTCAGTTCAGGATTGTCCCAGAACCATTTGCTGTTGCTGGTTATGCTCCTGTCCAGTATAGGTAGTTTGTCTCCATCCAGCTATGGATGAAGATCCTTGTTGCAATGGATGGCAGGAATCTGTCAGTGGGTAGGGATGTGAGACTGGATAGACTGGCTCTGCTTCTCACCTATTTAGTTAAAGCAGTGCACCCCAACTTTAAATGCTTATGTCCCTGATAAAAAACCTCAAACAATCCACCACAAAGTAACAGGTTAAAAATGTTTTCTTACATTATCATGTAGCACACTCCATTGCACACAGTGTGACTATAATTTTGTCAGTGATGGTCTGCAGGTTAATATACTTTATTGAAGCTGTTTTTATTAGACTGAAACTGAAATCTGTATGAGAGCCTCTTTTTTTACCCTAAAATCTATTAGATATTACATCTTAAGGGAGCTGTAAGAAGATTAACTGCCAAGAATAATAATTTTCTCTCTATTTCAGGGAAAAGTTAGAATGTTTAATTTTACTTACAATAATTAGTGTAATTTTATATGAGTTCAGGAGGTAAGAGAGGAGGTGTGACATGGAGCTTGCTTAATTTGCCTTTATTACCTACATCAACTGTGAATCTCGTGGCCTTGACGGACAGTCAAAAGGGGAGACATTTTTCTGTACTTGTAGATTTACATTCAAAAGAACAAATTTAAAATAGGGCCGGTAATGATGGAACCTGAAAGAGATATTTTGAGAAATGAGGTATAATAAAAGAAGGTTTGTCATGTTCATTTACTCGCCAGTTTTAATCTTTGACTAAATGCAAAGCCAGAGAACCCACAATCTTGCAAATTTGAACACAAAAAAATGGTGTAAAAATGATAACAGCCTGCTTTGTTAAATATTGCTAGCTGGCATCTAGAAGTGATACATAGTGTTAAAGATACTGCCCCTTAATTGTCAGTTATGTAAACCCAAATCTAGAAAAATGTTATAAACACTCACTCTAATGTATATTCATTTGCACAGAAATAAAAGCGTTTTCCCCAGTGCCTGGAACATTCTGAATATTTGTGTAACAGCAAGGAAGGGATTTTACAAGTTAATGACTTTAAAATGTGGAGATCACAATACACTTTTGACGTGGTGTTCTAACCTGGATCCTTATTTTACAGTTTAGTTAATTCTCAGTGCAGAAACTATGGTCCTTTGGTACAAAGATTTGAGAATCCTGCACCAAGTACTGCTCATCTTGATCATTTTGCCAGGCAAAATAATGCACTGTGCAAAACTTGTGTCTAGCTTGGACAGTAACAGCAATTCCTTCTGTAGTAACAATAATGGATGAAGGACCTAGAGCACGTCTTATGAGGAGCAGTGAGGAAAGTAGGGTAGTTTAGCCTGGGGAAAATGAGGCTCAGAGGGACCTTATTGCTCTCTTGAGCTACCTGAAAGGCAGTTACAAACCAGTGGGGTTTGGTCTACTCTCCCAGGTAATAAGTGACAGGAAATGAAGAAATGGCCTCAAGTTGTGCCAGGGAAGGTTTAGATTGGATATGAGGAAAAATTTCTTTAGCAAAAGGATGGTCAAACATTGCAACAGGCTGCCCAGGGAACGGGTTGAGTCACCATCCCTGGAGGTATCCAGGTAGGTGTGTAGATGTGGTGCTGGGGGACATTGTTAGACAGTGGGTTTGGCAGTNNTTGGCAGTGCTGGATTAATGGTTGGACTTGATGATTTTAGAGGTATTTTCAAACCTAAATGATTCTGTCATTCAATGATAGAAAATAGAAGTTGAAACTGTTTACCTATTAGACTAGTACATTGGGAATTCTCCTAGCATAACATGACCAAGAGCCGTGCACGAAACTGTTACATAGTGTTTGTTTGTATTCCTTTTGTGATCGCAGCATGAGCATTCCTTTGATTTTCTAAGAAAACTTGAATTCTGTAAGCTGGACACCCTGAAGCTGGAGAGTTTTGGGCCTAATAAATAGCACGTAAAACAACTGGTAAACTGCAGCTTGGACCTTGTCCATCTTTTTTTTTTTTTTTTCACAGTGAAAAAGTTAGAGCAGTTTTGTTTGTTTTTACACAAGTTCTTAAAAGGTGATTGTGGATTTTAGCTTCTTTGACGAACACTAAAAAAGTTTGGAGTTCTTTTTTCCGAGTCAGTTGGTAAAAAGAACTTTCAGATCTCAGGGGAGATAAAGCTCTAGAAAATGTTGATTTTTTTCATCGAAAATCATTTTAGCTCATAAGCTATTCTTTCCTTATCTTGATGGAAAAAAAAAAGATCAGATTTCCAGATCAATAATGTTGAAAACAGCAACAGCAGTGATCATCCTGCATGCATGTTGTTTTCTGATGTGCTTTCATATCTGAGCATTTCCTCATGCTGTAAATACCAGCTTGACTTACATTCAGGCTTCAACCTCACATCAAGCAATGGCAAAAAAAAATAGGGGCTGTTTAAATGCAGCTAGGCTTGGAAAAAACAATTTTTTAAAAATGCCAGCATGTCAAAACATTGAAGGAAAATATTGAAGTGTACCAGTGTGCTTCCAGTTTGTCTGTTGCTGAATGCTTTTTCTATTGAATAATCACATCTAAGGTTTAAAGCAGTGGTTCATTGTATGTAAAGCGTGCTTCGAGGCATTAAAAACAGAGATTGAAATTACCTGGAGGAAACCAAATCACTTTATTTCAAAGACAAATTAGATTGATCCATTTTACCATTCTCCATAGATTTTAAAAGCACATTACTTGTCGAAGTGGTATCAGGCATTTTATATATTGCAGTAATTTGCATACGTTCATTAAGCTGTGCTTTGTATAGCTCTGTGACGGGCATTTGATGAATCTTTTTGTGGACTGCATGGTTTCTTTACGCTGAGCAATCTGCTAAATCATGCCTTTGTCCTTCAGTTTGTCAGAATCAGTAAATGAAGCAGATGTTACTAACTGTGGGAGAGTTTCAGGTTTTTGGTGTTTGCAGAACATGGGATAACTGTGAAGGGCATGATGTGTTTGTAAAAGCGACAGCTGGTGTTATTAAAGATAAAAAGTCTGCTACAAGTGAAAACTTTCGCTGGCGTCTTTTGGAAACTATGATGGTTTTTGGGACAGTCAGGTGGGTGGTCACTTCTAAAATAAACACTGCTAATATTACGCACAGCAAATTATGTGCTTGTACTTGAGCACAATTGTTCTTATCTGTGGCTGCAAATGTTCTGTCACAGAGCTATCTCAGCCATGCAATAATTCATAACATTTCTCTGTAAATATGTCGTAAGAAATTCTCAGGTCAACAATCCCTTGAGATATGTCTTTAAGGAATATAATTTCATGCATTGTCAAATTAGTAGAATTTTACACTTGGTTGGTGTTTGAAAGTTACCTTTATGACACAAGTTTTTCTGGATCTGACAGTTCAGTCCCTGGAATCTCCTACCTATCATGATGGTCACTTGGCTGAAGATGTTACAGCCAGGGAAAAGCATGGTCTAGTTTTAGGTAGTCCTGAAAGGAGCAGAGAGTTGGACNGTGGTTAATGTGCTTCATCTAATGGGTGGCAATTCCTGTCAGAGTGTGGTAAGGTGAGTGCTGTAGAGGCCTTGCAAGTGACGGTAAAATGGGCAACCATCAACTGGGTAAGAAATGAAGGGGATAAGTAAGAGGGAAAGCATAGTTTAGGGAATGCATGAAGAGAGGCAGCAAAGGTGCTGATCACCTCTCTCTGGTCACCAGTACAGGACACAAGGATGTGGAATGAAGTGGCATCCATGGAACTTCAGACTGGCCATTAGGAAAAGGTTCTTCANATGCTTTCCAACTGGAAATTTTCTGTGATTCTGTGATTCTATGGTGAAAAGGTGTTCCTAGGCTACCTGATGAAGAAACATATGTAGAAAAACTGGAGGACAGTTTTTAGGCCACGCTCTGATTTTTCAGATTTTTATCAGTATTATCTAGTAAATAGCTCTCACTTCTTTTAGAGGTGGTATTTGGCTGCTTCTCACATTAAATTTAATGACATTCTCTTTGTGAGTACTCTATATGTTATTGTGGAAATCTCTTTTGGGGAACTGAGTAGGAGATGCAAAGGGTGGATGCTATGTTACTCATGGCTGTATGATTGAATCTGAGCTTCTGAGCCTGGCTTGTCTGCAGTTGACATCAACAGCATGAATGGAAACATAGTGCATAGAAGTTGTCATGTTTGTAGCTATTGCCTGAAAATATGTAGAGAAGACCAGTGAGGGATTTCTGTTGTTGTTCTTGAACATGAAAGTAGGCAGCAACTACGAATCAATGAACTGTTGCTTTTGTAAGAAGAATTGGCAGAATCTTTTATGCTGTTGCTGGATAAAAATTTCCACTGCTTCTGTTTCTCAGAGTGAGTCTTATCTTTCTGTCTGATTATCTTGCAAAAAATGAGCAGTGAAGTAATTATCCATGCTGATATTTACATTTCATCTCTTTGCTTGAAAATTATGAGCTCACAGAAGGGAACAGAGGGAGTCTAGGACTCCTTCAGTGGTCTGAGCCTCTGGAGAAAAAAATGCCTGCTCTTCAGCTGGGGCACATAGGTGCTCCCAGCGAGGAGACCATTGATGCATAGTGGGTATGTAGTGTTCTATAACTTACTCTCTTTGCCTTCACTGGGAATCATGTGGTGGGTACCAGCAGTGCAGCTGCTGGGAAAAACTCGAGGAAAACTGTGGGGGAAGAAAAGAAGCAAGACTTTTTCTGATATACTCTTAATTGTATGTAAGAGCTGGGGCTATGTGGCAGCTCTATGTGAAATGGTGTTTCTCGTTGCAGAATGCAAAGACACTAATGGTGCCACAAAAATACTCAGTACAGGGTGTACTCATGATGGTGATTGTCCAGAACAGAGGTCGGACCAAGTGCATTTGGACATATGAACTTTTTTCTTTTTTTTTTTTTTTCTTTTTCTTTCTCCTTTGTGTCTTTCCTTGGCCTGCTGAGGTTGTTTCTTTCTATCCTCCTCCTTTTTGCTTTCTTAAGCACATTAGATTTATCAAATGCATTGTGCTAGGGTCACTGAGTGAGACTTATCAGGAAACTTTACAGAAACTCTGAGAGTAATTGGGATTAGGTGTTATATGTATCCTTACAAGAATGTACATCCAGAATTTCACACCTGTAACAGAACTACTGTGTTCAGCATTTTTGGACAATGAAGAAGTAATGCACATGATATCCTTGATTTTTCATTTAGTTTCCCTATTCATGCCACTGTTGTGCTGCAAGCTAAAAGCAGAATATTGCTTAAATGTACAAAAAGATGCTTGTGGTTTCCTAAATCATGTGTGTTTTCTGATACACTACTGGTATTTTTTCATGTTTAATATATTGGGTTTGTTTTTTCATTGCAAATAATTGTAGTAAAATTGCTCTTTGAAAATTTGGGGGTTTTTTCAGAGTTTTCTACTAATTTTGAACTTGTATAGAAGTTGCTTAAGAATCTATACAATATTATATATTTTAAATTTAATACACTATAAATTATCATACCATCATCGTTATCATCCACATTTCTCAGGTGATACACAACTTCAGAAGGACTAGCTCATAAACTCATTTCTGAATAGTAATTTTGCACAATATTTTTATTTTATGTGCTTAAGCCATATACTTTTAATAACTTTTAATATATATATAATCTTTTTCTTCCAGATCTTGTATTCTGAACTTGAAGTAATTCTTGATTATATGCTTCTTGAAACTTGGAAAGTATCTGCAGTAAATAGGTAAGTGTAATGGATACTTTCATATCTTGTGTTGGATGATTTAGAGTGTGTGAGTTTTGTTTTGTGTGAG
The DNA here is from genome assembly GCA_013390005.1 of Calyptomena viridis. Taxonomy (NCBI): domain Eukaryota; kingdom Metazoa; phylum Chordata; class Aves; order Passeriformes; family Eurylaimidae; genus Calyptomena; species Calyptomena viridis. The sequence continues at coordinate 395,022 of WEIV01020237.1, forward strand.
ACAATTTAATGCTGAACTTCTTAAAGCTCTTGATAGATCTTAGTTGCCATGAATGGGAGAGAATGATGGATCATTTTAGCCTGAATTTTGAATCACACAGGTGATTTTTGTAGGGCAGAAATTAGGAAGGATGTGATATTCACAGTTACTCAGAAATAAACGTGTAGCCAAACCCACAAATTTCACTTTGATGAACAAAAAGGTGAGTCTCCATTAACGAGTAGAAGTTTTGAAAGTAGAATCAGTGGGTCAGAAGTAAGTAGCTCTATGCTTGATTCCTCTGTACTTCAGGCTGTGCTTCTTCTGGCTTTGTTTGTGTTTCCTTTGGTTTTCTTTGTAACTGTTGAAGGCAGTAAAGGTATAAATATAACTAAATAATGAGGAGAAAATGAACATAAAGTTTGAAAACGGAGGTACATTGAAGTTCCTGTGAATTCTCTCAGGTGTTTCAGTGAAGCTTGTATCTCACTTTGATCATTTACACAAAATATCCAGGCAATTCCAGAAATACATTTTTGCATATGACAAAACAATTTTTAGGTGATTTATTTTTTAAAAGTCAGGTCATGCATTATGGTGCTTGAAACTTCTAGCAATGGAGAAGGATAAGTTAGAGAAGATTTAGAAGGTTTTATTCTTTCCAAAGAGTTTATAGACCTAGACAATTTTTTTGAGTCTCAGCCTGGAAGAGTAGAACGTTTCTTGAATACACAGATGTAACAGTTGATCTTACCTTGATCTGTATGAGAAACTTGGAAGAGATTTACAACGGGGAGAAGTTGAATTCTTATGAATAAAATCCAGCAGCAGTTTGTGGTGAAGAGGACTCTTCCACAAAAACAGGATTTTGCAGCAAGTTGCTTATTCTGTAAAAATTAGAATTAGAATGCTTATTCTGTAAGAATTATGTATCTTCATAGTGTGCTTCACCTTTAGGTCCCAAGATGTTTGGCAAAAGCTGAAGAACCATTGTCTCTGTTTTATGTATGGGATCAGGTATCTGCATGGATCACTTAATGTCTCACTACTAGATCTCCTGAATGTTCAGACGTGTTCAGGGCTGTCAGAGGACTCTATGTCTAATTGTTCTTTCAGAGTGTGTGCACAATATCTCAGTGCTTCTGATGTTTACATTTTCCTAATATTTCTCATATCTATTGATATGCGCTTACTACTCTCCTTTTTATCTATTCTCCTTGGTGGTACATTTCTTCAATCTCATTTGTTCTGCTTTGTTTTCTCCTTTGCTTCTTTATTTTGCTTTTCCATGTTTTTTGCTGCTTCCTCCTCTTAACTCATTTGCAGTCTCTGGAGATTGGCAGCAGTGAGACCTAACAACAAGGAGGAGCTTCAGAAAAAGAGTCATAGAAAACTGAGCTTCCCTTTTACTGCCTCTCTAGAGAGCCTGCTATAAAAGGCAACTTGCTGTCATTTCTGTAAATTTTCTTTTGCAGCCAGCTCTGCTGGGTGTCCCCTTTGTGCCCTGTGAACATCTGTTTTGCAGCTTATGTCTGAACTCTACTGCAGAACAAATGTGTGAACCTGCTTCTTATTTTGAGCAGGAAGCTGCTGCTATTAGTAGGGCATGTGGCCTTGGTCCACCTGCGACTTCTTAATCCCCAGCTGGGAGCAAACCAGCCGTCTGGCTTCTCCCCTCTCACCAGCTATGCCCTTGTCCATGGGGTAGCACATATGCTTTCCTCAAGACACTGCCCAGTGTTTGTCAGTTGTCTGCATTCATTTCCTCCCAAATTTTTCCCAAGATGTCATGCAGAAAGGAAGAAAGGAGTAAGCACTATAGGACTTTTGTGGCACTGCTTACTTTCCGTTGCTCCTGGAAACTTCTCCCTGCATGTACACAGTCATGGAGTCACCACCCTTCTGTATATGGTAGAAATCTTCAAGCCCTGAAGTATTCAGACTCAAGAGATGCTAAGAGTAGAAAAGGAAGCTTCATTCCCCAGGCTGTGCACAGGGCTCCAGGAAAAGTCGACAGTATTTCTGTGCCAGTTTTGGACAAAGCATGAGACAGCTCACTGAGCATAAATTAGGAACTTAACCTCAAACAGACTTGCTTTAAGCAACTTTTTACTTTAAAAGGAGAAAAAAAAAGGGTGAAGAAAAGGAAGCAGCATTGCTGCCCGGTTTGCAGAAGTGCTGTCCCAGTTGGGTGTGGTCAGGAGCGATTGAAGCACCTAGGTGATGAACTGCATTCTTTGTGGCATATGTGTGTCTCTGAGAGAAAAACACAATCTGTTTCATCAAGTTGGCTTCAGCTTATGCTTGAAGGGCTGTTGTGACAAGCCTGGAGGGTGCAGAAAATTTGGGAAAGATCAGGTGTGATAGCAGAGAGCAACTCTAACACTGAGGGGAGAGGAAGCTGGAGTATTTGAGGTCAGTCTAAGTCAGCAACCATCAACAGGCAAAGGAGCACAGCCAGTTTAGTGAGAGAATGCCACCAATTCAACAACTTCTCTCAGACGTTTGGGTTGGAAGAACTCAGAATTAGCAAACCTTATTGTCTGGCATTACTTGAAAAGGCTACTGGACAACTTTTTTTCCCCTTCTTTTTCAGTAAATGGGCTCCCTTGTGGTAGAAGAGTATGTTAGTTTCAGAGCTTTTCAAGAAGCTTAGAAAAAGTTGTCCCCTTTCTTTCCAAAAGTAACCATCAAAGCAGTCCCAATGCACTCCAGACATCTCTGTGTGTATGGATCCTGTGAAGGCAACGGTCTCTCTTGTTTGTTTGTGTATGCACTTGTTACAGAGGGAAGGGTTGGTCTGGCTGATTGTGTGGCTGCAAGTGCTAAACAGCTAAAATTTCTAAACAAAAATTTATGGTCTTCTTTAAATGTTGGTGGACAGATATCTGTCTTCCATCTGCAGCAGCCTATGCCAAACATAGAAACTGCCGAAGAATTGCAAACCTTGTGTTCTGAAACCTTAAAGGAATAATTGGCATGCTCCAACTTTTTTTTTTAGACTACACACAAATCTGAAACATTAAACACGGAAAATAATGTTAAATTGTGACAAGCAGCCAGAAAGTGGGACGTTCAGATGAAAGGGTTGTGCCTCCTCCATCTGTGGAACAAAGCTCTGGCACAGGGCATGGAGACCTTCGTCACTGCTGCAAGGGCATTGATGTCTATTGATAGCAGGCAGCAGTCACCTGTTACAGGGGCAGTCCCTTGGCTGTCCCTGCAGCTGGATCACCCAGTGTCTTGCGTGGCCTGATGTAGGGGCCAGGAAGGTGGCTGGTAGTCTTTCATGTCAGTATGGCTCACAAGATCTCTTCCTCCAGAGGTGTGGAGTGACTTATTTCCCCCCTCCCCCAACAAAGAGAGACAAAAAATGTGAGGAGATTGTAGGTGAAAAAATAACAGTTTACTAACAAGCATCACAAAGATACAAGGGAAATGACTTACAAAAAAGGCAGTTCATTGTGTCATGTGGGAAAAAGAATGGTGGAGGGTCCTCCCCACCAACCACTCCCTGTCCGCCCAACAAACGAAAACAATGGGAGAACAGGGTCAAAAGCAAAAACTCAGGAAAACTGCACTGCTCACAAAGAGCCATACTACAAAGCTGGCCACTCCATGCTACATGGTTAGGTTCAGGTCTCAACTGCAGTGGTGGTACCACTTCGGGATCTCCCTTTCCCTGCCACATGTTGTCCTGCTCAGCTTGGCTGGGCTGTGGGCAGTAGCAATTAATTTCACTTTCACTCTCTTCGATTCAGTGGTCCTGGTACAGGCAGTGGTTCTGCGTGTCGGGCAGGTGGTGGCAGCTCTCCAGTGACAGTCCTGGGTGGGCAGTGGTGGTGAGGGGGTGAGGCCGCAGCTCCCGGCTTTGCTTTTTGTCCCCCCAAGGTGGACAATTTCCATTGGCCTCAGACCCCGGAAAAACTTCTATGCTCAGCCAAAGCCCTCCCCCTCCAATGCCATGTGCTGGACAGGGTGGCCCCCTACCCCTTTAGATGACATAATGGTATGAATATTCATCACTGTACTAACCATAACACCAGTAGGGAAGGACTCCTGCCTTATCCTACCACCATTTCGTAGAAAAGTCTCTCCAGACACTGCTGGCTTATGTTCAGCTGGCTGTCAACCAGCAACCCCAGGTCCTTTTCACCAGGCAGATTTCCAGCCACTTTTTCCCCAGCCTGTAGCATGGGATTGTTGTGATACAAGTGCAAGACCCAGCACTTGGCCTTGTTGAACCTCATGCAATTGTCCTTGGCCTGCTGTTCCAGCCTCTCCAGATCCCTTTGCAGAGCTTTCCTGCCCTCCAGCAGATCGCCATTCCCACCCAACTTGGTATCTGCAAACTGAGGGTGCACTTGATCCCATCATCCAGACCACTGATAATGATTTTAAACAGAATTGTTTTAATCAATTCAAATGAATGTTTTGTCTATTCTTGTTCTTACTTGAGACTGCATCCAAAAAGGACTGTATTGCTCTCAGTGAGCTTCCTATCAGTCACATGGAGCAGCTGGGAAATAAAGGAGGACTGTGCATGAATTAGTATGAACTCAACAGTAGCAATTTCATTTGGTTTGGGAAAATATCAGCTTTTAGCAATTTCATGTTCATTTTTAATTTGATTCCCTGTTTAGGCACTGCGTTGTATTTAGTAATGTGCACCTCTGCTGCGTTGTCCCTTCTATTTATCAAAGTTATGCTAAGAAGTTATGTGTTAAAGCAATTTTGCTTTTCTAATTGGCGTGTTGTTGCGACTGTTTGTCTCCCTTTGCAGAGCTAGGAAGTGTGTGTTTACATGTGTGAAACCATGTGTTTACAAGGATGCCACTTTGATACCTGAGAACCTGGAAGCAACTTCTTCTAATTCACTGGACCAGTTGTGGTTGAGTCAGGCTGCCGAACATGCTGTATGCTACCTAGTAACATACAGTGTTATTAATTGAGGATGTCAGTAATGCGTTAGGCAACTGACAGACTTAAAAAATAAAGCACTAATAAGGAACTTTGAAATGGTCTTGTCTAAGATTGGTTACTGTTTACAACACCAGTAATTCTGAACACAAGTTTAATTCCAAGTGCAAGAAAACGAAGGGAAATGAAGGCACTTTTCCTGCTTAAATGGGTTAATGAATTTGAGTATGGAAGAAAGCAGCAGTTCCTTTATGATGTGAGTGTGTTTTGTCCATGTTACATTTCTCACCTAGCTGGCTGTTACCTGCAGGGATCTTTTCAGTAGATCTCGTGAACCTCCATTGCAGTCACTGCCTGGCACTACACCTTACGCGTGCATGGGGTGAAGATGATAAATGTCGAAGTGGGATTTTTAGTTTGAACACTTAAGAAACCAATGCCAACAGTGAAGAAATGTTCACCAACCTACTGTTGGTTCTGTTACGTTTTTTTCCTGCATTTGCTTGGGGAAAATGTTTCCAAATTGGAGAGGCAGGTGCACACTCATGTGGTGCTCTCTGTATGGATACTAATGATGCCTTCTACTTATCCCTTTGCATCTCAGCAATGTGTATCCCTATTAACTGTGCAGTGGTTAGGTCTGTAATCCTACAAGAACATAAACTGTGTGGTATCCAAGTGTAGCAACACATGCATGAAGTAGCCTTATTTTGTCAAGACACGATACCCAGCATATCATAAATATCATAAATTGATCCCAGGAGGACAGACCTAGAATATAAACTGTAGTGCTTTGAATATATGCATGTTATAATTGTATTGAACACTTTTCAGCAATTTGTATTGTATTACAGCTGACAAAGTATTTTACCTTCTAGTAACTAATGTAAATAGTGTTGATATTTCCCTCATTTATAATTACGTTAATTGCTCTGTGTCTTAAAAAACAGTTCAGTGTCAGAGCCCAAGCTGTAGCTGCCAGTAATCTACAAGCAACTTGTTTGCATATTCAAAATATGAAACTGGAGAGTAATTGCCCTTTTTGCAAACACATATCTTCACAGCTTAAATTTTACATAGAAAAACCCATTGTGTTACCTAAATATTGTCATGCTCGGTATCAAATCTAGTGCTAATAGAATGTCTTTCAGAAATGAAGAAAAACTTTGTGCTTAGAGATCCGAAGGCATCTGATGAAAAATAAATGGATAGCTCACATTAGCTAGGAATTGTGATTTATTTCTAAATAAAGCTAACTTTTGAAAAAAAGATGTTTCCTGCCTTTGAAAGTAGCATTTTTCAGAGCCAAAGCTGGAACATCCCCAAGCAGTGCTATTTTTTGTTTTGTAATGTGATTTAATTGGTCTAAGAGAGCAACACTAGGAAGCATTTGAGGGTTGACTGAATTTTTCAAAGAGGAACTATTGTTTTTAAAATTCTCTGGAGAAATAATCTTTCTGCATTGGTATCTTGTGGACTTTAGCATTTTTGTTCTTAGAAACAAAGCAAAATGAGACTTCAGCGTACATCTGGTTAAAACTTCAGTTGAAGAAAGTATTCTCTTCAGCTTCTTGTTTTTTGGTGGTGTTTGTTTTTATTTTTGTTTTCTCTGTAATTATGATGCTTTATTTCTGTTAAACTCCTTGCTGGAGGGCAGTATTTAATACAGTTTGTGGTTTTGAAATTTTGTCAACGACTGGCATTTGTGGGGGCTGCAGAGTGAAGACTCAGTTCCAACTTAATATTGCAGATGTACGCTGAATTATCCAGGGAAGAGCAAAGGTTGATTAAATTCACAAAATAAGGTGATTCATAGTTTTCTAAATATGTCACTCAACCTAAAATTAACTCAATTATTTACTAGTCACATACATGCTAATGAATCCTGACGATCTCAATCGACCTGCTGTCATGAACTTTGTAGCTGTCTTGTAATATTATTTCCTCTGTATTTTAAGTAAAAAGAGTGATTGTAGCATTTACCACATGCAAAGCAAAAGTGCTTGAGGATTTTATTATTTTTTTAAATACCTGTAGTTTTGGGGTGCTAGGAAATTAATTACATTCACTTAGTAAGGCTGTAAAAGAGGTACTTCTTTTTTATGAAAAAGAGATTTGATGCGTGATAGTGATGAAAGTGGCTGCTTCTAAGTCAGCATCAATGATACAATTTCAGAAATAAAGTTGAGGTTATCTTTTCATGAAAGATGTGACAAAATTATAAAGCTTTAAGACTAATATGGTAAGTATGAGTTATTTATTTTATTAAATTTGACTTTGACTAATTTATTAAATATGAGTTAATATTTCCAAAGTTAGAATCACCTTGGAATGACATTTTTAGCTGTATGTTACTGGTAGCTGTAAGAAATTTGTAAATTTGCCAAAATCATAAATGGATGTATCTACTTTCCTACTAAATACAGGAATATATTCTTTAAATAAAAATGTGGTCATTCTGAATTTGTACTTGAGTTACAGGTAAATTTCCAAAGGGCTACCCTGGATTATGAAATGGTATCTCTCTCTTTCCAAGGTTTTTGCCTCAAAGCTTTACAGAATCCTGGATGAAAATCAACACTGATCCATAAAACAGACATTGCTGTAGCATCCACATGGGTAGAATACAACAGCCAAAAAGATTTCTGGCCTATGGTTATTTCTGTCAGGAAAATAGAGATAGATAAAGATATAGATATATAATATTTAAATCTGCTGAGCAGTGGTAGGCTGTTTGCAGACGGCTACATGTTCAGCCTCTTTTGTTAGAATGGTTAACTGGATAATTAAGTGGAGAAGTCAGAACTCAGCATGCCCTTGGGGAGAAGACTATCGTCTCTCAGCTTCCTATGAAAGTTTGAGAGGGGCAGCGATTGTTTGAAGCTGCAGTGATCTCATTGTGAGATGCAGTCTGGTTATGAGAAGGGCTTGCTAGAACCCATTTTACAGGCTTTTACTCAGTGGCTGCCACCCACAGAGAAACATAAAAAGTTAAAAAACCCTGAAAAATTTTGAAATTAAGGCATCACATTCTGTTGAATTTCTTTCTGGGTTGTTCCAATTTGTTACTGAATTTGTTTAGAAGGTTGTTTGCTTGATGTTTTTGTGGGTTTTTAAAAATAATTTCCATGATTTTCTCACTTGATTCATGAAGTGACATCATCTATGGTGACCGAACAGTTGTTTCCGTGGTGACAAATTGCAGCTTTACAAGCATGCTTGTATGAATCAGGTAAGAAAAACAGATCAACTATAAATGGAGAAAATTTGCCTGCAGAAATAACCCAGAAATATTTGGTGAAAGTTTGCTGGAGAATGGCTTGGAAATAAAAAATTATTTTAGCATACATGAGTCTTCAGTACATCCAAAGAGTCCAGCATGGCTAATTTTATAGTGAAGAACAAAGGGGTCCATGCACATCTGGTAACAGCAACCACCTGGAGAACACTTAAAACAGATAAGTAACTCTAGAATAAGAGTGAATTAATTTAACTGCAATTAAAATAAAAATATAGCTTCTTGCTCATCCTCTAAAATATGACAACTGACATGACAGCTCATTGTGATTAAAGTCTATCTCCTTAATAAATTGCATCTTAAAAGGATCTTGAGTACTTCTGTTATGTCACAGATCCAGTTCTGATTCCACACTGGTGCAAGCCAGGAGCACAACCACTGAAGATGATGGAGTTGCATCAGGCTTGTGTAAATATGGGTGAAATGTGACTTGTGTTCTCTGAGAAAAGAAACGGATGTCCAAATTTAGGATGCCCCAAGTGATACTGTTATATGGGATACTGTATTGTTGTGGATTTAAATATATTTTGGGGTACATAGTAATAATGCCCAAAAGACCCTGGATATGTACAGTGACAATATAAATTAATTGCACTCCTGTCATGACAATTCTCGGTGGGAATATTGTGCCTTGCCTGGGCTCAGACGTTATTTCCAATAAGTATGGAAATAATGGCTTGCAGTGCTGCAAAGTGTTAGGAGATCTCAAGGGAAATCTCGTCAGATTATGTGATAGGTTTGAAATTAATTCATGTCCCAACTGTATTTACACAACTTACAGTTGTCTCCGTGATGGCTTATAAGGAAAGGTAAATGCTACAGTCCTAAATCAGTGAGGGGACTTGCTGCAATATGCTTTCTTGGTAGAGACTAGGTTTTCTCCTGAGTTGTACAGAAAGTACAGGCAACTTGGAAAATGGTTATATAACCTTCTTACACTGTGAACATATTGTTGTTGGGTTCGTAACCTCATTATGCCACATCGTCATCTTTCTCGCGCTTCTCCTTGCCTCCAGTTCAGTAGACATGAATTTTTGCGTTATTGTTTTGAAAATCTGAGAGGGAAGAAATTGTTCAGAACTTCTCGCTTCTAGTGTGGGTATGACTCAACTACAGATCCATCCATCCATCCATCCATCCATCCATCCATCCATCCATCCATCCATCCGTCTACCTGTCATTTCTAGATTGCTCTTTGGTGAAAACTTCTTTAAAGGCACTGTTCTGGCCTCTTTGCAGGCTGGTTTGAAATTGTGCCAGGCTTTGCCTGATCAGGTGTGCAGAGCTGTGTCATGTTAGGTCAAAAATTGTCTTCTCACCGTCTTTCCCAAAGGACAAAGAGATTGTCATCCATAGAAGAATGTACTCTTCACCATAGTTTTAAGTAGCGAATATCTCAAAAAGCATGTGACAAATTTGCCAGCCCATGGGTTGAGTTTCTTGAATCCTGCCTGTTCTGTAAGGCATAAGCTAAAAGCCCAAATATGAACCCTTGTAAGATTTGAAGCATGCAGAAAATACATTCTCTGGCCAAGAAGTCTTAAAGGACTAGAAGAGGAATGGTCTTCTTCAGAGATCTGCTTCTACCCTGAAGTTTGAATACCAGTGCTAAATATTTTTGGAGACCCACGACAAAAGGGAAGTTAGCACAATAGAAGATGTGCAAGGGTTGCTAGCCTGGACTAGATCTTTACATTTTTTAAAGCAAAGTGACTTTCAACATTGTTTTTGAGAACATGGAAATGAAACGGAGGAGATACTGTGCCTACCAGCAGCTTCTCTCTCCTCTCACAGATTCAGCTTCATTTGTATCTGGTTTTCAAATTTAGCTGCCAGTCTTCCCTGGGGCTTTCTTCCCATTGTAAAAGCTATGCTTTCTCTGAAAGGTATTTTATTTGTTCGTTTGTAAATTCTTTTGTTTCCTTGAAGATTCAACAACACAGTGAAGAACCTCTGGGATTCTTTCTGCCGACTTCTTCTTCCCTGGTAGACTGTTTACAGACAGTCTTCTAGTTCTTTTCTTCTTTATTTTGTGTGCTTGCCTGTACTCTTAAGAGAACTCATCTCTCTTAAGAGAACTTACCTCTCCTTTTCTTTCCAATAGCCACTAGCTGTAGCAGGCAAAGAGTTGATTGGGCAATCCACTTTCCATCTCTNAAGGACTGTATAGCTCTTTATTCCTTGCTGAGCCAAAGTAGTTAGGATGGGGCTTGTACCATTCAAGGAGCCATACACTAAATTCCAATCGATCAATCACTAAGATGACCAGAAGTGAAATACAGATTTGTGATACATCTGCTGCTGACAGTACAAATACAAGACAGTGATGTTGCAGCAAGAGGATCCGAGGAATGGTTATGACTTATGATGTATGAGATGGAAAGAAATCAGGTTGTTTCAGAATCAACGCTGGGGTTTGTAAGTGGCAGTCTGGAGAAAAACAGTTGTTATTATCTATCAACCAGACTGGTTTTCAATTGAATTGTTTGGGCTTTTTTTAACTTTATATGCCAAGAAATTAATAATTTAAGTA
>WEIV01020238.1:0-13565 GCA_013390005.1 Calyptomena viridis
CAGGGTCAACCTGTCACACCATGTTTTAATTCCATAAGTGCATGTGAACTCCCATGGTTAAAGAATGCTTACCTCAGTTTCTGTACCATCTGGACATGGCTCATAAGGGACAATGACTTGCCTAATCTGTGTCAAAAGCATCAAGATACCTGGAGGGAGCTGGTGGGGAGAAAAACCCCAAACACACCAACTTTTTCTTAGATCCAAAACCCAAGGAAGACATTGATTTTACTGGGCTCTGGAGCAGTGACTCAGATCTTGTTTCAGCAGGATTTCAAATATGTCCTCCTGCATGCCTTGTTGAATTCATGAGCCAGCACAGCTTTCTGAATCCAAGCTTAAATTAATATGGCAGTCAAGAAAATGGACAGGTTAAATAAAAATAGCCTTGCCTTTGGTCCTCCACAGAACTGCCCTCCAGGAAACCTAAGCAAAGACAGTCCCGTATCATGCGGGTTGTGGGTGGTTACTGGGGCACCGAAGAGATGCTGATGCATTATATCTTTCCAGGCTGTCATGTAATGCTGATGGTAAAGAAGAACTTTCTTCAATGTTTTCAGCTTGAAGAAAACTTCCTTTTTAGGACAAATGTAATAGTGTTTGTTTTCTCATGTCCCTAAAACATCAGAATAATGCTTAAATGCCACATTCTAAATATCAAGTTACTTAAATCTCAAGTTCTTAGAGAAACTTGTCACTTTCCTGATCTAATAAATACTTGGTATTTCTACAAGTTTGAAAAATCACAGTGCAGAATGTTAGACTTATCAGCATGGGTAGATGATATTTAAAGCAGGAACATTTATAAAAACAGAAACAGCAAGTAGCAGCTATTTCACTCGGTGCAGTTTGCTTATTTTACAATGCTTTCTAGTCCAGTCCCCTTCCTGAGCAATCCCAAGGTCATCACCTCACAGCTTTGAACAGCAGGTCATTTAACCTGCTTACTGCTATGAGAGATGAAATGTAATTTTTTTAAAGCTTACTTTAAATTTATTTTTTCTTTAGTTCCAGTTGTGTTCTCCTTATCCAGTCTTTTGCACTGGAGCTAAAAAAGAACCTTCTGTTATCTCATTTATACATGATTTTGGTCACTTCTATTAAATCCTTACTTATGAACATAGTTTTCTAACTTGTTCTTATAACTCATTTCTTTTACTCTTGAGATTAGTGTGGTCCTTGGTGCTTTCTGATTTTTCACCAAGATCTGCACTTGCAATATTTTCTTGTGCAGGTTTTTATAATTCAGATCTAGGTGGTTTTCTTGGATCGGGTTTTTTTTTTTCCTTATAAGGAAGCCATTGGTTTGATCGAAAATGATGTGTGGCATAACATCTATTCATATTTTTCTTTCTGTTAACTAAATGGAAAGATCTTGGAGGAGGAAACTTCTTTGGAACATGCAGTTTAAAAATTAAATTTTTTTTAATCAATTACCACTTGTCTTATAGTTGTCTCTTTTTAGAAAAGTCAGTAGCAACCCTGTATTTGGAGTATTACATGCTATTATAAAAATTCTTGGAGTCTTTTTATAAGTAAGTCTAATGTCATTGTTTATATCAGCCTTTTGCAATTTTCAGCTGAAGACACGTGCTTGGGGTAGGTAATGCTTTTTCCTCTCCACTTCTGACCATGAAACTTCCTTTATCCTTAGTGGAGAATCAGGGTGCTAAATTGCTATTCCATTCTTTCACTGGTGCTCTGCTGGGAAGCCCTGGCATCACATCAAATTAGTAACAGGCAGTCATTAAGGACCAGTCTTATGCTGCTGCCTTCAACATCACCAGGAGATGGGGTGCCAAGAGTGGGGCAGGCAAAAGCAAACCCAGGAGCTTTGTTTTCTGCCATTCTGACCTGGGCTCCTCATCAAGAACCTCCCTCCTTGTCTGACTTCGAAGGAGAGAGAAGCCAGCCTGATTTGCTATAAGAAGCTTCCTAGACCCTCCCTCACCCTTGGTAAGGTTGCTCTGATGGCCAGCTGCTGTCTTGAAAAGTTTAAAAACATGGACTCCTGTGATGATGACAGACAAAAAGCCCTGGGGAACTGAAGTAATTTGGATTGCTGAGCTGCCTGCTATGTGCCTCCCAGCCAGCTCCATGGGACAGCTGGTATATTTCTTTCCCTGTCTTCATTAGGTAGTGTCCCTGCTGGACACTCCCACTTCCCACTTCTCACCTGTGGGAGGTAAAACTCTGCTTGCCTCTTCCAGCAAGACTGACTAAGGATACCATCAATCCATTTACCTACTCCTGGTCACTGGAAAAAGAGTCTCCTGATTTAAAGAACACAATTTTCTTTAAAGGAATCCCAGTTGCTCTTTGTGGGAAGTTTGTTTTATTCCATCCCATCATAGCTTTTTGTCTCTTCTTCATCCACTGTTACTTGCAGGGTATTTAGGTCTTGCCCCCTAATATCCCTGCCATGTGAAAGACCCAGGAAAGCTGAGACTCTTGTGCCTTACCAGTCTGTCAGTGTCCTGTAATTGGGATCGTACACTGAACAGTCCTGCTGGATCTGGAGGGCAATTTGAGTGCCCTTTTCATGGGGGTACTAAGTCACCAGCATAAGGGAGACCTCTTAGTGGGCCTTCCCAATTTATGACCCCTCAGTGGGTCTTCCACTTTCTTCAAATGTATTATTACCTGCTGCCAGCAACTGCTACTGCCCATAAAGGACTTACACAGTTTATGGAATAACACTCTTTAGTAACATAAAATATAAAATTGGGCAGGTTAAGGTTTGAGGGTTGCCAGTGGTAGTATCTGACTGCAGAAAAGTATTCCAAGCAATACATAGAGAAGCTCTAATCCCCAATAAAAGTATTCAGCACGTGTACTGTGCTTACCCAATAGGCAGCACTGTAGGGGAGACAACAGGTTCAGTCTGTCAAACTGATCCCAGCAATTATGTTTCTGAACTTTTTATGATTTGCAACTTACTTTTATACTCTTTCTTAATGCTTAGGTGGAGCTTGAGTGACTCTAGTCATACATACCATTGCTACTGATTGGTGTAAAATTCCTTTGCTTCGCTCTTAAATATGTAGTCAATAAAATACAGAACACATGCTCAGTGTGGGGTGGTTCTACCTTGGAGGTGGGTCACTTTGGGATGGAGGTGTGCATTTTAATATTACAATTAAATTATAACAAACCAAGTTCATCTGAGGAGAGAGACTTCGCCACAGTTGTTGGCTCAGCAGCAAGACATCTTCTCCTTGGTTGACAGGTGCTGTGAGGTTTATCAGCTGCAAAGTACCATGGAGTTCCCATCCTTGTAAGGATTTCAACAGAGCCTGGCTGTGATGTTTCCAGTCCACTCCACCCTCCATTCCATCCCCCTTAGCAGGTGCTTAGGGTTGCAGATTGTGTGTATGGGGGATCACTGTGGAATAAGTTTTGAGCATGCATTCCATGCAGGGAGTAGCAGCTGCATTTTACCCTATAATTTCCATATTGTTGCAACTTCTGCAATGATGTGAATCTACCTTCTGTTTCCTCTAATTTTACTCCCAGCCATTTTTCCACAGTCCCTCAACCTCCAGTCTTCACACTCTTCACTCTTTCCTGCCTGAGGGCTGTAGGAGAACCTGCTTTGAAACGAGCCACTTTATGCTGTGCAGCCAGCTTTTTTAGTATCAAAGAGGGACATGTCACATGAACATTGTCAAGGAAATCAGCAAATAGCTTCATCTTATTTTCTTTTTCTTATGAGCACTAAGTTAAAATGTGTATGAATATTATTTGAATTTATGTTCTGCAAAAACAGATGGCCTTTAATTTTTTAGGGCTTGTTGTTTTAAATATATTTATTCTTAAATGCATGCTTAATCTCATCTGCTTTTAAAATGCTGCCAGGAAGAATTCTTGACAATACCTTCTGGAGGCAGAGGAGAGAGGGAAGGAGGCTGTTCACAACATCTCTGATGTTTGGGTGGGCTTTATGTGCTGGGAGGAGTAATGTGGGGCTGGCAGGCTGCAGTTTTTCATCAAGATAGTGCTTAAACCTTCCACGTGTAGACCCAGCCCTTGTAGTCTAGCTAACAGGCTTCATACATCTTTCTTGCATGTAATATTTCCAAGTGTTAATGGAACTGATGTACAGCATTAACCTCATGTCTGGGTTAGGCTTTGTCTCTTATCGAGCTGTTTTTGCTAGTGTCATTTTGAACTCAGACTAGTGTTGAGCAGGGCATAAATCACACCATAAGATATTGAGACACCCATTTCTTCATTTGTCTCGTGGCTGGAGATGAGAAGTCTAAACCCAGTGTTTTTCCAGTCTGTGTGATTTGACAGTCTTCTTTCTTTTCCAGCTCTTTCAGAGGAGTTGAATATTGGGAGGACAGGCATAAGGCATTGTCAAAGAGGAAAATCCTGAAGGCTCATGTCCCTCACTAGACCTCAATCTCCATATTTTCCTCTGTTATGGTTGTAGGACATCTCACCTTACAACCAATGTTGCTGATGAAAATATGATTTTAATTGATCAGGATGAGGTTTTAGTGCTTTTTTAGTACTTAGTTGCTTGGGACTTTGGTGCTTGGGACAGGAATAGAACTATCTGAAATAACTGAAATGAAATAATTTTCTCAGTATGTGAAAAAACTTATTGATTTCTGAACTTTATTTACATTTTTACTTCAAACAGAATATATTTTATAACTTAGGCTGCCTCCTCTTCTTCACCTTTTTTGCATTGAGGCTGCAACATTTCCTTTAATAATATTTTCCTAAACCCTTCAGCTTTTCAAAGGAAGGTCTATACAAGCCGCTTCACCAAGCCTGTTGCCAAGGAAAATGATTAAAAAGTCCTTTGTAAGAAGCCTTATTCCCTCTCTTCTAACACATCAGTGGGGCTAGAGCCTGAATATTCCGGGGACCAGTGCTCTATAAATATCTTTGGGAGATAAATTAACAACCTGCTGCACATTAGAACAGGTTTTATTTGTGTTGTGCAGTGAAGGGCAAGAGAACTATCCAAAGTAAGGACAGGATTGCTGGTGGAATGGAATATATCATGAAGACTTGGTTTGCCAACTATTGTCACAGCTATTTTCTTCACCTAAGCACAGAGACAGAAATATGGTAATTACTGTTGGTAAATGCCACTTCCTATTGCTGACTACTGTACTTTCCAGGAACTGTCATTACTATATAATAATTTTCAGTTTTGACAAATCGCCTTTGATTAATGAAAGTAATATTTCTAAAGCAACCGTATCTCCTGAGAAGTCATCTCCTTGGTAGGGAAGGAGAAGTAGGAAGGGGAATTTCAGCGGGGTTTTTCAGAATCATGGAAATCCCAGGTGTGCTGCTTGTGGTATCAGTAGTCATCAAATATCCCAAAAAGGGGCACTGATGGGAACAAATGCAAGAAAGGCTGCTGTGAAAACAGGTGGTGAGCTTCTAGAGCTTGGCACCACTGGACGTGTATGAGGACATATTAGGAGGTTGAAAACAAGTATACCACCAGAAACATTCAGGAATATGCAAGAATCTAGTAAAAATAAAGTATGAGAAAGTGTTGAGGCAATCACAAATTGCCTCTCTCTTTTTCACCACTGAGGCCAGTATTGGGTGGCAATGTCTGTTGGTCTAACCCAGCAGCGCATTTTGTTCTTAAAAACTGGGAAACGCAAAACTGCCACTTCTGCCACAGATGCCACTACAGAAAGCTTCAGTAGTGGTGGAAGCAGAGGGTGGAAGGAATGAGACAACCAGTTTAGGGCTGAGATTTTAAAAAGTTGGAAAGCACACATGGTAGAAAAGCAGACTTCCAAAAATGTAGGAGTTTACTCTGAAGTTCAGCTGTATACTTGTATGCACTATTTTTACATGTACATTTCTATTGCTGTGAATTACAGCATAGAGTTATTTTCTTAAATTTTTGTTGTTGTTTTCATTTTGCCTATAATCTTCATATGTTTAGGGAATATGACTGGTAAAGGAACTCAGTGAGGCAGTTTGAACTTAGCTGTCCAAATTTGCCTGCATTACCTTTCAGCTGCCTTCATCTGTATCAAGATCTGTTTTTCTCTTCTCTACCTTAGTAGGCTTTGGGGATTCAACAATGGCCAAAAGACATGAATATAATTTTAAAATAAATCTTTTTTTTCCAGCTCTCTTCCCTCTGCTTAGACCTATTCTCAGGGGGAGGTTTAATCTAGGTATCACTTTTTGCTGAGGAAAGCACATTTTTAGGTTTTGCTTTAATTTTAAAGTAAGTTTACATCCTCTCCTCACTGAATTGAAAACACTGTCTTTGTTCCTTCCATGTCATTTATCACAACCTTAACAGGGAGAAACTGAAGACAGGTTCCACTGGGAGACATCACTTCTCTCTTTCTATGCATCAGGTTTTAATCTGGACCACTGTATTTTTCATTTTTCCTTCACTCCTCTGTTTCTTGGAGCCGGTGCAGCAAGCTCTGGTTTCTTTATTTATGCTCATCAGAAACTGCCCAGAAGCCACTGTCATTGACTGAGACCCCATTGCATAAGAGGAAAGAGACAGCTGCTGTCTCCAAAGCTGTTTTGGGGGTGGACTTGAAACCACTTGTGGCTTCAAAACCCTAAGAATAAAAACAATGTGTAGTATGTGGCTGTCCAACTCATAACAAGCATTTCAGGGCTCATCTGATAGAGTAGTTGCTGAGGTGAAAATGCAGAATTCTCTGATTACAGCAAGAGAGGTTAAGTCAAACTAACTGACTATGCTCCATTTATAAAGCCCAGTGTTTTCAGTATTTTATTTAGTATTTAATTTAATACTGATAATAGAGTTTAGAGGTAGAAGTAGAGGAGTAGAGCTTACTGTGTTAATATGTCTGTCAAAACCCCAATGATCTACAGAGATGAAACTTTTCTCAGAAATCTCAGTTTTCATATGGCAATGTCCAAGCACTCAATTTTGTGGAATACAAATTGAAAACTGTATTCATAAATGCTTCAATCACCAGAAACATCAATGCTCACAATTTGCATTAACCTCACAAGGAACTTCAACATCTTTCTGAAAAAAAAACCCAGAACAGAATGCCAGTTAGATGGCTATCTTGTCATCCAAACTGATGGACCAAACTCCCAGCAACTACTGAAAAACATACTCCTGTGTGCACAGAGCTAGGCAGTTTCTGCTGAGAACTTTTTCTCTCCTCTTGCTGACAGTGGCTTTATGATTCTGATTTATTCTGAGCTTTATGCTCTGTACTTTTTAGTCTTTAATAAAGTCTTATATTATAATCACAGCTGAAATCTGCAGATTATGCTGCCACAATAAATTATTCAGATGGGCTACTTAGACTTCATTCTACTAAAATGGTTCCACCTCTATCAGTGATTGACAGTTATTTCTGAGTGTTATTTAGCCTTTCACATCTCAAGTCAGGACTCCTGCCTATTGCCAGCTCCAGCTTCTAGTGCCAGATTCCCATCTGGCATTGTAACAAGGAGTATTTGAGTAGGACACACTGCCTTTTTTTTAGTATCAAATCCATAAGGCTCACGAGGAAAAAACAGCTTCTTTTATCTACTGAGCTCAAACTTATGTATTCTGTAAATCATCTTAACTTCTCAAATGTCAAGATGACTCTAATAGCCCTAATTGAATGGAAGACTAAGTTGAAACTCAGATGTTAAGTTGGAAGTCTCAATGAGGTACAAAGCATCTTTTTTAATAGTCCCTGTATTAAGAAAAGTTAAGCACTACGTTATGCAGACATTTCCATCATGTTACTTCCTGAACAGTAATTAGTTGTGCTCCTGCCTGGCCATACAGCTGCACCCCTGGGAAAATTACAGAGCTTTTCAGCAAGGTATGAGGACCCACACCAGTCACCAGTATCTGTGATGCCCTACCAAGTCCTTTTGGCAGGTGCAGGCTCTCCTGACCTGTCAAGTCTTTCATGAGGAGCACAGTGTCCACTCACAGTGTCTCCCTCTTCTTGCCTCCCATCCAAGTAGTTATCTACCATGCTGGCCAGATGCATGGCCAGGACTTTTCTGTAGTCTGACTGAGGTTCCTCAAGTGAGCCCTTGTCTGGTGGCTTGTTAGCAGCATATGTCTTGTGCAAAGTGAGCTGCTTGGGCAAGGCAATGGATCCTGGAGACTTCTGTGAAATGTGGTTTGGACTGTATGGGAAGGATACGTCTGAGCAAGGATCTTGCATATCCATTCTAATCTTAGTGTGCTAAACCCCAAATCCCTCAGCCTTTATTCTTATTATATATAGAACAATAAACAATGAAATCAGGTAATATCAAAAAGTTTTAGAGGATCAGAAACATCAAAGCTAACTTAAAAGTGATTGCCAAACAAACAAACAAACAAATAAATCTCTAAGATAATTCCTTTGTGCCCAGTTTTTTATTAACCCAGCTTTTATTTTTGATGATTGAGAAAAGTTACTTTGCACTTGTGTGTAATGGCATTTTTTGGTTTGCCATCACAAAATCATCTCCTAGAACATTTCCCTCTCTCTTGATGCTGAAGTGTTTTAAGAGGCTTTTCTCCCTTTGAGGGTGGTAGTCATTTTCCTTGGGAAATACATGAATGCCTACATATAGTCTTCTGCTGTCAGAAATTAATCTGTCATGTTTCAAGAGTAAATGCAACATGACACTAGGCTTTAAAAACGTATTATATTAATGTATCTCCTCCTTTTTTGGGAATTGCTTCTAAAATTCAGTGTCACAAATTTATCTCTGAGAAATCAAAGTAGGTAGTTTCAGTGTTTCTGTCAAGATTTGTCTCTGCTCCTAATGCCTTAACTAGACACACGGAAAAAAAGTGTCAGAAAGAGTTGATTTTTCAGACAAGGTTTATGTGACATATCAGAAAATGGTGGTTGCCCTGACTCCATTTCCCATTCTTGCTCCTACCCAAGCTAAAGAGAACGCTTTTTTTTTTTCCCCCCATGGCTAAGACCTTCCTCTCTTTGCTTTTGTTTCGCTGGAGAATTTCTCCTGCCTCATGTAGGTGGGTAGGAAGGTCTGGATTTCTACCACCTCAGCTAAACTATTTAGTGTATAATTGATGTCCTATGGGAGAGGCAGTCCCTATTATACCCATTTCATGGCTGCTTCCAAACTCAACACTTTGTGTGAAAAGTGACACAATCTCTGTCAACAAATGACTGATTTGACTCATGTACAGGGTAAATTTATACCTGGAGTGCATGACATCAGTCTGAACACACACATTTGATATGTCATATGTTAAAACGTACTTTTAAGAGCCAGAAGTTTTTGTGAATATTTTATATTAATGATACTGAGTTAACAATAGCCTTGAACAACATGAATTTCTGTGTATTTAGCAGTGAAAGCAAGAGTTGAGAGAGAGATGGAATCCAAAGGATTAAGACATTTAAATATATTTACATACAAAGTGTAGCTTTTGTACATAAATAAATGGTATAGAAGTAGGATTTGACAGAGAGCTGGACTGATGAGCAAGAAAGAGAAGCGAAAGGACAGCTTCTATGCACACAGGTGGCTTCTCAACTGTGGTTTACTGCTGCTTCCAAAGTACAAATTTATACATGGGTGTGCAGGTATATATATGTGTAGATACGTAATGCTTTCTACTGCCTATTCTTGGGCATCAGAAGGACATAGCTCACTTGAAAGAATCCTGACTTGTTTTAATGCAATGCAATTTATTGAAATCAATTATATTGCAAACTCCACCATCGCAAGCTCTCCAGGAACTTTATTGTCTGGTTCTTGCCAAGTGAGAACAGAATAGTTGTTTTGTCATATTGTATTCCATTCATTCTTGACAAGAATGAAGAACAAGCTCATGTTCAACTTTATTCCAAGCAGACCACAGGTTTGCCCTTTGTTTGACCACCAATTATGTTTGCAGTTTGTAGAGAACAAATTCTAATTATAGGATGCAAGTCTACATGGACATAGCCTTAAATGGCTGGAATAAGAGACCTTACTATATTAAAAGTGGTTTCAATTTTCAGATTTGAAACTGTATCAGGTCTCTGGCCTAAAAATTGTCATTATTAAAGTCACTGAATGACTAAGTGCTCTGCTCCAGGACTTTGATAAGTGGTACGTTTTACATGATTCTGGAAGAGAGATATTGAAAGGGCAACCAAGGGCCTGATTCTTATTCTTATTGTACTCCATCAATCTTTGGAGGAGCATATGGATAAAAGGAGAAGGAAATTATATTTGAAGTTTCCAGAGAAATAAAATGTGTCATGGCAGATTCATTGTTTGCATAAGCACAAGTTAAAGTCTTTGAAAATCGTGCTGGCTCTTTCAGAGTTAAGAAAAGGAAAAACAAATTTATTTTAAACTAGGATGCTTTCCCTTACCATGACAGTGTATCCTTATAGCCATTTATAATTTGTATTAATCCATTGTGAATATTTCAGTGGCCTTGTTCCTCTGATCAGATGTTGATTTTATTTTCTGCAGTAACTGTAGTCTCCTGGTTGTTTTAACTCCTGTGAATAGGGTCCATACAGTGCAAATGAGTCCTTTCTAAGGAAAACTGACCAAGGAGCATTGCAACAGGGATGACTTCCACACCTGAAAACATCTCCAGAACTTGCATGTGCACAGCCAGCCAGCACTCTTGTCTTCTGCCTTTAGCTCTTATCCTGCACAGAAAATGATTTGGGAACTATTTAGAAAAGAAATATTCTTTGGTGGGTGAGCCAAGTCAGCTGTGTGGCTGACTGTAGAGACCTCCTGTACCCTCACTTTTTTGGCTCACACTTGTTATTGGCAATATCAGTGAACCACTCTCCTTCCTCCTCATTTATTCCCTGGCAGTAGGTGCACTTAATAGGGATAAGGACTCCCTTAATCATTCTTAACCCAAGGAGGCCACTGTAGAATTCAGCTGGAGTGTGGGACTGTCCTTGCTGAGTAGTTTCCTGATGAAATGTTAGTACTAATAAGCATGTTTCCACTTTTTTAAAAGCAACAACCAGGTTTAAGCATTTTCTGGCCATCAGGAGATGTGATGATAAATCTCTGCTGCCACAGTCAAGGCTAGGAGTGTAAGTATCAGCCACATGCCAAACTCACTGAGCCTTACGTGATAGCAAAGAAATGGTACTGGACAAAAGATGATGCCTTGGGAAAAGTAGGCTTCTTATTTCAACAAATATTTCAGAACTTTTGGAATATGAAGGGACTGGTATTTAATTTGCTTTTTGATGGCATGTTGTCTAAAGTTTGTGATTCTCAATTCTTTGATTGCTGATGAAAACGAATGATACCGCCCTCTCATGCTGCGAATCCCAAAACTATGGTCCTGTTGGTAACACTGGCTGCCTCTCTCGGCCAAATGGAGCCCCCATTACTTTGAGGCTCACCTTGATTTTTCAGAGGACTGAAAGGAAGACTGGTGCCACTGATATGGGGAATAAAATTCTATGGAGGCTGATGATGGCAGTGTGGAACTCAGCTGGTTCATTAGCTGGGCTAAGCTATAAAGAACTCCTGGGGGCTGGAGGAGGCTAGAGCTTTCATAGAGTCTCATCATGGATGAAATAGGCACATTGGGAATCATGGGGATTTGTTCTTTACAGTCCATCTTGACAGCTGGCCCTTACACTCATGGAGCTTCTCTGACACATAATCATCTTTGGCTGCTGGTGGAACTGCATGCTAGTCAATATCAGACTGTCACTTTGTATGGTGCTTATCAGAAACAACTTGTTTGTATGCTTATATTATTATATAGTCTTGCCTGAAAGCAAAAAATTATTCTGTCTTGAGTTAGATACTATCTGCTGATGGCACTTGGAGAATGGCAAATATGTGAGAAGGAGGTGATTTTTTCTAGTGACTTATATCTTCTTTAACGGGTTTAACAGATTTACATGATTGAAGCATGAAGAAAAGGTTACAAATCAGAGCAATAGCTATATACCTTCAAATTCTGGTTTTATACACATCTGTCTGGCATCTTGTGTGGGGAAATACCTCTGTATTGAGTCTGTCTGAGATGGAGTCCATTTCCCCATAGCAGCCCTCACAGTGCTGTGCTTGGCATTGGTAACTAGAAAGGTGTTAATAACACACCAGTGCTTTGGCTACTGCTGAGCACAGTGTTGGAACTGTAACGTTCTTTCCCCGATCAAGGGCAAGATTTTGGGAGGAGACACAAGTAGGCCAGATGACCCAAGCTGACCAAAGG
This sequence comes from Calyptomena viridis, assembly GCA_013390005.1. Taxonomy (NCBI): domain Eukaryota; kingdom Metazoa; phylum Chordata; class Aves; order Passeriformes; family Eurylaimidae; genus Calyptomena; species Calyptomena viridis. The sequence continues at coordinate 12,176 of WEIV01020238.1, forward strand.
GATATTCCATATCCTATGACATCAGCTCAGATATTAAGCTAAGGAAAGGAGAATGAAGGGAGGGTCATTCATTGTTTCCAGTGGTTGTCTGCTCAGAAACCACTAAGCTTGCTGAAGCCCTGCTTCTCAGGACGTGGCCGGACATCTCTGCTGATGGGAAGTAGAGAATAAACCTGGCTATTTTTCACTTCATTTTTGCATGCGCAAATTTGCTTTTGCTTTAGTAAACTGACTTATGCCAACCCACAAGTGGTTTTCCATCTTATTCTCTACTCCCTACCCGGCTGGGAAGGGGAGGGATAGAGCAACTGGGCAGGCGCTTGGTGTCCAGCTGAGGTCAACCCATTACAGCCTCACAGGCTCAAATATATTTAGAAAATTTCTGAACCTTTCAGGTGACATCCAGATTTCAGAGCAGATTCCATCTCTCAAATAGATGAGATGTGAAAAAGATTTGAAAGATTTGAAAGCTGCTCAAGATCTTGTTGAAGAAAGAAAAGAAAGAATATAGAACTTTCTAATGCACTTATTACTGACCTTAAATTGTTATAAGGCTAATTATTCTTTTCTGAATGATTTATTTTTTTTCTGCTGTCAAGAGGTAGCATTAAAATTTGACTTTTACAACACAAGGAAAAGAATCATAAAACATTTTACATATAATACTCTAGCTACATCTGAAAAGCAAGAAAAGGTGATTTAATTGAATATCTTAAAAATAATTTGCTGTAGTTTGCCATGATATATTGCAGACAGTTCTCTATATTTGGTTGCAGTTGTAGTTGGAGACTTCCATTCCAACATTGTTCAATTTTTTCTGAAGAAAAACAACTCCTCGTTTTTTTGGTGATGCTTTATACTCTTTTTTTTTGTTTGTTTGTGTAGTTTATTCTAACACAAAATAAATGGAAAATGTCACACTTTTCCAACAGAGTACTTTGTCATAACAGAACTCTCCTGGGAATTACTTTGGAAAGATGAGGACAGCAGTGAATTGATTATTTGGCATAACGCCTGGTCTCACAAAGAATAGATAGTTTAGGTTAGACACAAGGTTTCCAGAATATTTTATCATCCAATCCCATCTTGTCCTGTCAGAAACTTCCTCACAAACTGTAACCTGAACTAATGTCAGCATAGATTGTGTTACTGTTTTTTAAGTTTTTCCACCTGTCATTAGCCAGATCACAGTAAAAATCTATATGAACACGTGTGAAAACAAAATGTCTGTGCTGTCGAGGAGCATTCTACTCCTTGAAACACATTTTTCCTTCTCTATTTCATACTGTCCAGATGTATCTAATAACATCATACTTTGCAAAACTGTGCTCTGACTAAATCTGGCCACTGACTGGTGATCTCAATTGACCTCATGTTGTGGTTTTAAGTA
>WEIV01020238.1:22752-134737 GCA_013390005.1 Calyptomena viridis
GCGAGGTTCCTGAGAGGGTGGCTGCTGCAGCTCAGATCCTTTCCCCCTGCACCACATGCTTTGGGTTTGACTAAGAGGATTATTCCAATCTTTTTTTTTTATATTGTTTGATAAGGGTGTTTTCTCTGAACAAAAGGGCGGGGCCAGTACCTGGTGTTTTTCTTTTAACATAAGGGTGTTCTTAAAATATATTTTGTTCTCTGTTTTAATAAAAGTTTTTATCTATCTTTATACTTAAACGAATCTCAAAAATTTGATATTGAATTCATCTGAATTCACTTCAACTGTCCTTTTAAATGAGGACACTCCCTCAGTTCATAAAATTGTGATCCGGGTTTTTTAGGAGTTTTCTGGCCCAGGTTATACCAGCTGTGTGATGCTCCAAGTTAATTTCTGGCAAGAGGAAGTTGCCCATAAGGACAAGAGCAGTTGGCTTGTAAGTGTCCCTAAGTCCCTCAAAGAATAATTAATTGTCATTATTGTTCTGGCTGGGAGATCTATAGCAGACTCCCGCAATGACATCCACAGTATTTGTTTGCTCCTTGATTCTTACCCAGAGGCTCTCAACTGCACCATTGCCAGCTGAGAGCTCCATACATTCTAACGCCTCTATTACATACAGTGCCACCCCTCTGCCTCTTCTGCCCTCTCTATCCCTCCTGAAGAGCCTGCAACTGTCCAACCGGTCACACCAGTCACAGGACTCATGCCACCATATCAAGGTTTGCCAATGATATCAAATCTCAGGACTGGGCCAAAGCTTTGATTTGTAATTATGACATTAGGTAGCCTCAGTAGAGGGCTCAAATAAAATTATCTTCATTGATGAAAAGAAAATAAAAATAGCTCACAGCCTTCCTTGAGATTGCTTTATGGATTTTAGATTTAGGTAATTTTGTTTATTGGTTTTGTTTGGTTTTTTTTTTTTTTACTTTGAACAGTAGTTTTCTACTTGCAAAGCTTTGAAACCTGATTTGTTCTTTGGCCACTTCTTGCACATTATAAACCGTCTATGACTCAGAGTGCTTGGACCATCTTTGCTTCAGTCACTCCTTGTACTTTGGTGGATCTCAGTTGAAGATTTTTATGTATTCCTTCAGGTCAATTATACCGAAAATAAGGGCCCAGATTTCCCTTCCTGGTAGACAATTTGGTGTCCTGTGCTAGTGAGAAGGTGTCAGCTGAGGGAGGAGGTGAGTGAGGACAATGCTCTAACTGAAGGGGTCAGGTGAGCAATGAGACATGACATGAAAGGGCTACATGGCCACCTCCATATTTGCAAACTGAATATGGCCAAGAGCCGATGTTCTGTACAGATCACCCATGTCTTTTTAATTTAGGAATGCAATTGTTTATCACACCACAGAAAATTCCTTGACCAGCTTGAGATTTCTTCCCTAATACCCCAGGTTCCCTTCCCTCTCACACCCAGATTTGCTTGGAAATCTGCTGTTCAGAAAAATCGGCTGGGGCTTTTCAAGCACAACCTGGTGGAAACCCAGAGAAAGGCCACTGTATATTTTGGTGATATGGTAACTTTCTAGCAGGCATTTACCAATGACTGTGATACTATTGTTAACTTTCTAAATCTTTTGCAGCTGATGCTGTTAAAGAAAACATACTGAAAACCTAAAAAGAGGTGCTGCACTCCCAAGTAACTACAGTGCCCGAGATAGCATATGTCTTCAAAACAGAACTGGGTTCTGCTTAGTTCTGATATAGTCATCCATGCTGAGGGATTAAGTTATACTGATGAGTACAGATAAAATGGAAGCTTGGAAAAGGAGATTTCAAACATATGAACAGGTTTCTGTTGATGGCAACCTAATAAAGGAGGTAATGCTCTAAACATATTGTTACCATTTTGTTTCTAATTACAGTGAACTACAAGGTTAGTTCTGCTCTTTAAGTGTGTTTTAATTACTCTCTCAATGTTGACTTCCTATGATTCCTTTAACACATCATAGAAAATAGATGTTTAATTAACCAGATGTCATTCAATAAATCTTAGCTTCTACTCTGAATCAGAAAAGCCAATGTTAATGGTCATAAAAGCACGAGGATTTTATAAATAATTTACTTTTTATGTTCCCTGAGATCTTTGTTATAGTAAGGAAAATGTCTGTAATGAAGAAAATTAAACTGATGTTTGTAAGCACTTAATTTAATGAAAAATAGCTCCACAAAGTAAAAACACTATGTTCTGACATTATGTAAGTGTTGATGCTTCATAACTCTAGGAAAGGCAATTGACAAAGATGAAGTTAGCAGTGTGGTATGACTACAGCCAGATGTGTTAGCTCACTTGTAGTTCACATCATCTTGTCTCTATTTATTTATGAATTTATAGAGCTACATGCAGAAACCATATTATACACATACATTATTATACTCACTCTGTGGAGCCTTGTGATGAATGGTATCCATCATGATGATGGTGCACTGCATCCCAGTGCACCCATTAATCCTCCACTCAGAGGGGTTCCTGAATATTTCCAGCAGCCTTAAGGCCAAATGTACACAGCCAGTGTCTCAGGTTGGTGACACCCTGAAACATTTAAGTGCTTCAATATCTGGATGATCTCTTCAGATGTATTCAGATGTATACTCTGCTGTTTCTAGAATAGCTAATGGGGCTCTCCACAGTAACTTGCAGCAGTATGGTCCCTTTCCCTGACCTTCTCTTCTTAGGGTCAGTGTCTTGTCAGGGACCTCAATCCTAGTTCTATTTCTTAAGTAATCTTGGTTTAAATTATATGAACCTCTTTGCTACAGCCACATCAGTTCCTTTCTCCATTCCCTCTATGTTGACAGTACTTCAGCCTTCCTTTGCAATGTCACTGAATATGGCCAGAGTCCTATAAAAGAATACAATGGGGCACGTTCTTCCATTAATAATTGCAGTGCAAAGCTCCTATTAAAATTAATGGGCACTTCATGTGCACTGGAGTGTAAAAATATCCCCCCTATTCTCACATGCTATTTTAGTATCTTCTTTCTTTCTAACCTATGTTTCCATTTCCATTACACCTAATGAATGCTGTGGGAAAGCAATTCCTCCCCCCGGAGGCTAGTGGCATCAAAGCTGTCCATCAGGATCAAATTCATAGTGTAGCTGCCCAGAGTATCTTCTTCAAAATGGAACTAGGCACATGTTCTGTAGCTCTTGTGAGACCATGTTTTAGCATTTTCCAAGAGTGATAATGTATGATAATAATACTGAATCTTTTTAGTAACCAACCCAAATAAAAAGGTAGTGAGTGACATTATGAAATATGCTATTCCTGAAAGTTATCTGTCAAGGATTAATTGCTTTTCCATCATGGTCTTCATCTCTTTTGTGATGTTCACCCTACTTTTTGGCAGAACAAGGATAACTTTTAAAACTTGGCCTCTCGGCTGAAAGGTACCTTTCTGCTTATCTAGTAAACCAGCTGCTAGTTCTCTTCTTGCATCTCCAGAACAGATTTTTCCATAGTTTCTCTATGCCCTGCTTGGAAATAGCTGCAGTCAATACTTTTTATAAACAGTATGATTCCATCCAAGTGACATAAAAAAGGAAAATAAGAAAAAGAAAATTAATTTTGTATGTGAACCTTTAAAGCTGGCAAGTTTGATAAAGCTTCCAAAAACTGGTGAGAAAATACTACATAAATATCTCCTCCAAAATTTGTTGAAAATATTTCAGATGGGCATCCACAGCCTTAACACAGGCAACTTAGAAGACAAAACCCCGTGATTCAAAAAATCTGTAAAGAAAGATTTTGCTTAATTGAAGAGAATGTGTTACGAACACAACCATGTCTCTGCATTTGTTAGCATGGAAGACATGAAACTTCTTGTGTGATCTCTCCTGCTCTGAGTTGTCTAAAGGCAGCAGTGACCAGAGTGAGTGCTCAGTGAGAGCTGCTTCCAGAAGAGCCTGCAAACCCACGCTGCAGCACTGGGAGGTTGTGGCTGCTGGTGCAAGGAGAGGTAAGAGTATTGGCTTTGCTCTTACACTGGCTGCCAGTGAAATGTCTGAAGATTGAAAACAGGGAAAGGAATCACAGAAGCACTGTCAGAACTGCTTTCTGGCCTTTTTACAGAAGGATGAATTTCCCTGTCCTGTGGCTGAAGCCATAGTGGAGCTGTGGGCATGCACACCCAGAGAACCTGGTGTGACTCCCTGCATGTTCCCAGCTACTTGTCTGTGAAGGAGAGGCAATTGGGTGATTTGGGACAATGGACCAACATGAGGCAGGATAAGTGTCTGAACTCACAACTCTCTTTGCAACAACACAACCCAGTAACAGGCAAGAGCTTTCCTGGTGGGACTTTTAGACAATCCTGAAGACCTTACTGCAGCTCTCTCCATGGCTAGACCAGTGGGTAATCTGGTTGCCCAAAACCTGTGCTCTTCTACACATTGTCTCTGAAGTTTATGTTGAAACGTCTTCATTTTTGGTGTATAAAAACAAACTACTCCCAAGTGATTAGAACTCCCTGTTAAACTCCAGATTGGCAATACCATTTCTGGGCTGGAATTTCCTACCCAAACCATATTTCTTTTTTCCACCTGTGCCTAAGCTCTCCTAAAAGAAATCACTCTTCAGTTGCTTAATTTTGCTCTGAGTTTAGAAAGGCATTACCCATTCAAAAAGCCTCCAGTGAATTCTCATTTGTGCTAAATCAACCAGGTGACTCATCACCACCTTTTTAAGATAAAAGTTCCCATAACAGTACTATAGTAATAGCTTCAACCAATAAAAGTGAAAATTGTCAGGCAAAACAGCCATTCAGTGACAAAATGGGATTTCTCAAAAGACAATTTTTTGGAACCATGAAATACTCTCTTTGTATGCGTGTCCATCTTATGACTGTGCCTTTACTTGCCTCTTGAGAGCTGGACTTTTAGTAGGGGTTCCCATCTGGATGATTATGCTGCTGTATAACTTAATATTATACTTCACATGTGCCATCTCAGGATATGTGAGGTGCCTCATAATTGCTCTATAATGGGTTATTCTCTTCACTGAAATCTAGTAAACCTGTCTGTAAAACAAGAATCTTAAAGCTTTTGTACATTGCTTTTAGCCAGTAAATTTCCTACCTCAGAGAGGGACGTCTACTTTTCAAGAGTGCTCTGTCAGGTGCCTGAGAAAAGGAAAGAAGATCGCCATCCGTAAGGAACAAAACCATTGATCCTGGAACAAACTGAGAAAAATGAGATTTTGGGTTATGTTTCTTTGGTAAGAAGCAATCATCCAAGCCACAAGAAGGTTTCTAGGTAACATTTTCTTCCTCATGAATATTCAGTTTGTGTCATTGGTTGGATGGAGACCCACACCTGTCTGACTTGTTAAAAGTAACTCTGTTTATTTCATAAAATGGTTTATACATTTCAGCAAAAGTTCGATAAATAAGGATAAATAAATTCAAGGAAGAAAATCATCTTCACTGAACTTGGGAACTGTGCTAAAGTTGTGACTGATAAACAGGAATGTGAAGCCAGAAATTAATAAATGCTGTGTTTTGTCAGAGTTGTGTGGCCAGGTTTTGATAACAAGGGGGCTACAGGGGTGGCTTCTACGAGAAGCTGCCAGCACCTTTTCCCGTGTCTGACAGAGCTGGTCAAGGCTGAGCCCATCAGCAACAGCAGCAGTGCCTCTGGGGTAATGTGTTTAAGAAATGGTGGGGAGAAAACTGCACAACGGCCTGAAGCTAGGAGAGAGGAATGAGAATATGTGAGAAGAAAATTGCGTAACAGTCCTGCAGACACCAAGGTCAGTGAAGAAAGAGGGATAGGAGGTGCTTCAGGTGCTTGGAGCAAAGATTGCCCTGCAGCCCATGGTGAAGACCATGGTGAGGCAGCTGTTACCCTGCAGCCCTTGGAAGTCCATGCTAGAGCAGAGATCCACCTGTAGTCTATGGAGAAACCCATACCAGAGCAGGTGGATGCCTGGAGGAGGTTCTGATCCTGTGGGAAGCCTGCACTGGAGCAGACTCCTGTCAGGACCCGTGGACCTGTGGAGAGAGAAGCCCATGTGGGAGCAGGTTTGCTGGCAGGACTTGTGATCCTGTAGGGCATCCACGCTGGAGAAGCCTGTTCCTGAAGGACTGCACCTCATGGAAGGGACCCATGCGGGAGCAGATTGTAAAGAACTGCAGCCTGTGGGAAGGACTCATGCTGGAGAAGTTCATGGAAAACTCTCTCCTGGGGGAGGATCCCATGCTGGAGCATGGGAAGAGTGAGAGGAGTCCTCCCCCCGAGGAGGCAGGTCCTTCCCCTGATGAGGAAGGACATGTGATCTGACCAGAGCTCTCATACCTTGTCCTCTCTTGTGATGCTTGTGGGGAAGAGATAGAAAATTCATTACTGAAGTTGAACCTGGGAAGGAGGGAGGGGTGTGGGGAAGGTGTTTCAACATTTGTCTTTATTTCTAATGACCCTACTCTGATTTGATTGTTAATAAATTAAGCTATTTTCTGCAAGCCAAGTTTTGCCTATGACTGTAATAGCTGAGTGTTCTCTCTCTGTCCTTATCTCAACCCACGAGCCTTTCACTGTGTTTTTCTCCCCCCTGCCAGCTGAGGAGGGGGATCATAGAGCAGCTTTGGTGGGCACCTGGTGTTCAGCCACAGTCAGCACACCACAGGTGTTACCCAGCTAATCAAGAGCAAAGAGGTTGCCTGAACTGACCTCAAAAAGAGTGAGCAGAGACATCCTGGTTGCTTGATCAACCACGTGGTTGAATCTCCTCTCCTTCCTGAAAGCCTTTTTAAGAGATGTTTCTCAGCAAGAGAAGGATCTAGGTGTAAGTCACCAAGCTGGGGACAAAAGCTTCAAGACAGTTTATCAAATGAAGCTTCAGTTCTTTTTGTTTTCCAAATATCCTCTGCTTTTAGTTTGTGTTTCAAAAGATGTATTTGACTGGCTTGGTATCTTGTGCAACACTGCAGTGACCTATACAGCTAGGGCAGGCACTAAAAACAAAGTCTTCTTACATTACCTGGGCCTGATATGAGATTGTCCGGGTTCACTAGGGATGACAGACTGAGTCCTAGGCTTGTCTTCTTCCAGAAGTAAGTCTTCCTCTGGTAAGAGAAACCCTCCAATATGGAGATGATTTTTTCTCTTTATTGTTGATTTTTCTGTTCTCTTTTTTTTAGTGATTTTTGTCTTACTCTGTCTCCAAAGAAACAGAACCACTCAAAAATGACATAAATAACAGAAGTTTCTGTGCATTTCAGCTGTTTCCCTTTATCCCCAAAGGAACCTTCCGTCCAACCTTGATAACATAAAAAATGACAGTCTGGGGACTTTAAGTCTTCTCTCATTTTTGTGTTGTTTTGTTTGTAAGTGTTTTTTGTTTTGTTGGTTTTGTTTTGTTTTTTAAAGAAAACCACCTCAACATATGGCAGACTTCATGGAGGAGGATGTTGTTTCACATGAAATACACATGATGTTTTGATTACTCCCTAGCATTTATTCATCATTCAGTTCTTTTCCAGTGACATCTCCTGATCATATCACTTAGACTGAGCCTAAAGAGCACTCCTTTGCTTCAATGAACAATAAACTAGTAGAGATTTGCCCATATGTAATTCCTTTAAAATTGAACAAGAAAATAACATTGTCTTGGGCTGTGGTTTTTTTTTTTTTTTTTTTTCTAAGAGACTAGTGCTGTTGCATATTTGAAATATCTTCCCGAGTTGTCCAGGCAGGTGCAGGAGGTGGGAAATTTGCCAAGAAGGACAGAGTCACTCACCCTTTTCACCAAAGGCAACTGTTGAATCATCATCATCAGTGGCATTGCACCCTTCTGTGTTCCTGAATGACCATGGCAGTTGTTTTCACATTCAAATAATTATCAGTTACCATTTCAGTCATGCAGAGTAGCAAGCTGCAGCTGTAATCAGTGGCAAATTTTTAATTAACAAGTTAAGTACTTCTTATCAACAGCTGTTTGAGAATAAGCCAAGATTATTTAATGGGTCCCTTGGATCTATTAAATATTGCACTTATGTTCTCTGTCCTATTGTGAATGCTGCCATCATATCTGTGCAATTGTCTATAACCCCATATCTCCATAAAATGGGTAAGGTCTTATTACATATATTGTCAGTAAGAGTAAGATTTAAAAGTGTTTGATTTATATGAACCATCCCATAGATAATTTAATTACTGAACTCCTATGTATTAGTAATGAAACCTTAAAAGCTGTTTGTCCTAAAAGAAATTGCTGAAGATGAAGAGTTGGAGGGAGAATAAATAAAAGAATCAGGTAATGTTTTAGCACAGATATAAGCCATTTGTGACAAAGGAATTAATTAATTTAACATCTTGGCGATAATTGCATTTATTCAATTAAAAAAAATCAGAAAAGTATTTTGATACAGATACTTCTTAGAATATATTTTTCTCTTACATACAGTGTATAATGTCACATGGCATGTTTAGGGTGTCGGCATGGTCCAACAATCATTCCCAACAGGAAGTCTAGGTGCACACACCTGGGTAAGAGGTGACAGAATAGATGTGCCAGAGGGCGTCAAGAATTGGAACATGGCACACTGCATCTGGTAGCAAAAAATATGTCAAATACATCTTTACTGTCTAAGTCTATTTTCTAGTGATTACTTTCATTATTAGACTTAATTTGAATTTTTTTCAAATACATATGAAAATTTTTTATTTACTTGAAAAACAACTGGCAAACCCTTTGCTATATCTAGAATCCACTTTTCCTTTTCTAATGGAAATGTAAGACCTTAAAGTTACTGCACAGTTCATCTAGCTCTCTTCAGGAAAATCTGATTAGAAACTACAACATGCATTATCCTTTTGACACTGGGATGTTTAATATCTAAGATTCAGGCCAATCTCCTCTTTACTCATCCGTGCATCGCTGTCTCTTTTAGTCAAAGACATGCATTTGTTTCCAATGGAAAACTAACAGTAATTTCTGGAATGTCCCGTCTTGTCATGTTGCACAGAAAATGGAAAAAATTCACCCTCGTGTCCTACCAAAATGCTGCTTACAAGTGGTTCTGAAGTGAGGTTCATGACATTTGCCATAGGTGAAGGCACCTTCCTTGCTGCAACTGTGGCTTTCCTAATATCTGTGGAGAATGCCACAGTGTGGCAGGGAACAGGGGAGATTACTTAGTAGCCTGGTTAGTTTAGTGATGTCAGTATGAGACACATACTTAAGGTTATGCCTTTTGTCACTAGAGGCAAAAAACAGACATGATGAGACATTATCTTGTCTCTGAAGGTAATTCATGACACCCAGGAGGGAAAATTGTGTCTGTGGTCTGCTGCAGCAGGTGGTAACACTCTGATATATGACATTCAGAGGGACAAGTGGTCACTGGGGTGGGCAAAAAGTACCCCAGCTCTCGTGCTCATTACACACGAAGAAAGATATTCGCATCCAGGGGCTGAAATGGGCCTGGAGAAAAATGGTCTGCTTCTAAGTATTGATATGTTGGAGATAAAAATGTGGCATGCCATTCTTCCATTCTGTGTTTTGGTGTCTAAACAGGCTAATCAGCATCCTTGCAAGGTTAATACAGAGTACTTAACACAATAATTGAGGCCACTTTTTCTGTTTGAAGATTGTGGCTAGAGAGATATCAAGATGAGCAGAACTGAATAAAAAGGAGCCACTGTTATCCTTTCAAGATGGCTTTGAATTGGTAAGATCCCCCTGTGTCCTGTGCTCACCAGTGCCCTGTCCAGATGTTCTGACCTTTCAGAGAGTCTTTTGCTTCTTCAGTCTTCCTAGTCTCCTCCTCTTCTCCTCCCTCTGAAAGTCTCCAATCTCCTCAAATCCACATAGTTACGAATGTGAAACACTCTGTCACCTCTCTGAAAACTGCATACTCCTTCCTAGTGATAAGGCCCTAACTTAACTCCAAACTCTAGGACAGCATGCTAGTAGATATTAGCCATTATTTTTGTATCTGTGCCTAAGGGGCATTCTTTGTCTTGAACAGGACATTTTTCTGATGATCTGGATAGGAGTTATTCTAATTGTGACCAAGTTTAGACGAGTGTCATTCTCTCAATTCAGTAGATCAAATCAGCCAGTAGGTAGACTCCTACTGTATGGAAATATTGTTTGCATCTCCTCTTCATGCACCAGTATTTCATTGTTTGACATATTACTAATTGCAGAACCTGGAAAATACTATAGGGCCAATTGTGTTCAACAGGTCATGCTTGTCTCTTTATATCAAAATCACAATTAAGCTTGAGTAGCTGTTTCCAACTAAAATAAAAATAGAGCAAGAAATTTGCCCTCCTCACAGATGAAGCCTGTCTTGAGTCTTGGGAAGATTTAGTCAACTTTTTCTTACCCATTTTACTGTTTTGTTTTTCTGCATGCCCACATATTAGGCAAGAAATGCAAATAAAAGCATTAAAACAGTTTTCAAGCGATATAAGAGAAGTATTGTAGCCTGGACATAAAAGTACTTAAAAATTGGGAAAAGGGAGCTTGCTCCTTGAAGACATAAACTGGGTTTTAAACAGTTGACTAATAGGAACAGAAACCCTCTGTTCTTCAAGGGACACCCCCTCATGTTTTGCTTTCTTTTATATGGTTTTCATAGAATCTTTAAAATTTTTTGCCTATGCTGCTTTTTCCTGGGCTTCATCATGTTTTCAAATACAATTCAAACTAAGTTTCAGACCTGTACAGTTTCTATGCACAGTTCCAGCCCACTCCAAGCTGTGTGTGCCTTCATGCCTGGCTCCAGCCCACCCTGAGCTGTGTGTACCAGTGTGCACAGCCCCAGCTTTTGCCAGTCCCTTCCTGCTCTAGCGCATTGTTCTTTTAGCTCTCTATGGTTTATAATTTTTTACCTTGCTTGCTTTACAGCAACCTATTTTTTCCCCTGGGTAGCTTCCATTTGGTTAATATTTATGCTCTTTCTGATCCTCATTATATCATCATCTCAGCACTGCTCAGGTTTTGTTAACCTCTCCACTTCAGCAGTGTCTACGGAATGTGCTTTCTGGATCACCAGCAAAAATTCTTTACAAGGCATTGATAGCATTTACAGAGGTATCGGATTCAGTAGAAAATTAAACTGACTTCTGATTTGTTTAAAAAGTCTACATTTTCTTTCTCAAAGCCAGCTCTGATCCCATTGGAATTGAAATGTGGTTATTATGCCTATTGTTTCAAGGGTGTCTGCTAGGATTTTCTTTGGTTTTGCTTCATGAAGAGGATCAAAATCTAGACTTTTAAAAGACTCATGCTTTCTTGAAATATTGTCAAACTCAACAGTATTTTTTTCTGTATCTCATCACACGGCTACTGCTGTTTTATCATGAAAACTATTTGTCATCCCTTGTTACAGTTTTTTAATCTCTTCACAAACCATTTGTTCACCTTCTAGCCATCCTGGTATAATCTTTTTGTAGATTTCATACCACTTTTTCATGTGCTTTGCAAAATCAAAATAACCCATCAACCTTATTCCTATTTCCCATTTATTTTCATAATTTCATCAAGCACAACAGTCAGATTGCTGGTATGATTTATTCCTTAAAAATTCACTCAATTTTTTATCACAGATTACATTATCTTCAAAATAACTATCTGTGTATTAAACTTGCAATGCATATCTTGATCATAACTTCTGAATTTCTATCACTGGTAACCTAGTGAATAAATAAAAAGTTTTCAGATTGGAAAGATCTGCACTTCATATGCACGTATGCACCAGATGCTATTATTTTGCCAATAATATTTGGAGCCTGATAAAATGATGATTAATTGCTTGTTTCTCATATTTTGTGATTTTGGAGGTTTTACACAATGTTTTTCAAATGCTGCAGGAGGGAAAAAACAAGCAAACAGTGACCACATGCCAAGTAGGAGAACAAAATGAAAGACGAATTTCCACAGGATGGCAACCTGTTCTCCCTTCACTGTATAATCCTCCTGTACTGGGTCAGAGGAACTAAGAAGGTAGGCACTAATAATGAATGGATAACTAGTACAGGGTATTCCAACCTGGGGAGAGATAGGAAAGGGAATTAGGGACTCTGTTTCTGCACCTGCTGCCTGCCTTCCCTTACCCTCAAAAAAGAGCAGACATCTTTAACAAGTGAGAGATGGAAGGTGAAGCTTGAAGTGGCCGATTTTTAATGGCATGCCCTACAGGGTTATTTTATTTCCTCATCCATTTTTCTTCATGTTCTAGTTTTTCTTTAGTAATTATTTTCAATACTCCACTTTAATGTCTACTATTTTTTCCCATGGCAGAATAAACTCATAATTTTGCATATTTAATGACAATTTTCAAATAAACTGCCATGTGTTCAATCTGATTAGCACAGTCCTCAAATGTCCACTGATCAGACAGTGGCAACTGGGAAACTCTTGGAGCAGACTTTGGTGCAGGACGCAGCTGTTCTCTGGAGCAGGGGACATCTTTGACACTCTTTGTCAAAGGCAGGGTGCTAGAACTCAGTTGGGGGGCTTTAACCAGTATTGCTTTGGCAAAAAAGGTAAGGGGTGTGAAATTTCATATGACTCAGTTACAGGCCTCATGTCTTAAGGCTGTTCAGGGTGTTTGCACAAGCAAGTAATAAGTTTGGAGCTTTTAATTGGAGTTGTGCAACTATACAGATCTGAAAAACAGTCCCTGTGAGCCAGGTATTTACTTGATCAGCAGTAAGGAAGAGAGGACAAACATTTATATTAGCTCAGTTCACTCTCAGCACAACAGAAACCATGAATTATGTTTTTCCAGGTCAGTTTCTAAATATACACGCTCCCCCCATTATTCTCATGTGTATTCCCTGGAGGTTGTCTGCAAGTTACCCCTTCTAACTCTTTATCCCTGTAGACTCCTAACCCAGATCCCATATCCTACTTCCTCTACCACAGTAATTTTATGCCTCTAATTTCTCACCCCAGCCCACTAGATGCAGCTGGGAGCTTGCTTTTATGAAATGTTTGCTAGTCTTCCTAGTTGATGGTCTTGCACAGGTGGATGTGGCATGGGACACAAAATGATATAGAATAAATTCTTCAATTTGAAGTCAATTGTATTTATTAGTGCTTGTGGTATGACAGGCACACTATCTTTAAAACTTCATGTAATTACCTTTACCAGATCTTTCACTTATGTATTGAGCTAAGCATTTCTGACTTCTTTTGAAAAGAGTCCAAAATTGCTAATAAATCTCCGAGGCTATTTGTCAGTAGTAGCAAGGATGCATGCTAAATTACTTATAGTAGTCACAAGCATGGACTAAAAGTTAATGGATAGCTAATTCGTCCCACAGATTAAACATGTTTAGGGAAATTAAGTTCTATGGTCATTGACAAATACTAAGCTCTCTTTGGGAAAGTTGCAGAGCTGCTTCTGCAGCTGTGTGACATGAGTGGGAAGGTGTGAGATCTCATGGGCATTGCACAGCACAGGTAGACCTGGTGTAGTGCCAGTTGTATCTCAAGGGTCAACCTGATTCTGGTTTACTCTAAGCTTGAAGCACATCAGGGAATATTCTCAGTTTCTACATTGCTCCTGTTCAATGATTGAGACAAAGTGAGAAATGGTAAGTTCTCTCTTGTTTTAAACTATGTGTTACAAATTAAATCTGTAGTAAAGGATCTTCAGTAAGAGATCCTGTTTTGCTCTGGTTTCTTGAGTTTTGGCTTCACATCTATTCACTGATTGTGGGATAAAGAACAAAATGTTATGACTACGGCTGATAAAGCTGATATAAAAGGTAGCACTATAGTGCCTGGCTTGGGTACGGATATCAACCAGGTGGCCATGGCATGTGCAGCTCACTGTGGGCACCCTGTCCCACTCCTCACCCAGGGTCCAATGCAAATATTGCATTCTTTGCTACAGCTGGGCAGTTGTGATGTTGTGGGTGCCCAGGACAGCTCTGCACTCGTGTCGTATTTCAGGCACAGACTGGACTTGCTCTGATAGCATTGGAACCAGGTGGTGGGACATCTGTTTCATCAAGGGAGGGAGAGAATTTATGTGTAGGGCGAGAACAGGTCTTGAATAAAATGTACTAGTCCAAGGTAAAGAAGATAGTGTTATCAATAAAAATTGCAAGGACTATAAGGAGCCAGAAAGCTCTGCAAAGTCAGAAGTCCAAGCTTTTAAGTGGGAGAAGGTTAGTAGAAAGTGACTCTGGCATTTTAAAAAAAAATGGACAAATGGCTTCTCTGTTTAGTATCATCAGATTAAACTCCAAGAACAGGAAAATGTATTTTTGCACAAAACCTGTAGCTACATGATTTCTGACTGGGGAAGTAAATGACAAACCTCTGCCTTCTCTAAATAAAAGAATATCCCCCATTCAAACTTGCCCACCTACTTCACTATGCCTGTAGCTTAACAAAAATGTAAAATATAACATAAATTACCTCTTTGGATCCTTTTTTTTCTGTTCTTCTGCAAGCCAGACATTTCTGGATGCATTTCTTATAATATTTTCGTTTTGCATCAATGTATTTAAACTTTTTTGCCTTTATATGCAAGGCCATATAGCTAGATTTTGGGAAGCAGTTCACAGCTGTGGTTTAGGGTTTGGAATTTCATTTCTTCAGTTAACTTTGTAGGATCACGAAACCTGGACCCCAGAGAGATGTCAGCTTATTTCCGTGTGCAGCAGTGGGCTCAGATGAATCACTACAGCAAAATCTGTGAGTGCTGCAGGCAGCAAGGGGGAGAGGCTGCTGGCAGAGAGGACCTGCTCAGGCATCCTGCTTTACAGCTCCTCTCTCTGCTGTGACAGGCTCACTGCAAAATATGACGGCCTTGTCAACAGAGCATCAACAGGAGTGAATGCTTGGTTTGGGGAGGTGAGCACAGGAGGGACTGCAGCCAGCGGATATGTTTCTTTTTATTTTAAGAGCAGGGAAAAGGCAAGTGTTCTCGAGTCTCACCATCCCTGGTATCCACTTGATACTGCTGGGTTGGGAATCAGAAAAAATGATGACAATTGCATAAGCAGAACAAGGGGAACTATTAGTGTACAAAACAAAAGCTTTTCTTCTGAATGTTCAGACATTTTTAGTTTCATTGTCCTAGAAATGTCAGTGAATTAAAGGAACAACTTCAGCTGTAGCTTAGTTCCATTGTCATTTACATGTCAGGTTCTCACACTTTGCTAAGTGAAGGTGATGGAAGTGGGTGTGAAACAGATTCTTAGAAAAAGTTTTCATAAAATGAGTGCCTAAAATTTAGACCCCTGAGCTCTGCAGAAATTACTGGATGCTTAGAACTTGGAAAAATTTAGCCACTCATGCACATCCTGACGTAGGTATCAGGGACCTGTCAAAAAGAAATAATCTTGTTTTCCAAGACATCCAGTACCACTTTTAAGCTGGTGGTGCCCAATTCTGCTGATTCTCCACAAAAGCAAAGGCAGAGATTCTTCAATATCTTAGTGGCCTAATTTTTATCCAAAGGCTAGAATACTTTCCCTTTGCTTGAGAGTTGGTGAGAATCAACACTTCCTCGTTTTGTTTGGTCCATCTGCACTAAGGTAGCATCAGTAATCTCAGAAGAGAGAACAATGGTTAGGAAAGATAGAAAATTGAGTTACTTCTATCTGAGGCATTGTTACTTTAAGTCAGATCAAAGGCATGTTGAGCGGAGTCGATAAATAGATCCTGCAAAACTGGAGCCAGCGTTTAATTACTTTTGAGCTTTGTTTCAGGCTCTTCTGGTCCAAAATTTTTTGTGAGAGATATATTAATTTTAAAATGAAATTAAAAATATGAGACTTGAAAAGCGAGGAGAAGCTTATGCTCATTTCTGAGCAGATTGCCTCACCAAGGGTTGTTTCTGCAAGCACAGAAGCTGCATTGCTCCTGATTTACTTGGCTGAAGTTAAGTTTCTCTGCAATTTTAATGACTTGCAAAACTTGAGATTAAGATTTAATGGATGGTTAGCAAAACACATTTTTTGCCTTGTAGCATGATTTCATGCTATGATGACTACATTGACTAGTTAGTTACAAACCTGCTTCAATTGTCCTCTACCAATAGGTTTTTAATTAACTGAAGTATGGCTGAAATATTGAAAATCACCTCCTTTATCAAAGAGATGCAGGACCTATAATTATTCTTCACATTTTCTCCCTTCCCCCTGCCCCCTTTTCATTCCCAGAAAGGATTTTGTGCTCATTCTCTGCAACCTACAAACCTCCCTCCACTTCTTGAGCATTGCCCTCACCCTGCATGTGGGTGATTTATTAGAGCACTGAGTCCACAGAATTGCTCATGCAGAGTGCTAACACCATCATTCATTTTTTATTTAAAATGCTTTACAGGCTGTTTATGGCAGGATGACAACAGGGCACTGCTGCTTACAAGAGCTCAGGGATCAGCTTGATCTAACTTCCCACTGCGACTGACGAAACACAACAGTCTTGGTAGAGGAAGCCACTTTGCTTGGCAAAGGATGGGTTTGCATTGCTTCCCAGGGGCCAGGTGTGGACACAGGCACCCAGCGCATAGGTGTGAGCAGCTCAGACTTCCAGACCCTGGAGCAGTCAAGGGAGAGAGGTAGGTTTGTATTGCCAGAGAGAGATACTTAACTGTTCCATGGCCCTGAATAGGAAAACTGTTCCAGGCATCCCTGAGCAGTTTGACTGAACTGCTCTATGAAGCTTTTAACACTGAGACCATGACAAGTTTTCAGAAAACAGCTATAAAATCTTTGTTATCATGATGCATTTTGATCAGGGAGTAAAGAATGGCTTTGTGAAATGGTGAATTGGATGCTTCTTGAATTCCATTTGTCCTGTGTACTCTTAGGCTGCTGAAGTAAGGGAATACTATTTATAGGGCAATAGCATGACCTGAGCCTGAAAGTGTTCTGCCCTGAGAGACAGTAAGACTGAGTCCTTGTCCCAGCTACGCTACCAAAGGGCTGACAGTATTTGTGCTGGAGAAAGAAGCACTGAAGCTTCAAATAGAAATGTTCAGTGCTCTGCACACCACGATTAAGGGGACACAACTAGGGGGAGAGTCACAGCACAGAAGACTTAAAAACCTGTCCTAAATCACAACTAGATTAGTGAGGACACAGGGAAGGGAGAACAGCACTGTGCCACTGGCATAAGCCCATGATTCACATACGTCTTTAGTGGTCCGTGCTGTTCTGATCCCTCTGTCTCAGGAGGGATGCAGCTGGGACTGGAAGGAGCCAAGAGGAGGATGATTGAAAAAGTTTCTTTGTGAAGAGCAGCTGAGTGAGCAAGGACTTGTCAGCCTGCAACAAAGACAGCTGAAGGGCAATATGAGAGAGATCTGTAAAAATGCAAGAGGCTTGGTGGAGGGTGAATGGATAGGGATAAACTGAGTCTTTCCTGTCCCTATAAGGAATGAGGAGGCATCAGATGAAGCTAATAGGAGCTAGAATCAAGATGTACCAATGAGTCGGGTCTATGTTAATCAAGCAGTAGAAGAAATATAAGGAATTTACCCTGAAAGTGAGACAAGGTCACAGAAGAGATACGCTGAATACAACTGGTCTGGAATTCTTGGAGCTTCAAACAATTGGAGGCTGAGGGTGGCTGAGTGAATATCTTGCATGTGCTTCTGGTTTTTTTGCTGCTGTTATATTCCAGACATTTGTCTTCGTCCACTTCTTAGAAGACATTGAACCCGTTGAGCTTTTTTCTTACTAAATAAAGCTGCTCCTATACTCTATGTTTATGAGAGAATCTTAGTTCTCATCAGAAATCTGATCCATAGTCACAGAAATCAAATTGCAGTGACTGTCACCATGTATTCAGCTGAAGCTTGTGTATCTCCATTGGGATGGGCTGAAGCAGTATTGGTTGCTGGATATACATGCAGAATTACTAAGTGGAAGCATCATTTCTACGCTGTGTGTCACATATACTTCACTGTATGTGACAATGACTGTTATTTGCTACCAGTGCTGTTTCTAACTTGACATTTTGAGTTCAGTGAGAGATGATGAAAAAAAAAAAGCCCTTTGGCTATTGTTACTTTTTAATGTTAAGAAGGTGCAACTGTTGCATGAGATGTGTTTTGTCGATTTTATAACAGTTAATAGAAAGCTAAAATAAACATCTGCAAGTCTAATGTTTTTTAGCCAATGCTCAAACTCTTTCACCATTGCAAATGAGTTATAAGGCAAACAGGAATCCTGAAATTTGTTTTTTCATTCTGTTTCATGCAAAAGACCAGCATTTTTTTGGCTCGTAGTAATTATTCTGGTTTTACACTGCAGTGCATGCAAACAGAACTGTCAACTTTACGATTAAATGAATATGGATTGAGGAATGTTTGGTGCCATTACTCAATACGACCATTTTGCTGGGTGTTCAGGACTGTAAAAAAATTCCAGTGAATCAACACTCCATCATTCTGTTATCCATCTTTGTCACTCTATATCCTGGCAGAGATAGCATTAGCTCTGCATTTAAATTACTGTGCACAGCTATGAGTTGTGTAAAAAGAAAAAATGGAAGGGTAGAAATCCTGCTGTTCCACTTATCAGCTAAACAGAACTGATTTAGGGCTATGCATTCTTAATCTCCCGTTTTGACAGCCAGTGTTTTCATATTTTCAATTGTAAATCCTCAGTAGGAGTTATTTGATTTGTAAAGAAAAAAAAATCACAGATCCTATAGAAATCTCTTAAAAGGTCTTCATTTGGACTAGCCTAATGGTTTTCTGTTCAACAAATTCACCACTGACCTGTGAGTCTCAGATTCTTTCTTTTAAGACGTATCCTTTCTTTTAAGGCATATTGTCAATTTTTAGCTGCCTGTCAATTTAGAGTTAAAAACTATTGGTCTTGGAAAAGAAACTGAAGTTTTGGAAGAGTTGTCAGCATATGAATAGATGCCACTGAAACTTGAGTTTCCCATATGAGTGATTTTGTGGTCCTTTACATTTGAGTCTAGTGCAGTTACATTTCCTTACTCATTGGCATTGAGGAGTAGTGGCAATGATCTCACTAGTTGTACAAAACATGATGTGATGCTCACCTCTGTCCTGTGCCCATTTCACTCATTACAGCAAGTCTGAGTGACTGATCTCAACTACAACGCTGGCTGCAATATTTTGAGGGTGACTAAAAAAAGGCAGAGCAAGGTTGCAGCTGTAGTTCCTTAGATGCTTAAGTCACGAAAGGCAGTATATATTTCTGAGTCTTATAGATCAGTGGGAACACTGATATTCCTTCAATTACGTTTTTTGTTCCCTGCCAGCAAGTGTATGTGCTTTTCTCATAATCCCACCTTCCAGTGAGCTCCTGCTCCACTCTGTGCTTCTGAGACAGAGCTGTTAGCTTGTGTATCGATCCAGTGTTTTCCAGCCCACATGCCCAAAGTATGTATATTCTGTTCCTACTGATATGCAAATGCTTTCTAGTGATGTCAAGACAAGAAGCCATGCACACAGCTCTCACTTTATGGTGCAGGGCAGAGACTGACAATCTCATTCCCTACCAGGTATCTGATTGGAAAATACATCAAAAAAAGAAAAGGGAATTGAGTGCATAATGGGATTTAGGTGAAACTAGTATGTTGTTGCGAGGGCACGGTCCCCGAGGTCACAATGCATACTGACACAGGCTCCAGAATGCGTTGCAAGCCAGGAACAAGTTTATTGTTTTAACATAGGTTTTTATATATTTTTCTAAGGTGCTTACATAACAAATAAGCAAAACCATTGGATAGGGACCCTTGCCCAAAAGCCCATCTAAGATGCTTGGTTGGTTGGCAAAGCAATAACATTGAACACAACATCAAGTAATATATCAACTATAGAAATGTCAAAGCTACAATGCTGGGATAATATTGGTGTACCTTGGTCCATGAAACCAAGGGATCAGACTGTTTCAAAAGTACAGAACTTTCCATCTAGATTCAGTTCAAACATAGCCTGATCAATATCCATACTAGTGTGTAGATGTTGCCTTTCTGGAGGTGTTTCATAGGAATCAAGGGTTTGGGTTACCTACCCTTGATAGACAGAGTTCTTACACCAGAAAAAGGCTGAAAAAAACTAAAATGCTGTCAAAAGCCCTGAGGGATCTTGGAGAGGAATATCAACACATACCCTGCAAGGATATGTCATAATGGTAGTGACACATAAAGTCTGAACCTTTAGAGGAAGGTCATCCCCCTCTTTGCAAGCTGTCCATTGTAACAGTGATGATGCAACTGTGGTTCTGTTCAGCCTGGTGTCAGAAAGCATCTGCACAGAAGCTTGCTTTCTTGAAATTAGTACCAAGAAGACAGAGAGGAAGGTTAGCTAGAAAGTGTTTACCTTTACTAGTGTTTTCCTTTCCTTTGCAAAGGAAAATTCAGCATTGCAGAACATAGCAATCTTATCAGAAAGAAATGTTTCCCTGCATCTCTTTTCTCTGTGTTCGGCTATCGTACAGTGTTACGAGATGGCAGAAATGTCCCTAGGATAACTCCTTGTTTTTCCTTGTCATCTGGTGTGTGCCTGCTCTTTGTTCTACTCAAGTTGACTAATCATACAAATAATCTTGTGGCCTTTTGAAAATGGAAACAAAGTAAAGATTAAAAAGGTTAAAATCTGCATCCACACAAATATCACCCACACCTCAGGGAATGGAGCAGCTCATGCGTCACAGCAGTAACTCCAGTCAAATTAGGAAATTGTGGCTGCTGCTTCCTGTGTCAAATGAGGCTCTGCTCCTCCCATGGGCTTCCCTGACCACTCTCTAGGATATCTTCATCTTGGAGAATCAGTCCCACAGGGGTGATCAGGACACAGTATGAAGGGAGTAAATGATCTTTGCCTTCCCTTTCTCTAGTCTATCTGCCCATGGATCCTGCTGGGCTTAGTGGACTGATCATGGAAGTAGGTCTCCTGGTTTTGGGCTACAGATGGAATTATCTATGGCTGAGCATTGTACACCTAAACCACTGGACCCCAGGCTGCATAAATGTATCAGTGCCTTGGTTATGTTGCTTAAAATTCTGGTTCCATCATAAAGCCCTGTTTTCATGTGCTTGTAGCTTTGGAAAATTTTTGTCCAGGCTGAAACTCCTCACACCATATCTGTGGACTTTAGGCTGAATACTCTTAGCAAATTGTGTTATTTTTGTAACTAATAATAAGCCAAGGGAATACAGGAAAAATACTACTATCAGTAAGACTTACCGAAACTGGTGGATTCCCTTGGCATGCTTCATTTATAATAAAGTTAACTAATTCACTAAGCTCATTTCTGAAAGCAAGTGGCTGAATCACCATAGACTGTAATATTCAAGCATGTGTCTGCAGGAACAGTCTTTGTGTAGCTGTGATCATCTCCTGTGGTAAGAGAGCAGATGCTGTGCAAGCTGAGCAGCCAGTGAGGATACAGCTTCTTCTGCTGTCCCTGGAAATCTGTGTTTGGTCACCTCTGACCCAACAAAGGCAAATGGGAGACTCCACAAAAATTTCACACTGTCTGGAAAAAAGGCTGTTTTGAGCATGGGTTTGCACAGGAGTGTTGGAAGCCTCGAGCACTGTTGATGCTGGGAGCAAAAAACATCAGAGAAGAGGTGCTGAGGCTTATCCAAGATGAATCCTGGACCTGTGATGGGTCTACAAGGTCACAATCTAAGCAAAAATATGAATGAAATGTTTATAAAATCACAATGCACCAGACATTCTGCATACTAAAATAGGCAACGAAACAGTTGTGAAGGTAAAGCTGCAGTCATTGAAGAGTGTGTGTTTAATAGAAGAGAAGGGGAAGGGAATCAATGTCACCCATTCAAAAAGCTGAGTATTTAACTGCAGACTTTCCTTCTGTCTAAACCTATTAACTGTAATGGAAATGGATATTATCTAAACTCCACATAGTGTCTGCTACCTCCTAGCTTCTCAGAAAAGGTGCCTCCAACATACTTAAGTAGAATAATCTTTATTTTTGAGTCTTTGAGTCCTGGGGTGTTTCTTCTTTCCCAGAACAGGGGAAAGAACATATCACATAGATATGCCTGAAAAATGTTTGCTACTTTTGTTTTTTTAAAGACCTTTCATCCTATTGATCGGATTTTCTGCATTTTAGTCAAAAAGGAGCAGAGTTGCCATGATATTTTTGCCTATATTTAAATATTCCTCATAGACTGTTCCTGTAGGGCTGCCCCTTTGTCCCTCCATTGCCCTTTTGGCCTTTGCAGAGGATTCTCGCCAAAATCTCGACAGTAAAAGGATCCACTTCATAACATAAAGAATAACATTGGTTTCCACTTTGTCCATTCTGCTGTGAGCTGTAAGCCATGCCTGAGGAACACCCTGATGCCTATCAGGCTGACGTGCCATGGGCAAATATCAACTGTTCCCTTTAAGCACAACAGAGTAGCCCTCCTGGTGCAGCAGGATTCATATTTCATGCTCTCTCCCATAAACTAATCCTTCCCTGTCATCAAAAAATTGCCATAGCATATTATGATGGACCAAGGAATGCTGTTGCTTTCACTTGTATCCCACATCAACTGTTTTTCTTTCCCATTCTGGTACAGGATCACATCTACAGGAAAATAAGACACGACATGCATTTTCCCTTTGTGTATCCTGCTGTCCCAACAGCATTTCAGATTATCACTATCTTTTTCTTATCAGAATTGACAGGGTGCAATCATGTTCCTAACGCTGCACCCTGGGTTTTCTCCCTGCTTATGTCAGAAACTGTTATTTAACCACAAGAAGAGCCCATTGCTTTCCCAGCAAGGCTCATAAACTCCAATCAGCACTGGGAGGCTGAAGAAGCCCAGACTGAGCAGATAGCAGTTTTTGCATGCATTTGCTGCCCGCTTCATATTACATTAATTTCTCCTAACTACCCCTCTGCTTGTCAATTGTTACAGATCAACAGAGAGCTTTAGAGAGACTGAGATCCTAGACTTTAATGAAGGAGCCCAGATTGAAGTGCAATGCCCTGGATACCAAACAGGCAGAAGCTGAAATCTCATGTGTGGCTTAGATCACCCAGAAAGCTGGAGAGTGAAGGAGAAAATCAGCAAGACTGGCCAATATCACTAGAGTCAATGGGAAGAGGGAGATCAGTGTGAGAGACTAACAGCATGAAACACTATGTGGTGGGCAGCTGGGTGTGGGAAGGTAACATGGAATGGAAGACCCATATATGACTGTGCGAGAACAGCAGAAAGATCAAGAGGCTGCTCAGGCCCTGGAATACAGCCAAGATGAGGCTAGAAAATCCAAGTGGTTTGTGAAGACTGGTGAAAATAAAAAGCAGGTTGGAAGAGATCCAGGCTGAAGCTGGAAATACTGCAGACTAGGGTAACAAGGAGGAGTTCAATGAATTACGTGACCCAGGGAAGAAGTGCAGTAAAATGGCAACGGGAAAGGGATTTGAAGAGCATGTTTTTTCCTGAATATTGTTTTCTTTGAGAAGAGAGGCAGAACCCAAACTGTAGGAGAGAACAGGACACAAAAAAGAAAAATTAAATCGTCGGGGAGGATATGAAGAAAACAGTAGGAGGTCATATGAAGAACAAAGCATGTGATTTCATCAGAGAGAAAGGGCTGTTTGCAGGTGTGCATGGTAAAGATGTCATTATGGGTCCTCTGAAATTTTTTGACAATATTGTTCATGTAAGTTTAAGTAGCACAAGGATGTGTCCAGCTTCAATTCAAATGGGGGGCTGTGCAGTAGGGTAAGGGTGCAGTGTGAGATGGGAGCATGCAAACTGGGTAATGGGGAGAAAATTGATGGGGAACCAGTGAAAGAAGGCTCTGAATGAGAGTATTAGCAAAAAAGAAGAGGGGAATCTTGTAGCACAAAAAGATATGTAGAATATACCTGTAACTACAAGGAAAGGGAAAAGAGACATCAAAAAAGCAAAGGACTGGAGAAATCACTGTGGAAAGGAGGACAGGAAAACCTGCATGGGAAAGGCTGAGCAATGGAAAATTTGATAGCAGTCTATAAGAGGAGAAGGGAAGCTGAGGACACGTAGAGCAGCAGCCAAGTTTAAGACAAAGTTATAATGGAATTCATGGCGAAAACAGGTATAAACATGGCCTAAAATGCCCCATTTGCTTTGCTGACTTCCTGATGTGTCTCTTCTGCAAAAACAGAAGATCAAGCAGTAATTCCTAGCTGGATGACAAATAGAAAAAAAGCATACACTTTGGAAAAGTAAAAACATCTTCCTTGTCTTTTTCTCATCAGCCAAGTATTTCAATGGCTGCTTTTTCAAGAAGTTATAGTTAGAACTACCTGACAGAGATTAACCATAGTCCTTTTACTTTGCTCTTCATCTATGCTCGTGGCTGTCAGACAAATCTAAACTCAAGAGCTGGCCTCCTTCATGGGAGGGCGTGTTGCTTTCTCATGGATTTCATGCATTAAAACCTGCCATGCCATGAGAGGCAGGGGCATTGGCAAGTGGTGGATGATGGGCTTTTGTGGGGATCAGTGGGGGTCTGTGAAGTCTCCTGGCCTTTCTCTGCCATGCTATCCCCAGGCTAGCAGGTTTCCCTAGTGTTTCCCTCTGGGAAGACTTTTCAGTCCTGGCAGAAATCATGCAAAGGATAGTAAATGTGATGATATGGCTGGTGGCAGCAGTGTCCCCCTGATGACCTGTTAGACTCTCTGTGTCCCCACAGTTGTAGTGTTCTCAGAGTTTTTCTATGAACAGTTTTAGATGGGCAAATTCGAGTTATCAATTCAATTTGGATTAATTTGGATTGTTGTCTCCAGGTATGGATCACTGATATTGCAGCAACGGTCCAGCCAGAAGCTCAGACCAGAGCTGTGCTGCAGGAACCGCTACTCACCTGCATCAGGGTTTGGATGTCTCTGGGGACAGGTCACAGCTCTGGCTTCTGTGAAAGTTAGTAGAAACGGCAAGCTAATGAAGTTTAATGGCTGTCCCCGAGCAAAAAATTATGGGTCTCATTGTGACTAGGTACAAGTCAATCCAAGGGATTGAACAAGTTCCAGCGGCATTAAATCCATGCCTACGTCTTCACTCTTTTAATAACCTTGAGGTGGACGGGGAGACTGTGGGTACCCATGCCCGTCCTACTTTGCAATGCTTGGGAGATAGAGCCCTCAAATCACAAGAAATGTTTGCTAAGCATGTCATTCGTACATTGGACATAAAATAATCCTGTTCACAGCTGCATCAGCTGCTATTTCTTTTTCTAGATAAGAGCCACCCTGTGCTCCTTCTTCCTCTGTTTCTTGCTGGCTATCAGATGTCCTGGGATTCTCTCCTGCTTATCCAGCATTCTCTTCCCTGTGGAGTAAAGAAACATGAAGTCTAAAGGCTTTAGCAGTTAGCATTTTATGTCTGTCTTCAGATCATGGCTGGTTTGCCAGCTGCTGTTTGGTTTTAACTATAAAATGATAGCTTTGTTGGCATTTAGCAATATAGTTACTTAAGGGTACAGCAGTAGTTATGGAATTTATATTTTTATAGGTTTTGTTAATATATATAATATCCCTTTATTTAGTTAGTTGATATTCATATATAAATGTCTCAAATTTCATGCAAAGTGGTCATGTGAAAAAAGGAGTATTTTGCAGAAAGCATTGAGCCCTCAGTTCGGTTGATTTCATCAGGGTAACTGATATACTACTGAAAAAGAGGTTTGAAAAAATTGGGATTGAGAACTAAGTGGCTAAAAGCACAAGAGAATTACAGCATTCTATTCAAGTTCTTGGTACTGTGTTTATTAACGTAATTATTACCTGAAAAATTTTACAGTATTTGTGGACCTCTTATGTAATTTTTATATATACTTTATTTTTTATATGCCAGCATCTCCTCTTTTCTCCAATTTTGTCATCCATAATCTTTTCTTTTCCTTTCCTTTAAAGAAAAAATAAAACCATAACAAAAAAGCCTGTCACAACACATACTTTCCTTCAAATAATTTTTTTTTCCTATCCTGTGTTGTTCTTCCCTGTGATTTCTCTGGCCTCTGGTTGTGCCCGTTCCAGCAGAGCCCACTCTGATGGAGGGGTGCACAAACCCTCTGAAGCTGTAGATGGCCATCAACCCTGTCGTATCAGCTACTCTGCAGTGTAAGGTAAACTTAAGACACAAAAGTTTCCAGGGCTTGTGTTTATGCTGTCTGACATGTAACAGTGACTGACACATACACCTATGGGAGAGCTCACCTGCTCTGGAGCCAACCATTTTGGGGTTTATCGAGGGTAGGAGGTGACAGAATGTAGCAGCCTGTAAACAGAGTTGTATTTGGGATGGGAAGGGTGTCCTTGCTGCTCCCCTGCCCATCACTGACCTGCATGGAATCTTTTCCTGCATGGAGTCTTTACCTACCTTTACATGTCATCTCACCTTGCATCTCTGGGCTGTGGCACAGCTAGCACTGGGATATAGTTGGCATCACTGCTGGCTCCAGGAGGACCATCAGGACTGCTGAGCCCATCCCTGGGGCCTCCCCACAAAACGGACCTCACTCAAGTGTCTGAGCAAGCAACAAAGTCTGATATCTCTCTGCAAGTGGCCATGTAAGGCACTGTGGTTTGCTCCCATTTGATGTTTATTTATTTCCTTGTTCTCTCTCCTTGATCTTGTTTGTTACTTTCCTCCATCTTTCTCCAAATGTCTAAATCTGCACACTTCACTCCATTATATTCAAAGACCTTTTTAGGCTCTGCTGAATGCCTGACTGCCTTCTCTATGTATCTCAGAAGAACAGTCAGCCTTTAGCTGATGAAATCTAGTGTGGTGATTAAATAGCATGATCCCAGAGAAGCACTGTGTGGAAACACTGGAACCCCAGAACAGGTCTGTGAGCAGACGAGTTTTCATGGCCCTACTGAAAAAACACCTTTTGGCATCCCAGAGGTTTTGTGGGTGGGAAGACCACATGCATCCTGTAGCCAGGTCCCTGTTTTAGACTTTCAGAGATGTAGACCTTGATTTAAAATTCGGGGTCTAAATTTAAAATTAAAATTTAAACTTAATTCATTCAGTAAGCCTTTATGCATGAAAATGTCTAAGCAGTTAGAATTATCTTGGGGCCACAATATAGAGAACAACTTACTGCTGAAAGAGTAGAAAGATTAGGCTGATGCTGGA
This sequence comes from Calyptomena viridis, assembly GCA_013390005.1. NCBI lineage: Eukaryota > Metazoa > Chordata > Aves > Passeriformes > Eurylaimidae > Calyptomena > Calyptomena viridis. The sequence goes on from WEIV01020238.1 coordinate 49,830, forward strand.
CTTGCTCCAGTCAAAAAGCTGAAGAAATTAGAAACTCAGCTGACTGAAAATTAAGAAATCATTAAGGTCTCACACAGGCAAAGGTCCGAAAGTCCACTTGTTCACCAACAGCAAATGTATATACACGAATTTAACCTGCATAGAGTAAGATAGTCTTGTATGAATGCTATCTGGTTACATTATATAGATTAATATTACTTTTACTAATGGAAAAATTTCTCTCTGAGATATATTCATGGAGCTTTGAACCTGCCACATACAAATGCCTTGAGATCTTCTTTGAAGTAGATTGTGTGCATTTAGATAAGCTGGGTCAGATTTCTTTCCTAATAGGTTAGCCAGCTTGTAAGTTTTTATGAGGAAAAAAGAAGCAGCCAAAGTATGGTATGAATTTATCCCTGCTCTGTAGTCTACAGCAATGTCATTTCTGTACTGCAAACTGTTGACACAGTGAGACCCTTCCTGTGGCATACAGGAATGGTGGAAACTTTCTCCTGCCTACTTCAAAGTAATGAAGTGTAGGATTCATGAACAACAGAAGAGTTCTAATTCAGTGCTGTTTCTTGAATGGCTAGAGGTTAAGAGGTGCTCAGAGCTTTAAAGAGGCAAAACTACAGTATAAAGGAATGACTTTGAAGATTGAGAGCTGTATGTATACTGTTTGCTTTTCAGCAAACTATCAAGATCCACATAGGAGAAGTATGAGAAAAGTAAAGATATTTTTTTTTATGTAACTCAAGCTTCTTATTTTCACAGCCATGGAGCAACCCAGAAGTGGGCTGCATAAAGATGTGCTTGTTGGCTCATTACCATAGACCGTGGAGCTGCAAGTGCATCTATAGTCTTGAAAACAGAAGCTTTGATCTCAGAGTTACTGCGGAAACCATAGAGGGGAGAGAGATGAAGTGTCTTTCTGCCTCCTCTCTCGTCTGCCCTGGTTCTGGCCTGATGAAAATTGTGCGTGGACATGGGTGCAAATCTGAATGGTGCAAGCTGGAGTGGTTATACTCAAACTTAGTTGTGCTAACAAAATAACAAGGCATGGCAGTGTTTCTCTTATGCACAGGGTCAGGGCATAACCCATTCTAGTTATCCCTTCTTCATAATGTTTTCTGACAAGGGGGAAGGCCTTGGCTTAGGAACCAAAAGCCCTTTCTGTAAGAATGATGAAATGCAATTTGAATTCTAGCAACTTGGCCTGGAATAACTTCTCATTAAACAACCACAATAACTGTAATTATGGTTAGATAAAATTAATAAATAATATAAATTCTCTTGAGGATGTACAAAATTATTAATGGATAAAGCATAAACTGGAACTAAAGTCAGCTGCTTTGTTTGAGGATATAGTAGAAAACTAATAAATCCTGCAGGCAGATTAGTTGGAAAAAGCCAATAAAAATTATTTACCTAACCAGGCAGCCCACTTGCTATTTGGTTTGACAGATTCAATTTATTTTCTCCTTTTAAACTCATTTTTTCGCTCTTTATTGCAACAGTTTCTTGGGTTTTGGAAACAGCTGAGATGGAGTGTAAAGTTGTGCTTGTATTTTTCACAGGTCTATTAGAGGTTGGGGAGCAGTGAGCCCAGACTTTAAGACTAGATATGATATATCGAGCAACTGAATAGTTTATGCGTAATCTAGAGGCAGAGAAGCTGAGGTGACACAGGGCACAGGTCCAGATCCATGATCTCAAAACATCATATTTCAATTTCTTACATTTGTCTTTTCATTCACACAATGAGAGTACAGAGAGGGAATGATTAAATAAATGTTTGGGAGTATAATCTGAGCATGCCAAACACTAAATCAGTTTAATCCTCCAGGAAGCTATGGCATGGATCGCAGGAGAGACTATTTACAGACTGTTGACCGGTTTCAATACTGACCCAAAATTATCACCCCTCAAGGTTAAGGAAAAGGTCTTCTCTCCTGAATGTGAAGTGTCATTTAAACATGACTGAGTTATTTAAACATGACTGAGTTATTTTCTGTAAAGCCCCACTGCTTCATAGATAACCAATGGGTCTCCTTTCTGAGAAACTCACCTCTTTCAGAGCTGACATTTCACTTATGCCTTCTCAGCTTGTGAGGCAACAAATTTGCTGGCCAAGATGAAGTAAATCTGCAGTACTCTTAGTCTGTGGGGCTGAAGGATTTAAGATTACAAGTGCGTAGGAATAACTCCCTGCCCTAGAGAAGCCATGCATCCTTGTAAATCAAAGAAACCTCAGTTTGCACCTGAGGATCACTGTAGCTGACACTGAGGTCAGCAGCAGCACAGTTAGGCTGGGGTTTGGCTCATCTGCCATCCTCAAAAACTAGCACTCAACATCCACTCTTGGAGTGACAAAAATGCCCAAGTCTTTCATAATTGCAAATACTCCCAAAAATCAAGCCATCAGCAGGAAGAGTGCTAAGTGGGAAATTAGCATTCATGACAGAGAGTGGGTGAGACAGATTACTAAAATCTTGATGATCCCTCTGAAATTAGTAACCAAGGACCTATCTTTACCACTTTCAAATAATTTTTAGAAGCTGTGTGGTTGTGCATTTCAATAAAAAATTAAGGTGAGAAAACATTGCAGTGTACTTTCCCTGTCTAAATTTTCTGTTCATTAAGATGTCCGGCAAATTTAATTTCTGTAAAGCATGAAAGAACATGCATCAGATTTCTCTTTTGCTGGTCAAGGAACAGCCTGCCTATCAAGGTGATATTTCTTGATGCACCTCAGAGGACTGATGGGGTAGATGGAAAGATTCCCGAAATACCATGACTGCTCTGTGTGGAAAAGGCTGAGGCAGTGACTCTGAGATGTGTGCCCACAAAAGGCAAGAGAGGCTTCAGGAGACTTTATGATTGCTTTCATCTTGGTCACTTTATTCCTTCTTGTATCTGTGTGATTCGTGTAAGGAAGAAAATAACAAAGATGATATGGGTATGGGGGAAGCGGAAACAGGTCATAGTTACCTCAATTTCTTTCATGTGTAAAATCAATGATTATGATTATTGTATTGGAAATGGGATGAAGTTGAGATTAATCAGTACATGGTCAGTTATTAACAGGAAGGAAGAGTTTAAAATAATAGCAGATATGTTTCCAGAAGGGACTCTGTGGCTCAAAAGGTCAGTGTCATACCATGCTGCATACCTCCTACCATGGTAGAAGAAGAGAGTAATTCTTCTGACTCATAGAACAAATTAAATATATAATTTGTACTTTAAAAATAAACAAAGATAACTTCTAGGGATAATATATTCATGGTTATTGATAACATCCAAGCAGGCTGGTGACTGAAAGGACAGACCTTGCTCATTACAGAGATATTTCAAGAAGTGGAGTCCATTGATGGTGTGGTGGGGAAAGGAGGATAGAGACACTAGATAGATCTCCGCGATTACAGAAGACACTAAGTTTCATCCATTTAGCACCAGGGTGGCCTCAGTCACTGCTCCCCAATGGTATTTGCACCTCAGATAATATCAGCAAAATGGTTCTTCAAGTACAGCTCTACTTGGTGTGGGTCAGTAAGTGGTGACCATTCCTGTTTCATATGAGTGTCAGATGTCTTCTCCATTCGATGTTAAAATTGCAAGTGGCTGAACCTCAGCTTTCAGACTGTGCTTTCTTAAATGTGACTGTGTTTTGTCAGCTTAGGCAGTACTGTGTCAATGCTCATAAGTATATCATACTCACATTTAACCTCTCTACCAAAATCCTGATGTCCTGCTTATATCACCTCTTATATAAGTCCAGCCACCAGTGTGTTTGTAGCAAGTGTGGGTAGAGCCCTTCCCATATCTTCGTTCACGAAGCTTAGTCATGGTGATATAGTCCAGGAGTTCTCCAGAGAGCTGTGTTACTCTTGCTGGTGGTTGCTCACTATGCAGTAGTCCAATAATTCAATGAAAAATCAGTTAAAAAGACAGGAAATCAAATTATGTGCCATATGTGACAGCTGAGAATTATGCTATGCTGATGAAAATCCACTGCTGTTGGCTCCACGTGCACTCTAAATGGAGGAGCAGTACTGTGTAGTATGAGATTAAGCTTTCTGCAACCATAGTATGTTGGGACAGGAGAGAGTCCTGTTGCATTTGACATTGTACTGTACTCTGCCATAAAGTGTAATAGAGAGTTAAAATATACATCATACATAAATGCACATATTTTAATGCATTCATACCCACATGTGCCAATTCTGCACATGGGTGCTGAAACAGAACTAGATTAGATCAGGGTAAGCTAGTCAATTTCCTCTCCCCCCTCCAAAAGAAAACCCAAGACCCCACCTAACTCCAAAAAACAAGCAAAAAAACCCCCCCAGAAAATAAAGGCTTACATTTGTATGGAAGCAGATCCTGGCTGCTCTCAAATGCAGCTTGGGGGTACAATAAACACACTACAGTTTGGGTTTTTTTTTAAGAAATGTCTTTACAAGTAAATCTGTAGCAGGGCAATGCAACATGTCAAGCACCACTGTGTGAAAACATAGATCAAATTTTCAGTAGCTGCCTGGGTAATGGTAACCTTTCTGAACAGAGAAACTCCTGCTGTGCAGCCACTTGTGATCTGTAATTAAAAAAACCTCACCCCTGCTTTAGGCTAAAGCACAGATATTAAAGAGTAAAGAACACGAACTCCTGTTTATTTTAGTTGAGCCACTGACATAGTGAAAACCTTGAGACTATTACTGGTGGAAAGTTAGATACCAGAGAAATTAGATGGAACCAATTAAATATAGTATAGGTGAGATGAAGCTGGAGAATTTTGGAGTCAAGCCAGCGAGCAATTGGACTCTTCTGTACCATGCATCATGTCTGACTACAGCAGCACTGTAATACTGGCTATCCATGTGAATTGGACTAAAAAAGGGCTAAATTCTATATCAAGTGAATCTATGCGGCTGAGCAAGGATGAAGAAGCCTAACTTGTTGAAGAGAAGGGATTAGAAAGGGATTCTGGAGCAGCAGATTTTGGATAGTTTATGCTGGAAAGAAGCATTTGGGGTGCCAGCTGTGACCAGAACATGGATAGACAGATCCTGTAAGGAAAAATCCATAGTCAGAAGCCCTGGTATGTATTGCTGCATTGAGAAACAGTGAAACATTTAGTGAAGAAAGAAACTGAAACATGAAGCTGAAACAGCTGTACACAGCAATCTGGCATTGAGACTATTATAGGATGGACTGAAGAGAAAGGATAGTCCAGTGGTGTGAAAGAAGTGGTCTTGGGCTCCTGTTGTTGCAGCAAACCTTTTGACTGTCATATCACTGGGCTTTCATATCATCAGGAAATATTTTCAACAAATTGGAGCTTACAAAAACATCCCTGCTCATCCTCTAATGACAGCTACTTTTGGTCTAATAAATAGATTAAGATTGGGTTAATTAACATGACTCTGGTGTTATAGAATCATAGAATAGTTAAAGTTGCAAAAGACCTTCAAGATCATCAAGTCCAACTGTTAACCTAGCACCATGACCATGTTCACCATTAAGCCATGTCCTCAAGTGCCATATCCACACATTTTTTTAACACTTCCAGGGATGGTGACCCAACCCTTTCCCTGGGCAGTCTGTTCCAACCCTTTCTATGAACAAAATTTTCCTAATGTCAATTCTAAACCTCGTCTAGCACAACTTGAGACCATTTCCTCAGGTTCTATCACTTGTTACTGGGAAAAGGTACCAAATGCTGTTGATTCTGTAAGAATTTCTTTTAATAACTTACCTCAGAGAAACTCAGGTGGAAAATGCCTCTATAGTTACTTCTATTAAACTTTTAATCCTACCAGAGTCTTCACTGTGTCTCGTGTCAGCTACTCTGGGCTGTCACCATGGACTGATGTGAGACACAGGCCTCCTCTGAGCTTTGTGAGTAGGGACTCTTTTGTGAACACTAACACACGTATATTTTAGCTAAGACAGAGCACTGCTTTGGCACAACTGTGCCATTTCTGTCACGCAGGCAAGGCAGTGGAGAGATCCTCTGGCTGGCTATGCATGGCACTGTGCCCTGGCTGCTATGTGGGCATTTCCTCAGTATTCCATGAAGAATGAAAATAGTCCCAGGGCAAATTTTCCCATCAAGCTTTGAATGGTCTCCCACATTACATGCTCTCTAGTTGTTGGCTTGAGTGGTGGGTGTCAGTCCAAGCACAGACAAAGAAATTCACATCAACCAGACTGGATAGTAGTTGGCACCCCCCACTGTGTCAGTGGGGCTTGGGAAACAACTTTAGGTAACGTCAGTGGATGCTCTACTTCTTCTGTCCTCCTATTTTGCCTCCATCCTTAAGGACAGAGAAAAGGACTAGAGAGAGTGAAATGGTAAAAAGTTAAATAAAGCAAAAGAAGTTTTTTTTTACTCTTGACTAGTTTTGCTTCATTTTGCAAGAGGATAAATGCATTTCACTACACATTTTGGGTTCTGGATTGGAGAATATTTTCAGTGTTTCTCTTCAATGAGAGGGAAAGAGGAAGGCCATTTCCTCACATGTTTAATCAGCTCATTTTCCTGTCTTGAAAAAACATGAAATGATAGAGGTGACATAGATTAACAGGATTAAGTCAGGCAAAATAAACTCATGTTTTTGGTGAGGACTTCTGCATGAGATGACTGAAATAATTTCTTCAGTGTTATCTGGCTGTTAAATGCAGAATCCTTAGTGAAACAAAAAATCTGACTGAATATTGGTCTGTCAAAGGAAAAAAAAACCCACATAATCCATTGAAGATTTATTTATATACAGTTACTTTTCTGACAATGCTTTTCTGCCAACCAGATGGAGATATGAAATAGCTCAAATAGAGCTGCTTTCAAACTTAGAGATGATCTGTAGACCAGCTGCTTGAATACAATTCTTTGGATGCTCATACCTCTGACTAGATGTTTTGAACAAACTAATGTTTGCCCCATATCTAACCCTTATCCCCTGGAAAAAAAAAAATCCAGTTGGCAAATAATAATAGAAGTAGTTACAGGGGTACCAACGTCAGTTCTTCAAAGGGTCAAGTTCAAAGCATTTGTTTGCCTAATCTAAGGAAAAAAAAAAACTCTGAAGAACAGCAATTTAGGATACAGTCACTTGAACAATAAAATTTAAAAGGTCAGTATTTCTAAGAGCTGAAATCAGCAAATGCTATAGAAACCTTAATGCTTTATCATCTAACACATTAAAAAGTTGATAATATTAATGGAGGCTTCAGCACTTACCATGTTTCATTAGTCAAAACTCCCATTTTTCTCATGTCTTGGAGAAAAATTGCTTTAGCACTGTTTCCATTTCTCATAATAACAGTACAGAGCCAAATAAATAACCTAACCAGTTGCTGCTGCTGAACTATCCCAGAGCCAATAGACTATAATAGCCCAGGTGAAGCTCATTGAAGGGAACTGCTAATTGAGCTGCCAGGTAACTGCTAATTGAACTTTGTTTTTGCTGCCTCAGCTCTTTGCTTGCATGAGTGTGAATGTGAAGGTTTCATTTTCAGCCTGGATTGCTCAGGTAATGAATAGCATGTGAATGAGAGAGAAGTTATATTAAACCACATAATTATTTCATTTACTCACTTTGTGAATATCTCCTTCCCTGGAGATATTCTAAAGTCATCTGGACAGAATCATGGGTAGCATGCTCTAGGGATTCCTGCTTGAACAGGGAGGTTGGACTAGATGACCTCCAGTGATCCTTCCAACCCATTCTGTGATTCTGGGAAAGGGGATTTCTTTCAGCTTCCAGTAACTCCATTTTTTTTCTCTGGGGACTCTATTTTTGTCTATTTTTGATATTGGTAGACTTTTCATGCTTTTTGTCACAATCATCATTTTTAGAGCATATGTATTAAAAGTTTACATAGTATTTGACCACTTTTCACTTCCCGGTGCTTTGTCCAGGTACCTATTTCAAGCCAGGTCAATAGGGAGCAGGTTTTAGGATGAATCTGCAGCAAGGCAAATATGTGTCTTGGGCATCACAGTGTATCACCTTAACTACTTTGCTACTGGTCCTTGTAACAAAAGATGAGCAGTTACCTAAAACTGCAGTTTAGGGAATTCATGAAGGATGAGAACAAACCTCCAGATTTAGCTGATTGCCAGTTTTTTGAAAATGAACATAGGATCCATGTCCCTTTGAAGAGTCTGTCAGCATTGAAAGGCAATTTACCTAGCTTTTTGAGAAGTAAACAGGAGGGTGAGTAAACGTGAGAACATTTTGTTAGTGAGATATCAGTGTATAATGCATGATGGGTTTTGATACTAAATAGTTCTCAAACGCAAAACATGTACCTATGATAGAAATGGCATGCTGAGAAATTAGGAGCTATTCTGGTCAGCAGTACAATCCAAAAACACTTCCTTCACTCCAGGTGGGAGGTTTTTGTGAGAGAAGAATTAAATCCTAGCCAACAGTTCACTGAAAAAAATGGTGTCAGTCTCTAAAACAAACAGTCCATTATGGAGTAAATGATGGAGTTAAAAAACTGTGAAAATTATTTCCCCAGGCCTGAGAATTCTTTGATATAATAAATTTTTAAAATTGTGTTTCTCTCTCTCTTTTTTTTTAATTACCCCCCCTTCCTCCCCTCCCACACCTCCGAAAACTTATACACGCATAAGGTTTCAAGGAATTGATTATTCTGAGAAAGGAATATTTGGCTTGGGTCTGGGATCACATTGTGGTCATCAAGATCATTAGTTTGTACTACTTAGGTTGCTGGCACCCTTTCTCTGTTTTCTCACTTCAAATCCCTGAAATGAGTTCTCTTCTCTGCTGTTGTTTTGTTCCCAGGGAATGGTTTTGTGCTGAGCTTCATATTGGCAAATGATAAAACCACCTCCTTGTCCTGAACTTGAACTGCTGCCCAGGGTGGCTGCTCATTAGGCTGAGGATCCTCATGGTAGGAGCCACACATGAAAAACAGACCCTCTTGCATGTGCAGCAAAACACATAGGGATTTTGGCAGAAGAAAGTGGCACATAACTCTTAAAACCAGTCCCTTGTGACATGTTTGGAAAATATTTCTCTCTGCATCCTAAAAAGTTTTCTGTGTGCTATACCATATAAAACATAGAGACTTCATTAAAAACACTTGGTGTAATGTTTTTCACATTACTTTTTGTATCTGTAAGTCATCTGAGAAATTTCTGTTTTCTAAAACAAATACCGTTGCTGTAAAATGACAACATCTAGATATTTTTTTTCTCTCTCAATATCACCATGACCATTTGTTTTTTCATTTTTATTAACTTCAATGGGAAATTGGTCTGAAGATATATTTTCTTCCTGTGAAAGCAGCAGTAACAAGGGCAAAAATAGAGCTCATTCGCATAACTGAAATCCTGGCTCTTTTACTTCTAGTAATATGTCTTTTGCAGAAAAGCTTATGCATAAAAATATCTTTTCCCAAGGTTAGCATTCTAACAGTAATTTGAGCAGATAGGTGCTGTTCGCAATTAGTGCTGCATTTTGTAGTGACTGCTGTGCTGGTGGAATTTTGTGACACCAACTACGTTAGTTATGAATCTCTTTCCATGTGTGGGCAATCCAGGGGATGTATAATGTTGAGAGAAAAGTGCCTCCTGAGGACTTTGGAATGTTACTGTTGAACCACAGGTATAAAGTGATGAAATAGCTGAAATCCTCACAGGACATCACCCTGATGCATTAGGCAAATGGGAAAGTAGGCTGCTTGTGATGCAGAAGACAAGAGAGAAAGGGGGGAGGAAGAAAAAGCATTCATTTGGAAATTTCCAGCTTCAACCTCCTTTTAGATACATTTATGTTTTAAATATTCCCCCAGTCATGCTATGTAGGAAAATGTTCATGGCTGTGTGTGCTGCACTAACAAACAGTTGATTTTTTCAGAATCTGAAAAGGATTATTTGATATTGAAAGGAATATTTGAATATTGTAATTAAAATCAGTCCCTTTTCTCTTTTACCATTCATGAGTATTCAGTCTTTCCTCTAAGGGACCAGTTCAGTAAAAGGTGTCAATAACTTCCACACCACATCGCAGAAGGTTCCAATAGAAAAGACTTCAGGTTTCTTTCACCATTTTCTCATCAGCCATACACAATGATCTCAATCTGCAGTTTTGCATTAAACAAAAGTGGAACAAGGTGCTTTCTTTCTCTTACATTCACAATCCTTCAAAGGACAGTGTCAGAATGGAGAAGGCACTGGTAGAAACCCTGTGTGATTTCTGCCTGGCTATTCCTTTTACTTGGATATGGCCCCCTGGATGCTTTCATGAGGGGCAACCTCCTTCCTGTCTCCTCTGCTCCTCCTGCTTTCAGCACTTCAGGCTTGCCACTACTGGCAACTGAAATAGGCACATGGATGGGACAAACCAGGTCCAGAAGTACTACTGACACCATGACTTCAGGGAAGTGAAGGAAATGCTGTAACCACTGCACGTGCTCATACCTCTTTGGCACTGAGGTGTTTTATCATTCTATCTCAGTGGAAACATAAGGAGAGAATTGCCTGGGCCACCAGAAAGTTATCAGCAGGGAGCCAGCATCTTGCCGTGACAACTACTTGTCTCCTGTGTTTCTATTAGGGAGGAATTTCTGGTGATACTCCACCTGAAAACAGGTCTGCTTTAATAAAATGGACACCAGAGGTGAGGAGGGGAGAATGGAGGCAAGTGGCCTTTCCACATTTTCTTGCAATAGTGGGAGAAGAGACTCGAGCTCAGGTAAGTGGCTGCTTCAGAACAAAAGTTTTCTGTATGCTAGAGATATGCTCTGTTTTGTGTCAAGCCTCTTTTATATGCTTACATACATTTACAAGGATTTTTTATGCTTGCACTCAAGTGCCTCCCTACAGTTGTGCTGAGGCACATGCCACCGAGGGCAGGGGCTGTGCTGCACACCCCCTGTCTGTGGTTCAGCATAAAGCTGTCATAGTGTGTCGTGTTCTCTTCTTACTGTAAGCACATATAGATCTTTCCTTTTCAGAGGGTCTGCCTAATTCTAGAGAAAATTGCCCACGTCGATGGCAGACATAGCTACTTGCTCTTGCTGCACAGCCCACCTGCATTACACAGTGTGTAACAATTTAATTATCTTGGATAGTTACCAGACCACCTTTACTTAGATGGCTTGGGTAAGCTGAGGAAGTTGAGAAGGAGAGGTGTTAGTTTTGAAACTAGAAATAACTTTAGGCTTTATGAACAAAATCAGAGAGCATAGAGAGGAGGAGAGGAGAGAGGGAAGAGGAGAGGAGAAAATGAGACTTAAAAATATGATTAGTGGGATGGTAGCATTAGATCAGCATATGCTCCAACTGAGAATGAGGTCTGTGTGTGTGTGAGTAAATAAATAATAAGAAATACATCCTCTCTGAAGAGCTGGATGCCTAAATACTGCAGATTGGCTTTAAAGGCAACAGAGAATAGAAAGTTTTTTTGTAAGGCTGGTGAGAGCACCAGGGAGCTCATGCTGTTTTTCTGGTTCTCAGACCACCACTGTTTGAGCAGCCTCTATGACAGTCAGTGGGACTAAGAGAATGTCGGTGACAGGGCTTTCAATGCAACACCTGGCATTGCTCTCCAAGTTGCAGGTGGGTTTCACCCAGATCAGCTTCTGGCAATGCTGACTGTAAAGTTAACACAAGAAAGAGAGGAACTGTGAACTAGTTTTGTGCATAAATATTTCATATAAATGTGCATGACTATATACATATGTGTGTACACATAATGCAAAACCCTATTTGGAGGATGTAGGTGTGCCATTATGAGACTTATTTGTTCTGCTACTGTAACATTAAGGAAAGAGCCAGCAAACCTAACTGTTCTCTACAAAAAGACTCTAAAGCCAACATTAGATCACCATTTAGACCACACTGCAAGTGATTACTCAAGTGATCATTCACAATCATTTGAATTTCTTTGCTTTGAGAAAAAGTTCCAAAATGTTGTGAGTGTTGAAAACACTGTAGGATTGGCAAATTAATTAGGATCTACTTTGGCACAATTATTTTTAATAGCACAAGCTAACAAACAGTCAAAACTTGGCTCCTTGTTTGATTTCTTAAAAAAAATGAGACTTAAAAACTATTTTTCAAATAGAAAACCAGTCCTTACAGCCATCTGTTGAATGCATATTTTGGGAACGAGACATTTCTTTTTCCATCCTCTGATATCTGAAGATTTTTTCCCAATTCAATTAATTATTTAAATTTTAAAAAGTAGAAGGAAAGATTAATCTTCTGGGACCTACCATTATCTTTCAAAAGCAGCAGTTAAAAGCACAAAAGTTGCCAACCTGCAAAATCCCGGTTTCATAGATACTGTATTTGGTAGAAAATAGCTGAGGCATAAGGATATTTACTGCAGAAACAGGAGAACTGAGTGAACTGTGAAGACAGTGAGGCCATCACATGAAATCTCCAAAAGTACAACTAAAACTTGGGTGACCAAAACTTACCAGGGTTTTGCATGTGGAGCAGTGGATCATGCAGACATGGCCACATAATCTCACTAAGGGACTGAAAAGGTTTTGAGAGGGCAAACAGTAGATGGAGCATTCCCTCTTCATAACAAGAATATTGGATTCAAGACAGATTCTTAGGTACTGTATGAATATGTAGAAACCATATTCCATGAGAAAGATGGCAGGGTCCAAAAGGTCATCCAAGGATGGAGAAAATGAGAAATTAAATGGAAATAGAGTGTTGGGTTTGGGTTTTTGGGTCTCTTTGAGCAAGGAGGAATGAAGTCGGAAGAGTCTGATGGAAGGGCGGGAAAGGCGGGGTGAAAAGGGGCACATCAGAGTCCTTTTCATATGGAATTATATCAGAAATAGTGTAGCTAGCAGGACTCAGCCAGTGATCATTCCCTTATACTCAACACTGGTGAAGCCACACCACGAATCATGTGTTCAGTTTTGGATCCTTCACTACAAGAAGGATTTTGAGGTGCTAAAGTGTGTCCAGAGAAGGGCAACAATGCTGGTGAAGAGTCTGAAGCACAAGTGTTGTGAGGAGTGGCTGAGAGAACTGGGGTTCTTTAGCCTGTAGAAAAGGAGGCTCAGGGGAGACCTTATCACTCTCTACAACTGCCTGAAAGGAGGTTGTAGCCAGGTGGAGGTTGGCCTCTTTTACCAAGTAACATAATGGCATTGTATTCAATTTTTTCTGGCAACCCATATGCCAAGTAAGATTATAGCTACCTGCTCTGCAAGAAGACAGGATTAACCACCCTGAAAGTGCCTCAAGAGCCAGAGAAAGAGCTTGTAGAGCTGGAAAGACTAACACTAATAAAAAGGAGTATTAACAATGACAGAAAAGTAGGTGACTTTTTTCCTAGTCCAGAAACATAATGTTCAGGTAAAAATTGTTCTTTGCTGTTAAATAGCTTTTAACTTTTGTTTTACATGTCCTTTGTGTCTATTTTTGCTACAGAGTACACTGCTCAAACAATACAGCAGATGAAGGACATGTCTTTAGATCCTCTGGGAATGATTGAGGTTCCTGAACATGCGTGTTTAGCATTATTTGAGCTGCCCTTGCTATTCTGCCTGACTTCCAGTGGCTGATCCAGAAGGGCAATTGCTTTCCCAGAGGTCCAGTGTCAGATCTCACAGCCCTGCAAGAAGGGCTTAGGTACCTTAAAGCACATGAAATGGCATTGAAGGGGCATGATTAGGCACATCAGTCACTCCCTACCATCATCTGTATTTCAGAGTTATTACTGAAACACTTCACTATGTGTTAGCCAGAATAAAGATACCTTCTTTCTGTTCCACCACAGTCACATGAACAACTACCAGCACCAGGCAGCAACCACCATTCACTCTGCTGCTGGTTTCTGGTGCCAATACCAGATCTGCCAGTGGATGTTGAAGAAGAGTACCCTCTCTCCAAAGTTGCATGGTGATGGGAGGTTTCGCTTATGCTTTATGTTTCATATTCCATGTGATACTTTTACCCATGTTTTATTAATTATTTCATTTGGTGTTAGACTCTGAACTCCATAGCCCCCCTGAAAATCTCAAAGCCAGTGAAAACCTCCCCAGATGCACAATCTGCCAGAGAGGACATTCAGGACACTGCAGAAAGGTGGTCATGAGGAATACCACTGAGCTTGTTCCCCTTTCCACAAGAAAGCCCAGCTGATGCCAAGTGATTTGGACTGGCATTTAAAATTATGTTGCTTTCACCATTTTTTTAAAGTGTTGGCAGAGCAGAAGCCACATAAGCAGGTGCAATGAGCTGGCTGCAACGTCTGCAAGGAGCAACCAGGGGCATTAAAGGGCCTGTTTCCTTTTTAGAAAAATTATTAATGACCATGAGATGAAAAAGTGATTCAATACCAAAAACTCGCTGTGCACCAGCTGTTGTTTGGAGGTGGATTCAACTAAAAAGAGCAACACAAACCATACAGTGTGTTTACTTCACTTGATGCGATGCCCGAGCCAAGATGCAGTGCTATTGCTCTTTATAGTGCTATGGCAGTTTCCAACAGTTATTCTACATTGTTTCCTTTACTGTCAATGTCCTTTCACTTGAGAACTGTTGTTTTCACTAGAACATGACTAAACCAATCCATAAAATGGGACTGAAATCCCAGAGCAACAGCACACATAACTTCAGAGGTGAAATTAATTTAATCCAGCTTGAAATACTGCCCACTAGTCTCTTTTTATGTAAAGGTGATCAGAAAATGTAAATTGCACTGTTGTCCAGCATATCTGAAATTCCTGTCTGATTTCCCTTCCTGATGTCTGGCTAAGAAAGTTTGATTTGGCAGCTTTCACTGCCTCAGGGAAATATCTATAAGTGGTAAAAATAAGGTGGATGGCAGGATCTGAACTCTGATAGAAGTCCACAGTATGATGGGAAAACCTGACTTGTACTGGATAAACACGGAAAAGAGTCTGCATTGTGATTTCTGAACATTGCTTTGAAGATATTTTCTGGACTTGCTATCCAAATCCAAAAAAAAAAAGGAGATACTAGTCTGTAAAATTTTCCTGCTGGAGTTTATGGCTGGTGATTAAAGAACAGCTGTGATCACCACTTGCCCCCATCTGAGGACTGGTGCTGGGACTATCTCTAAGCTTTAGGAGTATGAGTTGAGTGGTTTTCATTTTCAGATTTGCTGACACTTTCAGAAAAATCTTTATATTCACATTGCTTATTTCTTCTTCTAATGGTAACAGCCTGACATTTTCAATTCTCCCATTTAAGAGTTACATTATTTAAGTGTCTTACATAACTCCCATTGTCACTGTAGAGAGAAGATTTTTATTAGGGATATTGTTTATGGTTTGTTTCTTCTGTTTGGTTATGGAACTCAAAATAACCTTAATGCATGAAAACTCACAAATGGAATAAAGGAATGCAGGGAGTAGCTGTATCCTAGGTCCAATTTTTCTCCTTCCAATGGTAGCTGGGAGTCCCTGTGGAATTTGTAATCTCCACATAAGTTTATCAATTTTGCACACAAATCTTGTTTATGGCTTCCTTGTTAAAAAAAATTCAAAATTTTTTCTTAATAGAAGTTGTTGTCTGTTAAGGGTCTGTATTTTCTCTAGAATAATTTTTAATTAGCCACCTGGCATAATTCAGTAGACTTTTTTTTTTTTTTTAAATAAAAGAACAACTGTCAGGAAGTAAAAAGAGCTTTAAACCAAGGAAACAAGAAGAAAATCCTTTCCTGAACCTCCTCCACACAATATTTTACATTATGGAATAATCATGGGAGAGAGCTGGTAGATCTCGAATAGTCCTCCCACCATACAGGAGCTTGTAGAAGCAAATATACAGAGTTGTTGTTTCATGTTTTTTCTTCTTGGTTTCATAGATACTTTTAAAACATTCACAGCTTCTGTGTAATAAACTTTACCTTTTTTGTGGCTTCAAGAGTAAAAGAGTCAGGTGTTAAAAGTGTCACCCTGTTCTTGACACCTGACTTCTTGCAGCCAAGTTTCTAGTTTATGCTTCACGCTTGGGAGCACGTAGTTGTTCCAGTTTTTGCTGACAAGCCTGATCCTTCTCTCTGCCACCCCTTGGTGATCTCGTTACAGGTTATTACACTCATACTCTGAACCTCTTTCCTTCCCTTCCTGCTCCTCTGTAGACGTCAGCCACCCTCACTATGTGCAAGGTCTTGCTTGTTGGCAAATCACTACTGAAAAAGCCTTCTATGATGAGTTTCAAGATCTCGTCACATTCCCGTGTAATTACCAGTCATTCAGGCCGTGTTTTGCTCTTCAGTCTAAAAGTTTTGAAGCAGAAATAAGGGTAGGCTTAATTTCTAATATTGCCTCTGCTCCCCACTGCCCTTTGGATCCCTGAACCACCCTTGTAAAAACTGAAAGTAGGTCTGCAGCATCCTACCTATGGTCCCATGTCGTAGGATAAGCTGGCACTGTCGCTGACATTTGCAGTAACCAGAAAACCAAAATAAGCAGGTGGTCACCCTCTGTCAACATTTAGCAGCACAAAACTGGTTCATAGCAAGGAGATGCACTGCCTTCACTCAGGCCCTCCTGTTTGTCTGTAGCAATGGGGAACTTTCTATAGCAACCTGGGATTTTCTAAAACGTGTGGAAAGCTCTGGTTGGCACTGGATTTGTTACAAAAGTTTCTAGTAATTTCTGTTAAAGTGTGCCAGGGCCATCAAAGTGAATAACGGCAGGAATGAGCAGCCTTGGCAATAATGCACAGTAGCTACCTGGGGACATATTTGGGGGCTTTTCTGCAGCAGAGATTGGAACACAGTGGTAAGAGAAATGTAAACCTTGTGTGCTTAGCTGCTGGACAGAGCAAATCCTCTGATCATGCTGGTAACAGGGTATCTAGGGAAAATGAAACCTTTGTGCAGCTGTGTCATGTCAAACCGCTCCTTTGCTCCTGTGGGCTGCTCTGGCTGTATTGCATCAATGGAAGAAATAAGGGCTTTCTCAGACCCTGCAGGCGAAGGGCTGAGGGGTTAGTGTCCAGGGCTTGACTGCTGCTTTGCAGCAGGAGAAAACACCGGTACCAGTCTCCGTGGCTCTTCCAGCTCTTCCTGCGATGGAATGATTGCTGTCAGCACATCACAGACAAACAATTGCTGCACCTTGGGGTGATGCACCACCCTTAGTGATGAGGTGGTGTCTATAGGAGAGTATAAGGACCTGTTCCGCTGACCACCCTGCATCATCTCCCTGCTCCTGCCCACTACATGCAACTCCACTTACAAAGCCTCCTGGATGTCCATACGTTTTTTTCGGCCATAGACAATCTAGAGGCAGTATCCTGTAAAGTTTTATTTAGAGCTAATAGAAGACATGCCAACTAATTTAAACACTCTATGTCTCAGATTTATCCCTCATAACTATTGTGTTTAAGCTACTAGATATTAAGAGTAGGCTAATTTTCATTATATTATGAAGAAATGCATTTAATTAATAGCTTTGTAGTGAACTTAGTTTTAAAGAACTTAAAACAAGAAAACCAGAAATGAGTTAATTCAAATACACAACAAAATGTTTATTAAAATTATTTAAGAACAACCTTAGCACCACATAACGCTGCAGGGCACCTTCACAAGAGAGGATTGGCACTCCTGCAGGAAGATAAAGGCTGAGGGGGTTGCTTCATTGTGTGCAAGGGAAGAGGCAACTTTCCCAGAGCACCTGTTCTGTATTTGCTATCCATCTTAACACAAGAAAAAAGTGTTATTGCTCTAAAAGACTTTCTCAGAGGTGTTTGGCCAGGGTGAGCCATAAAACCAGCTAGTGAGCCTCCCATCACAGCTAAGATACTGAAACAACTAAGAATACTGCTACTTTTTAAATGCTTTTAATTTTGGCTATGTGCTTCCTTTTTTTAATATTTTTTTGTAGTCTCTCTTCACTTTTGCACTCTCCTGTGTCCTTATATGAATGTACTGTATTATCTTTACATCCTACCTAGGAAGAAAGCTACACACAGGTGAGCTGGTGTGCAGCATGGTACTATGCTGCTGCCAGCTTGGCCACTCATAATGGCCAGGCAGTCCTGCAGTGCTCAGCACAGTTTCTCAGAGAACTGCTCTAGGGCATGCAGAGGGTAGCAGGGTGTATTTCCATGAAGTTACACTGCCCAATTTACTAATTACAAAACTGGGAAGATTGAGTGGAAGAAGCCTCTTCTGGGGGTTGATATTAGTGAAGAAACTCCTTGTAGGAGAGTACCAGTGCTCTCACCTCCCTGTGGGAATCCTCCAGGCTCACAGAGAAACATCGTCTGTGGTAGAGCCTCTATGACTCATCCTAGCTATTAAGACCTTGTCCTGGCTGTTATGGAGCTACTGAAGACACAAGTGGGAGAGAGTAGGATCAAGCAAGGGTCAGAGGCAGAGAGAAATGCTGATCAGACTCTGCTGCATGAGATGACCTGTTACTAGTATGTCCCTGTTGTACTTATTTCTAGTCTTCAGTGAGTGATGATAGGTTTGAGAAACTCCTGCTTGTTCAGATCCCTCTGTGAAAACTAGATATTTGAGAGTATGACTTCTGCTCTGGCCACATTTACCAAAGACCCATTGCATGTCATATGATGCCACGAAAAGATCCAGGAGAGAGGCCATGTCTTTAAAATAGCATTTTTAACTGCTTAGCCATCAGCCAGGTTGGTGTAGGACCACCTGGAATTCTTCTCTGAAATTCAGTAGAGAAACCACCTTAGTTCCTCTTGCATTTCTGAGTCTGCTGGGTTGTGAGCAAACAGGGACCAGAGGGCTTGAAAAGCCAACGGAGAGATGAGCAGAAAGGTTTGTTTGGGTCAGGCTGCTTGTGGCTGTCCTGGTGTCTGGTCCCTGATATATGGGAGCATGCCTTTGCTACTCTGGAGGGTGAGCAGAAGCACAATCACACATAGCTCTCCTCAGACCCCAAATTACAGCTAGTTTCTGGCTTTGCAAGAGTTCATCAAGATGGATAAAATTTCCCAAGCTTCTTTATGTCGGCTTTTTTTTTTTCGGTATTCAACTATCTTGTTAAATGTTTCTCAGCCAGATTTCAGCTCTACTGGCTGACTCCTGGATTATATTTTTTTCCATTTGCAAAATCATGTCAGTTGTTAGGTAGTCCTTCACTCAGCCAGGGGTTGTAGGCAGAAGATCTTCAAAATATCTGATGCAGTGCTAGAAATGGGAGAGCAGCTTTGCAGACTTGATACCAATAGAATTTGGCTGTTGCATGCCAGTGAGAATTTGGTGGTCTAAAGCATTAAGGCACAGAGGAGCTTGTAAAGCTTGCTGAGGGCTGAGGCAGAGCCAGCTCAAGCCAGTTTTTTTGTCCATATAGTCTGTAAGGGTAGGCTGAAACACAAGCCAGAGTGGAAACTGTATGAACAAGCAGTGACTCCAGAGTTGCATACAAACTCAGGGCCGAGCTTAAATAACATGTACAATGTATGCCATGCAGAAGCTACTGTGACAGGAAAGGTGTCATTTGTGTCAAACTGTATAGATGTTGTGCTCTTCTCATTGCTATGTGCCAGTATTGTGTCAAGAGATATGAAGAGAAAAAATAGCTTTAAAGTAGCTCAACAGTTGAGTCTTTTCACTGATTCAAGCCTTTATAACACACATAAGAAAGTAGAAAAGCACCATCAGAGAGACAAATGGTAACAAGTCATCTTTAGATGGATATAAATCATTTAATACAAAAGGTTTAGAAGTAATGCTGTGATTTTTGCTGCTTACCTGTCTCTTTGCTATTGGCGTCTAAGGCACTTTCTCAGAAATGGTTCAAAGGACACATTTCATATCCTTGGGTGCTATGATGGAGAAAAGTGATTTTCTTCTTAGCAGAAAAAAGGTCTTCCAAGGTGAGGAGCTTTAAGTCATCACTCAATACCACTTGATAATCTTCTATGACTATACATAAAGGAAACAGTGGTGATAGAAGAGGAAAAGAAAAGTAAGTTGTAGACTTTCCTTGAGATCACTCAATGAAGAAAGGTGTGGAAAGACTAGAGAGGGAGGGAGAAATTAGGACCTCATGGAGACCTAAATGGTTATGTCAGCACTGATGGAGACTGCAACTAACTTCAATGAGGTAAATATATGGTCTAAATATTTAGAAAAACTTTAAAGATGGAGATGATGGAGATATACTTATAGACGGAGCTTGAATGATTGCAATTAGTCATGCTTTGTTTCACTGACTTCAATTACATTGCAAAGGTTTTTGTTTTTTACAAATAACAATGAAAAGTGGAATTTGGCTTTCAATTCCTTTATGTAAAAATAGCTCTTGCATTAGATGATACAATAGAAAAGTTGAACATTAATTTTTTTTACAATATACAACACATGTGAGCATAAACACGTTCATTATATATACGACCTGGCTTGTTAACAAACATTGCAATAGTCTACACCCTGTTGACGCAATTTTTCAGTCAGTGGGGTTTCTTGTGGTAATGGGCAAAAATGCAAAGTGGAATGAAAAACAAAGCAAAGGCCAAAAGTCATGGAAAGAACAAGGAGAAACTATCATTTTTCTAATAACCTCAGGGACTGATCATGATGTGGCCTTACTGGCATAAAGAGTACAAATATCTTCACTATCTGCCAGGAGTTTTCTGATATGCTGCAGAAGAGCTACTTGATTGTGTTCATTTGTAGAGTAGAAGCAAGGTCAGTTCTGCAGGGATAAGAGACATTTAATGATACATCTTGTTTCTCTCATAGATGCTTTTTTAAAACAAAAAAAAAACAAAAGAGAAAGAGCGCATCCTTCCAGCTGAGGAATAAAGTTATTCTGAAATGATAAAAAAAGCTGGCACAAATTTAACTTCTGATTTTGATCATAACCTTACATTTGTGAGATTTTGGCCTGGCAGTTCAGTCTGCAGGATGATAATAGAAATTATCATTGTATTAGCTGTGAAATCTCTAATAAATCTGATAAATTTTTCTTCTGGAAAATTCCAAGTAATCATCCATAACCCCTCCCCTCTCTGATCTAAATGCAGCTCTGTCCATGATCAGAGCTGAGGTGTTACAGGAAGAAAAGATAAAGGAGTCAGTATTTTATTCAAAAGCAATTTTAAAGGAAATGTTGGCCTAATGCTTATGAGACATAATCCCATTTTGGTTTAAGACTTCTCTATGTGATTTTTGTCTAGAAAAACCCTTCAGAAAAGCTATTTCTCAATGATTCCCCGTGATAAAGTACTTAAAAATAATCTCCCTATCAACCTGAGGAGACTCCAATATAGGAAAATAATTTTTCCCCCTAAATTTTTCTCTCTGCTCACAAACTCACTAATTGCTTCCCTTCTGTTTAGAGGGTCAGGTGGATTTGAGAAACTTGTGTTGATCTGGTAAAGTTTGGCAGTATTGGCTAACTTGGCAGTTTTAGCAATTTTAACTGGAAGTTTGAAACTAGATATGACTTTTCTTTAAATTTAAAGCCTATAAATATCAAGTTCATAGTTTAAAAAGACAAGATTTTAACAATTTCTGTCTCATGATATCAGTGTCACTACCTCAGTAAAATAAATTTTTAAATGTTTTTGAAGAACTTCTCAATTTTCCTTTCTGCACCCTCCTATGCTATGTATTCAATCCTAAATAATTACCTAGGACCAGAAAGTAGAAGATGTGCTCATATATATCTTACAACATTATTTTATTTCAAAACACATTCTTAGAGCCTTTAACTTCAGAGAAACACATTATTAAATATGCTGTATGATATACTGTTTACATTTCTAACATGAAATGTTTGTATTTTCAGTTGATATTGGTTGGTTTTCTATCAGTGGGTAAAGGATTCAGTGGAGGTGATGCTCGGTGTCCCGGAACCCTAATTCATCCAGTCTTCACTACCTACTTACAACTGAGACAGAAACTTCGTGGCTGAATCAGAGTCTTAAAAACTCCTTAAAAAATAAGGTGGTTGAGGCAGAATTCTGGGTGTCCCATCCTGTTTCCCCATGACCACTAAAATACCATTTTTTACATTTATAAATAATGTTGATTCCTCTGAAAAATTGATCAGGGATTTCAGAGGAGGCCACTGTGTCTACTCTGCCATTTCCCATGCACTGCTCCAGCTGTAGGTGCACAGGGAGCAGTGGGGAACTGCGTGACGGGTGATTGCACTCATGAAATCGTAATTGTGTTGCTCCATGCTGGCCATGAATTCCTGCTAGGCTGACACCAAGAAGTCTTTTCTCAGTCATGGCAGCTTTTCAGACCGTACACCTCATGTCATTTAACAGTTCCCAAAGAATGTTAGTATGTCATAAACCATAATGGGAGGTCAGAATATAAGTACTGCCATTCATTAGCAGAAACGCCTCAACTGATTCAGAAGAAACCCCTCTTTGTATTTGTCACAAAATCTTTGTATCATCATCAGTGATTGCAATGAAATCATCTACACATGCCTAGCTATAGATTACAATGCATGATAATTTATAGGAAAAAGTTCCAAATAAGACACTGTATGGATAGCACAGTTAAACACGGGTCATGCTTCACTGAAAGGAAAGTGAGGGTGGAAAATATATGAATTGAGGTCAGTGTTGCATTAGTTGTCCACCAAGCTTCTGCAGCAAAGTCCACATAATAGACATAATTCCCTGTTGCTGCTCAACAGGGAATGAAATTTAATGTAAATCACACTGGTTTTTATCTTTACAGTAGAGATTGCCAGCAAGATGATTTCCAGACAATTTTTTTTTTTTTAATGGGAGCTGCCTGAGTTTTTGTGTACATGTGGATTTATTCTACCCACAAAAGATTGTTAACTGTTTTGCATATGAAGATCTCCACCAGGTTCAGGCTTCTGGGTGCAAAGTCAAATATGAACTCACGTGCACACAAGAAGTGTTTTATATTCGGTGGCCAAAATCTTTTATCTAGAGCACCATAAAAGAAGTGAAGAATTAGTTCTGAATTTTCATAGCAAGTGAAATGGAGCGGGTCACACTCCATTGTAACTCAGAGAAAAACACTTGCTAGATACTATTCTATCAAACAATTGTTGGAAAGTAGTCAATGACTTCAACATGAAAGTATATTATAGACCAAGGCTTACTCTGGATTTGTTTGTTTGGGGTTTTTCCCAGTCACTCTTTTCAATATATTTTATTGTATGGGTGTTTGTATGTGTAGAATAAGAAAATAATTGCCGTTCCAGAAAAGTCTCTGGATCAGTAAGTATCCTTGTACTACACTAGAATGTGGGTCATCGAAACTACTGAGAGCTCAAAAATGTGCAGTTCAGACATCTGACTCAGGGAAAAAGAGTAAATCCTAGGGAAAGCTACTGTAGATAAGAGACAGACCCAAAACATTATTTTGAAGAGAACTGTCCTGTGTTCTTTTATTGTTTTTCATTATTTGTATGCAAACAATAGAAACTAAGAAATGACTGAGAATAAACCTGGACAAGGGCTAAGATCACTATTACCTAGAATCAGAAATAGATGTTTCCACTCAGTAAAACTGAGAAGGACCAGATGCATTGTGGATGTTTTACATCTTGGCAGTGCAGCTATGTGAACACTCATTTATTCTACAAAAATTATTGTTTAAAATAGAGTCAAAAGTAAATCTATTCTCTTGTTTTCTCTGGTGATCTCTATGCTGTGTATGGCTGCTTTGTTGTGTGCTGGTCTCCTGTCTATTTGTCAGATACATACACCTCTCCTGGGGGCACAGATGAAGGTGGAGGAAGAAAAGACAAGACAGATGTGTAGTAAGGATGATCAATACCATGTAACAATTGGCAAAAAATGTACACAAAAAGGATTTTTAGCAGATCTTACTGGGAAAGAACAGCAAAGGAGGAACAGTTTGCACAATACCATCTCCAGCAGATATGAGAATAATATGAGGAGCTTGAAAATTAGAGGAGATAATGCAATGATTTTATTTCATCCATCAAAGCAAACATACAGGCCTATGCCAACATGGCTGTACTTTTGATGGTTTGAGAGGCTTCCCATACACTCAAAGGCAGAGAGACAGGTCTGGGGCAAGAACAGGGCAAGAACAATCTGCCTGTGGAGCCAGATTCCTTCGGACTATATCTGCTACAAGATCACAGCCAAGACTGGTCTATGATCCTGAACTCCCATTAAACCTCTGAGCTGGTGACCTCCAGATGCAAGTATCAGTGCCACAAATTTGTACAAATAAGCATTGTTGGCAAGCTCCAAAGCCACCTGATAGAGCTTCTGGAGTAAAACAGATCATGCAAAGCCATTACACTGTGTTGGACAGATAGTTGATATAGAGCTGGCCAAACAGTGACCTCCAAGTTGATTAGCCAGTTGCTTTCCTTCAAATCATAAAGTTTGCTTAAGTCTGTTTGGACTGAGGATCTGGAAGATGTGAGAGGGAGAAGGAAAGGGAAGTATTCCAGGACAACAGCCAAGTTTAAAACTGAAAGAAGGGCAGAGATGACTGTATATAATTCCTGAGAGAACTGTAGGCTGACCTCAGTTCTTGAGGAGGCATTTCAATGATACTCCCCTTGATAATGAGGCTCAAAGCTTCAGAGGCTGGAAAGTCTTGGGTTTTTGATAGACTATGCTGTAACAAACTCCTTTCTTTGAAAAAAATTGTTAACAATTACTCCCTGTAAAGGATGTGCCTTCATCTACAGGTCAAACATATTGCAATTACAACTCATTAAAAAGATACTCTCTATGGGCTCTTGTTCAAAATTACTGCCAGCTTTCACCAAGTGTTTGAGCAAACACAACTTCCACCATCAGTGCTGCCTTCCTGGGGAAAAATCCTTTGATGCTCTATGGCTGTGGTATTCAGCCAGCCACTAACATGTGTCTGCAGTTTCCTACTGCTGCTTACAAGGTACTAACAGGCTGAACAAAGCTGCATGGCTATGAGCTGATTCCCACAGCATGAGGTCTTCTAACCCTGCTCACTTCCCAGGCATTGTGTCACTCCAGGGGTGAGTTATCCAACTAGACTGTGGATTTGACACAGGCTAGCTGAGTAAATGCTAGCACAGAAGCAGAAAATGTTCTGGCTCAATCACAACAATGTCTTATGGCAGCACAGTGTCATTTGGCTTTTTCACTATTGCCGGTGTCCAGGGTTTTGATGAAATTCTGGGGGAGAACAAGGCTGCTCATAATGGGATGGAGAGAGGCCAGTCAGCTCAGAGCTGAGAGCCAAAGCTAATAAGTAGAAAATGTGTAAGGAGGAGGCAAGTCTAAACTCATGTTCCTTTTGGAAGTGTAATTGCCTTACAGCGGCTGCAGTGCTGTAGCAATCCCTAATAAAGTTATAGTCCTCCAAACACCCGTGGATTTGGATGCTGACACCAATCACAAGGAATGGAGTTAGTAAGGGGTTTCTTATGTTCTTATGTCTTTGCCAGTACTTAGCAGTCATTAGATAAGGCTGGAGTAATTCTGGTGTCACCTCCAGATGTGCTTGGGGAAACAGGTAAACATCAATACTGCATTTGTAGATGCCAGATGCCTGCAGGATTAGATCTCTGCTGAGCAGAGCTGAAGTCACATACCTGCAGAAACAGGCATTGGGTAAATAAAGTTATTGTGAATTGGGTCTAACATGAGGAACTTATGATTTCTCTGCTGCTGAGTTTAGTGTAAGGATTGCAGGGAAGTAGGTCTCCTTGGGGTAGCTGCTTGTGCTGTGGGGTACATTCCAGTTAAGCTTCAGTTCAGTCCTCAGTGTGTTTTACATCCAGCACTTGCTCCAGGCAGGAATTTTGGGCCCAGCTCCTTGGACATTGAATCCACTCTGCCACCACACAACGTGGGGATGGGCTTGAGAAGCACTTGATCCACTTTCCCTACCAACTTGCTGTGACAGGAAGGACGAAGGGGATTTTAATTGCTCAATCTTCTTTATTTGGAGACCCTTCCTGGCATCAGTGCTGAGACACTTGGGTTTTCTCCTAGGAAAAACAGTTTTAAGAGGGCACTTCAACTCACTAGATAAAAGAGAGACCTAACGTTTCATACCTGGAAAAAATCTTACAGATGTTTACTTTGTGCCTTACCAGGACTGGAATCCTCACTATTTAATAATACTTGGCACTCACAATGTTCTAGTTTAGGACAAAGTATTGTGCAAATATTAATTAACCTTCAAAGAGTATGAGAGGTTCCTTTTTCAGAGGGGAAAACCCAGAGGGCAGAGATACTAAGGTCACACACATAGCATCACTGTGGTTTCAATATCCTCTGCTTTGAGAGAACGTCCTCAGGAGGAGGGGAATAACTTGAGGAATTGGGACCTAGTGGAAACTGCCGAAATGACTGATGGATGAAGAAGGAGAGAAGCCTTTTGCTGAGCCAAGAAAGAAGAAATATCTCGGGGGTATTGGAGAACAGGGGCGGCCTGCAGATTATGTTAAAGGAATGTAATAGCGGGTGTGTAGGTGAGATCAAATCAGAGCAAACTGCTTCCAAAGAAGCCCTTACACACAGGCATTAAAATAATTGGAAGGCTCCCGAACTGTAGCACCAAGTACAAGGTGTTAGGTTTCACCTGCATTGGTCAAATAAGTGCTCCAGCACCGGCACTTCAAATGTCAGCACTAGTCAATATTTACCACTGAGTGACTAGCTCAGCTGAAGGTCTGGCCCTGAGATGCAAATTGTTTCCTTTGTGATCAAAAAGGAAAATATGATGGCAAACATGCTGGCAAATATAAGTAGAAAGTAATTTTAAATGGTGGAAAATGCTTATCGTATGCCCTCTCAAACCAGATACAGCAGAACCTAGTTTTAATTTCACAGGCACTCACTGTGTGGAACAGCCATGCAAAGACTTGCAGTACACTGCACGGCAATACTGAAACCACAGGCTTCTGAAAAAGACATGAAAATACATCTTAAAAGAATGATAGAATATATTCCACAAAATTAACTCTTTTTTTTTTCTCCCTTTTTTTTGCCTGGAGAAATATTCTCTCCTGAGATGTTGCTTACTTTTGCACGTCTGGCAAGAGACATTTAGTGCAGGTAAGCATTTAGTGCAGGTGCCAGTTGAAAAAGTCACCTGCAGTCCTGGGATTACTTCTGACTTCCTACTTTCCTCTTAGAGCAAAGGAATAATGCAACTTGACAGTACAGTATTGCCATGCTGCCCAGAAAGGCAGTTTTAAAAGATTCAGTGCCTAAATAAGTTTTTCGAATAGTTTTTACTGCTTTTCTTAGTACATGGCCATGCAAGTTATTGCACAGGTAGGAGGCTTATTGAGCAGCATTTTGCCTGGATAACAGCAATATCAAAGGTATCCAACTATGGATTAAGCCTGGTTTATGGATCTGCCATTTCTCTTTAAATGATTTTGCCATTCTGCAGCAATTTACCTGCTTGTTTCTAAAGTCTCTGAAAACTAACAATTATGTATGCAGAGACCAAGATGGGTATATTTATGAATAAGGTTACCAGCCTTTCTTTGAAGGTGAAGGAAAGGTGGCCACTTACAAAGAGTATTCATGGGAAGTAAAATGATGGTCAAAGATAGTTGTGAGTCATGTAGCACAACTTGGACCTCCTGGCTGTGAGACTGGTTGAAAATTAACAAAACAGAATTGCCTTGGAGAACAATATTGCAAAACACAGTGCTGTTAAATAAGTGGTGTAATTCTGCCATACTTAGTTGTCTTTAAAAATAGCCACTTTATACACACCAGTGAACCATACAGAACTTGGAAGATTATTTGCTTAGGTTGTGGAGTATATTAATGTATCACCTCAAGGTATTAATATTGTGGTTCATCAGTATAGCATCTTCAATACTCAATTTGGCCAATTCTGGAGCTTGATTTCATTGCCTTACTGTATCTTAGTAACTTACAAGTTCTCTACATCAAACTCCATCTTTAAATTAGGGTTCTTTAGCAAATCCTTCTATAAATGAATGTGTAAATTTAAATGTGCTCAATAAGGTATTGTTAACTCCACAAAAAAAAAATCTATCTATCATAATACCATTTGGGAAAACTAAGGCTATTACTGGAAAATTCAGCTCTTTTCAATTTTCAGTTTTGCATTTGAAAAGTAGGCCATTAAAATGACAGGTAAGTGCTGCAGAGCAGAGATTCTAGGTAACTCCTACCTATAGATACATGGGAGAACTTAAAACCTGGAATTAAATCCTTCACAAAGGAATGGCTATAAGACAAGCAGACTTTTCCAAAGCATTATTGGTGAGGAATTTCTAAGACTGGGGGACCAAAATTAATTTTAAATTCCCTTTTGATAGCTATAAATAACTTCTTATTCAATATCAAAACCAGGAACAAAAATTATTTTGTTGTACCCTGCTCTCGTCCACTGAAAATACTGAAGTCTACAGAGAACAAATTTTGGCACAAGGTGTATTTGTTACTTGATGCTGGCATGTATTTCTTGCATGACAGTAAGGGAAATGATTGCAGCTGTACACCTGCAGGATTTTGGTTTTTTTCCATTGATGGCAGTCTGGGGTGATTACATTGATATCTATTGGGGTATCCTTATTCTGTAATAATGACAGAGCCAAATTTGCCAACCCACTGCTTAGTTCTTAACCATAGTCTTAAACTTCTCAGTGCACTGGAAAATGTTATGAGGCAACTGCTGCGTTACTGTAAATTTGGCACACAGCTTTCGCCAAAAAGCAGGGCTGTAAAAGAGGCTTTAAAAGGACCTTACAAGAGCTGGTATCCCCCAGTGATATGGCATTGCTCACACCCATTATAAGCTTTGGAGTCTTTCCAGAAATGTAGAGGTAACTGTCTTGATTCTGAACCCCAGAACTTGCTCCTATGCCCAGTTGCACACTGATATCTGTAGCACAAGCAACAACATGCCACCTGATGTATCAGGTAGAGAGACTAAGCAAACTGCTGATGTTTAATGCTTTTGCTGTTTGCAACAATCTTTTCACTTTCAGGCTGCATTCTTTTGTGGTCAGTTTATACTTGTTCTTTCTCTTAAACAGCCCTCCTGCCTCCTTAATGTTTACAACTGTGTATTTATATGCAACAGACGCCTGTTCTCTCAGCATTCATTCTTCTAGTGTAAGCAAGGCAAGAGGTTTTTAGGGCCTTCTCCTATAAAGGCTTTCCACAGTTCCTTACCCTGCAGTAGCTGCACTTGGAGCCTTGGGTGTTCCACTTTAGCCTGGTACCTTAGCTGAAACATCTAAAGAAGTCCATTCTAAACTACCAGGCTATAATCTCTGATGATTTAACTATGAATGTAGTGGCAGTGGACCTGGAAGGTTTGCTAGAGGGAAGAAAGAACAACTGGGTGGGTGCAGCATCAGCTTCAATGGCTCCAGCCAGAGTCAGCACTGAATTTCTGATTAGAGCCTCTAGTGGGCCTGCTGTCATCATCATTGATAAGTGAAGAAGTTAGTCCTTCACCTCAAGAGATGGAGGTCTCCTTTATGGGACTGAGACTCTGTATCCAATCCTGGCCAAAAGCTCTGCAAAAGGGAGTGTTAGCCTTGGCTGCAGGGAGCAACAAGCTCAGTTGCCTTTGAAAATCCAATATAACCCTCTCTTTCTGTTATACTGACAGCAGTGCAATAGGTGTGTGTGTGAGTTATTGATTTATCCTTTAACTTCTGATCTGTCCTTCATTTTATTAACCTAACTTTATATCACAGATTTTATGACTGATTGAAAAATATAATTCTATTTCCATGCACAGGAAATATTGCTTGTGCCAATCTCCCTACAGGAGATGAGTGACCAGTGAGACAATCTCCGTGTCTTTGCCATCATCTCTGATCACTTGTATCATCTAAAACCTGCTTTTTCCTCCCAATCAGAGAATCATAGCAGTATAAACGGAAGTGCAGAGGTTGAATAACAACAAACATTACTGTTGCTCATAGGTGAAGAAGAGTATTTGTGTGAAGACCAGCCATACTCCAAATATCTGTTCAGACAAATATTTTCTTCTGTGAGTGGTCACAGATAAGAATGCTGGTTGAGCTGAAAAACAGTTGCTTCAAATATGAACAAATACCATATTTGGCCAGTTCTGTTACTTGCATGAGTTTCTATCACATTTGATCTGAAGGAGCGAGAATATATCCCCTAGTCGCTATTTTCAATTTCCTGTTTGCTAGTGGATTCCAGTTTGGCATGATTTGCTACAGTGTATCACTGAAAGATAATGACACATTGCTTAAGCACATTGCATTCTCATAAGAAAACAAACTAGAAAAAAATAGGTTAGAACAATATCCTACTTCTGCTGTCAATCACCGAGATTGATGGACTGTCTTCTGTTTCTTTCTTTTCATTCATGATTTTGTTTTTGTTCAAATAATTGATTTATCATGTGTCTAATGATTCTTTTCTGGTTTTCAGCTTGAAAAATATCCATGCTCTGGCTCATTGCTGTAGTATTTGTCATCAGAATAACACCATAAATCATTTTAAGTTTAAGATCAGACTGAGAAGGTGGAGAAAGGTCTTGATTTAAAGATATATGCAGAAGACATCTGAGATACTTTTCTACTTTAGAGGAAGATTTTAGTTAGACAGTGATAATAAGGCTTTACTGAAATTTCTCTAGAAGATAGATGTGAACTATGATGTTGTTAGAACAACAGTATGCATAGTTTTATGTGTGAACTTTGAAGCTATTTATCGATGGATTTGTGCATTATACTGCCAAGAAAATCTTATATCAGCTTTAGATTTGGTGTTCATGTTTAAACTTAATGACTACCACTGTTTGTTCAACCAAAGATCTCCTGGAAAGACACCTCTGTTGGTGTGGAATCAAAAGCATGTCATAGCACAGTGAGAGGGCAGGGGAGTCACATCCTGTCAGAGTTGCAGGGAAAAGCCACAAGAGAGGGATTGGCCATAGGCTGGACCATGGTGGAGACAAGTTGGTTAATAGGGTTTCTGTCTGACCAGGGGTCCAAGGCTTCTGCTCTGACAACCAGAAGCTTGAGATCTGAACATGGTGTGAAGCAGAGAGATACTTAAGAGAGATGTAATAATTATATGTCTGTTCAGGGTCTATCTGCAATCCCCCTGGTCTGACTGTTGACACATAATCCTGGTTCTGCCCTGTGGAGGTACCTTTGCAAGACATGAACACACAAAAGCAGATTGAGGAAAGTGAGCAACGATTCTCACTTTCCAGTGAAGTTCAAATACTTTGGTGTCTAGTCTGAATTTCATGGCCATGGAAAGTACTGCATTTATTAATTTCAAAATAGGTTTTAAGATTTATATATACACATAAAGATGTTCTTTCAGATCTAGCTTTTTTCTTATGCCCAAGGAGCACAATAAATAAAAAAATACAAAAGTCATACTGATTTTTGCATGATAAATAATTTCAGCAGTTTTAGATTTTCCGTTATAAAAAGAGCAATATGGGGGAAAAATACTTTGGTCCAAATTAATTCTTATTATGGAATAATATTTACCAATTGCATTTCTGTGAGAACTTGCTTGGTCAGCTGAACATTGTACCTGTACTACCATAACATGTTATTGATGATAAAGGTATCACTGAAAACCAGATCTTATCCAGTCTTGCAAGTGGTGCTTAGCTTGTCTCCAGCATACCAGAAAGTGTGACTTACTAGGTTTGGGCTGATACCCATATTCTCAGAAAAGTCTAGAGAAATTCTTCAAATACTTTTTAAAATCTATTTTAATGAGATACTGACATTATCATGAGACAGAAAAAAATGTTAATGTTGTCTTTTTAAATTAGGACCTTGAATATTTAAGATTTAATTTAAATTTAAAAAAAAAAGAGAGAAAAAGAAAAACTCCCATTTAGCTTCAAAGTTTCAGTTAAAGATGCTCAAGCTTCTAAGTTACCTAAGGCTGCCAAATTTTGCAAGCTCAACATAGGCTTTTTAAATCTGATCTTAAAAACAACCCAAGGGAGCAATGTTATTGACTGAGAGAAATCTAGAAATATATACTGACACACAGTGAGGAATTGGTGATGACTCCTGTGTCCAGTCTTCATGCCTGCAATATACCTACAATTCACTTAATATAAGAGAAAATGGCCAGCTGGTCCTGTTGAACTGGAGACAGCAAGCTATGATCTCTTGTCACTAAGCTCAGGAAAAAACACCATTCTTGGAAATTTAACTTTTCAAAATGACTTGAACTATTCTGTACTTTTCCACAGATATTTCTATAAATGATTGACTCTTCTAACTCTGAAATATTTGAAAGAAATTTTGATTTGTGGTCAAAAGATGTAACTGTTCTCAGAATTTATTTTGCAAATAAGAAAATGTGGCTGATTTTTTAATGTAATGGAAGATGAAAATAAGACAGAAGTTTAATAATTACAATATCAACTTTTCTTAGCAGATGGACTATAAATTATTGCTTCATATCTTGAAAATTGTTGAGTAGAGCTCCATTACTATAGCAAGCAAGTTCTCTTACTTATCTCTTATAAGGATCTCCTATAAGAGATACTTCTCTTACCACTTACAAGTGTAAGTTCTCTTCACTTATTATTACAACAATACATTATTGTATTATTTGCTACAGTAATGTCATTTGCCATTATCTTCAAATAAGGACAAAACCATAATTAGGATTGGTATATCTAAATAGATGGAGCAGTTAGGTAGAGACACTGGTGTAAAATTATTTTGTGATTCTCCAGGACTACAAATTGTTTGCATCTTACCTTTCTACTTCAATTAATTTAACAAACATAAAGTCACAGTCTCATTTGGAAAATATTATATAAGCAGCACCAAAAAGTCCTGTCAATCCTCACAGTTTACAGTTACTTTATATAATGCTTATACTATAAAACAGAAAAGAAGAACAGGTATTGTGAGCAGAGTGTGGATGAAAACAATCTGCCCTTCCAGAAGCATTTGTCCTCTACACAACGATTATTTTCTTCCAGCAGTGAATCTGTACAAAGGTTTCCTGCACAGGGAATAAATTAATGGACCTATTTAAAAGGGAAAAAACATTATACTGCAAGCCAAGCTCATGCTATCATGGCCAAACAGATGCCAGAGAAGTAGAACTTGGACACTGTTTTTGTAGAAACAAAAGGTTTAGCACTGGAGTGGTATAACACTAACAGGAGTGCTGACCTACTTACACACCATTACACTCTAAGGAGCATGTGGGGAGATAGGAGACCCGGGAGCAGGGCATGTTTTACAAGACAAGTCATGAAACTATGATCAAGAGCACAGCTTTCCTTGCCAGATTTTGTTATCATTGACAGAGAAATATTGGGCAAGTTTATTACAATCTTATTACAGATATTTAGGTTTAGTTGTCTAATTCTCTAATGACTCCTCTAGGCTTCCACTACCTTTGTTGGAGAGCAATCCACACATGGAATCTCTCTGACCTACTTTAATTACCTACCTCCAGATGAGATGAATTTTTCCCTGGATGTGCCTGCTTTTCCCAGCTGCCCATAATGGGAAGCAGTGTAAGTAGCTGAGAGTTTGGAAACTAATTTTTTGAGGCCTAAGTGAGATAGATGCCACCCATGGTCTGAGAAGAGCGCCTCCATGATTTACAAAGACCTGAGCTAGGTAAAGAACTGAGTGTGTTTGTATTGGGTTTCTGTGGCCAGATTTTGGTAGCGGGGCAGGGCATGGAGGGGAAGGGCTATTGGGTTGCCTTCTGTGAGAAGCTGCTGGAAGCTTCCCCCATGTCCAGCAGAGCCAATACCAGCCGGCTCCAGGCCGGACCTGCCGCTGGCCGAGGCCACACCTCAGGAGTGATAGTAACACCTCTGTGATAACATATTTAAGAAGGAAGGAAAAAAAAGTTAGATGAAGATGGGAGCCAGAGAAGAGCAGTACGAGACCAACAATGCAGACACCAAGGTCAGTGCAGAAGGAGGGGCAGGAGGTGCTCCAGGTGCCAGAGCTGAGGTTCCCCTGCAGCCCGTGGTGCAGCCCATGGTGGAGCAGCTGTGCCCCTGCAGCCCATGGAGGACCACAGGGGTGCAGAGATCCACCTGCAGCCCATCGAGGAGCCCACACTGGAGCAGGTGGATGCTGGAAGGAGGCTGTGACCCTGTGGGAGGCCCATGTTGGAGCAGGGTCCTGGCAGGGATCTGTTGACCCGTGGGGAGAGGAGCCCACGCTGGAGCAGGATTTCCTGGTAGGACTTGTGGCTTTGTGGGGGACCCACATTGGAGCAGCCTGTGCCTGAAGGACTGCACCCTATGGAAAAGTGACCCATAAGGCTGCAGTGTCCAAAGAACTGTTGCCCGTGGGATGGATTCACGCTGGAGCAGTTTGTGAAGAACTGTCTCTCATGGGAGGGACCCACGGGAAGCAGGGGAAGGACTCCTCTCTCTGAGCAGCAGCAGAAACAACAACTGATCATAACCCCCATTCCCCATCTCTCTGCAGGAGGTGGTAGAACTTGGAAGGAGGGGGGAGGGGGAAAGGTGTTTTTAAGATTTATTTTACTTCTCATTCTTAAACATCAATCCTTTTAGTAATAAATTTAATTAATATCCCCACTTGGAGTCTGTTTTGCCTGTGACAGTGATCAGTAAGGGATCTTTTAAGGTGTTTTATCTCAACTCATTAAACCCTTCATTATGTTTTCCCTCCTCTGTCTGTTTGCAGAGGGGAGAGAGTGGCTTTAGTGGGTACCTGGCATCCAGGGCCAAACCACTACAGTCTTCTCATGAGTTTTTTATGAGTGTGAGTAATGAAACTACCATTAGCTGAATTGATAAGGGTTCTGTTCACACAGTACCACAGACTCTTCCTGGTGGGTGAATGGATAAACAACCCAGCAGTTCCGTGTAGATATCCTCATAGTTTATCTCATGGTGAAACCTAGAGATACCTGAAGAAAAATCTGGATAACATTGTATCTACTTACTGTGGTAACAAAGTGATAAGAAAGGTATACCCAGAATAGAGAAAATAAAATAGCTGAACTAATTTTACTGAGAAAAGGTAAATGTCTGTTATGCAAAGACGTCAAAGAGGAGACCTTATTGAGGCCTTTCAATATTTACAGGGTCGTGTAAGAAAGATAGGAACAAACTTTTTAGCAGGGCCTGTTATGATAGGACAAGGGATAACTTTTTTATACTAAAAGAGAGAAGATTCAAATTAGATATAAGGAAAAAATTTTTTACAATGTGGTTGGCAAAATACTAGAACAGGTTGCCCAGAGAGGTGGTGGATGCCCCATACTCGGATACATTCAAGGTCAGGTTGAATGGGACTGTGAGCAAACTGACCTAGTTGAAAGTGTCCCTACAGGACAGTTGGACTAAATGACCTGTAAAGGTCAGGGGGGTTGGACTAGATGACCTGCAAAGATCTGTTCCAACCCAAACTATTCTATGATTCTATTGGTCTATTCTGGGGCATTAAGACCCAACTGCTGTTTAAAGTAGTTAGTGTTATTTCCTCTAAGTCTCTAGACTGTATGACCAGTAAACTTTTCAATAGTGTAAGGAGTTATGATAAACTGGTTGCATGCAATTGAAATTATACAGAAATACAGAGAAATTTACTACTAGGCACAGTTGCTTCAGCTTAGGTGAATCTGCTGCTGGTGAGTAACAAGGTATGACAGTAACACAGAGGTACCCAGTTAGCAGCACATTATCTCAGGGCAGTAGTACAGCAGCATATCACACTTGCTCATTATTGATGGCATATACAAAACAAGCTGTTTTTTGTCAGATGAAGTAGGAAAAAATGGGGAATAAAATAGTTTAAACTGGACGAAATTTTGCATATTAAAAAAAAATAATAAAACTGCCAGATTCATGGGTGGGATACAGTCAGCTTTAAACCCAATCAAAACTTTCATCAACAAAATCTCTACAGCTTTTTTAACTTAATTTGAGAGATGCCTGTTATGGCTTGCATAAAGTCATAAGGGAAAAGGTAGTTCCTCGGTACCATTTCCCATGTGTTTCCAAAGTATATGCTTCTTCACTTGGATTCCTTTTAACACATCAGCATGCTGATGAATTGCTAGGTTTGATAGCATTTATGCTAGTCCTGAGGGAATATTTTTAATAATTTTCATTTTTAAAAAAAAAAGTTATTTAAAATCTTAACGTTTTCATAACAGATTGTCTTGCTTGGAAGGGAACGTTAAATTCAGTTTATCTAGGGATAGAGGAGAGGATTTAAGAAGAGGTACATCACTGGCATAGTTCAGAGATGCTTTGTTTATCTGTGTCTCTGAATCAGCATTAAATCTTCACCTGGAAAATGTTGAACAAATAATGGGTGCAACCCCATGCCTTATGAAGCTGATCTTGTTCTTGGCTTGGTGCTCTCAGCCTAAAGCTTGTCTTTCCGGCAGGTGCTGGCCAAGGCACATATATGGCAAATTCAATTAGTTTGTAACACGTACATGAGATTCTAGTATATTGACTTATCCTGCTCAATGCATTAACTTCCACTTCAGGGAGATAAGTGCCATATTCCATCTCCAGAGTTAGGGTTGTTCTGTTTTGTGCTGTTTGGAGGTTAGCTCTTCAGAGGCTTTATCTGTTTGACACACTTTGCTCATCATAGGACACCTGGTATTTCTGCAACACTATATAAATATTTATGATAGCTCCTGATACATCTTAGTTGCTCTCATGCTCAAACCTCTCCTGTAAAGTGACACATGGCTACGTGACTGTGATTTCACACTTTTGCCTGAGTTTTAGTTCTGGATTAGATTCTACTTACCTGCTGAAATAGTGAATCGCCAGAGTCTACTCAGGAACTCATGTGATTTTTATAGGTCTATATAGCATACATATAAATGACATGTGCTTTTTGTATAGCAAAGCATCAAGACCTAAATACCCAGTGAAGAAACCATAGCTGTTAGCATAGTTTTGAGTATACCACTTCTCAAGTATTTGTATTACAGCAGCACACAACTGCCCAGCCAAGACCAGGGTCTCCAGTTTGGTGCTTCACCAGCGCTCAAGCAAACTCCAGTCCGTGCCCAGTCCCATAGGTGGTAGAGGAAGGAAAGATGGAAAGAGAAGGGACAGCATGTGAGATGCACATACTTTGCTTTTTAGAGACAGTGTTAGTACATCAGTGCTGATTTAAAAGCAAAGGGGCTGCGTTGCCAACAATGTTGAGGGACTGGTGCCATGGCTCTTAGTTGAGCTGCACCCTTGCAGGTCAGAGATGGGGAAGAGCAGCACATGTAAGGGCCTTAACAATGGGAAGCCATCCAAGAAGGCATTTTAGAGGCACTGAATACATGGCATTGCATCTCAGAGTCTGGCAGACCAAAAAGAAGGGAAAGAAAACAAGGAAAGGAAAGAAAAGCACCAGGTAGGGTACTTTTAGTTTTAAATTTGTCATGACACCATAGAATCCTGATGCTCTAATTCCCTTGGTGTTTGCATTACTTTTAAGCAAGCAGTTATAAATTCACCCTGAATAAAGATGACCAAGATGTTGTACACAGATATGCACACTGAGCAACTCTGATTTAGCTGGAGGAATCTTGTGGTTTTCAGCATGTTTTGTTAGTTTTTTACTGCTTGTATAAATGTACACTGTTTCTGTAATTAAGTTTACAGGCTCATACCTTTGACAGAGAGAATTATTTCTGTTCGATGTTCCGAGTTTTAGTCTAGTAGTATATCCTAATATGCAAGATTAAAAAAAAAACAAACAAGACAAACATATATCTTTACATACTTGACTCTCTCCATGTGTGTATACATTTCCATCTTTTCTAAAGTTAGTTTTAATGAAAAGATTCATAAAGCTGTTTATTTTGTAATTGAAAAAGTATATTCCTGTGAGAATAGTAGAAAGCTAAAATAATGCTTCTCTGCAGAGCTTTTTATTCCTCCCAGCGCAGACATCTCTGAAAGCAGCTAGCAGAGGTGAGGTTTGCTGCTGAAAATTAGACTCTGAGCAGCACAGCCTTAGAATGCTGCCCGTGGCTGATAATAGATTGTCAGCATTTGGACATGTTAGGTATTGAAAAATATACCTCAAACCACACTGCAGAGAGCCCTCTTGTCAGCTTATAATTTGGGGGACTTTTTTGTCTTTTTACTGGTAAACAGAATTTTCCATTTACTCTTCTTAGCCTTGTTTTTTTTAATGCTAGGACTTGGATGTGATGTGGTCAGTGCAGCCTGTGCAGGACAGTCATAATGAGAAATGACATGTAAAGTTTTCTTGCCTTTCTTTTCCCTCTGTCCTTCATATGGCTGCACCACACGGGTCCCAGAGGTCCTCAGGCTTTTCTAGTTCTCAGGGCTCTGCTGAATTAATGAGGGCCCGGGGGAGCAGTCCTTGCTCCTTGTGTCGGCTGCCACAATGTGCACACCATTTGCAGTGCCACTACAGTGCATCAGATGCATTGTTTGTGGTACTTAGCTCCAAAACTGTTTGACTGATTTTATTCTAGTGCATTGCAGGAAAATTCCTACTGGCTTGCTATCCAGTTGCTCATGATTGCTTGCTTAATCTAGCAAGGATAAGGAAGGCTAAAGGTGGACTCGTATTATGCCTGAGAAGATTCTTCATTGGACAGTCACTTGTCTCTTCATAATAAAAAGCATTAATCTTCAAGGGTTTCACTCTGTATCTCTTCCAGCATCTCTTTTCCCTTTCCTGTCATTTACACTGCTTTACCTTTTGACTTCACCTGATTCTGGACATCCCTTCAGATGATGCACACAATAGTTGATATGAAGTTTACTTCCAAATTCAGCTGTTAATTTCTGCTGCCACTTCATGCTACTAAAATTTGCTACTTCTACTTTAGAGCAAAACCCAAAAAGTACTTCACAGTAAAATTTTTAGTCAGCAGATTTGGGGCACCTTTAAGCAAAGAGGGGAAAGAACTTGTTGCTGTTCCCACCACCCACCTGGCTCTGGCTGAGCTCAATATTAAAATGCTGCTCAAAACAGAAGGAACAAATCAGCTCAAGAAACTCACAGAAGCTTGTCATTAGTTAGGAAGTCTCAGGCCAGCTTCTGGTTTGGGTGGAAGCTAGTATTATGGGATGAGACCTCCATGTTTACAGTCCTGCTTGAAAAAATTTATCTCAGAATTTTTTCTGGGGACAGAGCAGGGAAATGTTCCAAAATGTGGAGCTCTCAAATCCTAGCACATTTCTGATGTTAAACACTAAACTGAAACTAATTCAAAATAAACAGGCAAACGTTATGAACTGGGAGAAGGCAGAGGAACGAACAAGCACTTTGTTGCTTCTCATTCTGCTCATTTGGGGTCTCTTTAATTTTGAGGACAGTGCACTGTTTCTAGCTTTTTTCTTTTTGGTGTGCATGAATCATCCAGCCTCAGAACAGCCCGTATCTGGCTGCCTCTGTCACAGCACTCGGCATCAAAACGTTGTCACTTTCTTGCCTAACCTATCTCCAAAAGACTATGAAAAGTAAAGAGTGATAAAATGTTTTGCAGGGAGACACTGAACATGGAAACAGCAGCAATTTTCAGCTCTCAGCAAAATGAACTCTTTCAGTCCTATAAAAGGACAGCAAACCTAATAATTTGGACCTATAGTCAAATCAACAGTGAATGGTATTATACAGTGCTTCAGGTCACACTTATTTAGGGATTTTCATTTGAGTCGAGGTACCTAACCTCAGGCATCAAGACAAAGTTCAGATCACAAGCAAGCTTTGACTCATTTTTTATTAAGGTATCAGCCTTATGATAGAGGCTATGCTTGGTCCTACATTTATAAATGAAACCTCAATAAAATAGTAACTCTGGTTCTACTGAACAGTTCAATACAGCAGGCTAAAAATATTCCCAAATCAATGTAATGTAGAAAGGTTTATGAAGTTACTGAAATTGCTTTCTTTTTTTTCCAAACAGAGGTTTATATGCTGTTGTCATTCACAAACGCTACATATATCAGAAAGCAAGATATTTATTAGAATAATCAGATATGTGGACAGTGAAAAGTAGAATAAGACAGTTTAAGATATGATGGGTTGTACTGTAATTGTCTAGAATATATATTTTACACAAAAATAATGCAATATTGTATCTTGGATTTAAAAATGCGTCATATATGATGATGTTTGGGTATTTAGTGTTTTTATTAATTAATTCAGCAGGAAAAGGCAATGAAAACTGCTGCTAATGAAAAAGTTATTAGTGCCAGCACTGCAAATGAGGATTTGAATATCAAATAAAAGAACTTGGCTGAACCTTTAAACTGGAATTATGGAAGTGGGAGAAAATTTAATAGCAATAACTTATAGCAATAACTACCACTATAAACTTGAGATTTATCATTAAGAAAGGAGAGAAGTAGAAACACACGTGATGATCAGTTATACTCTATGAGATGCTCTAATGAAGAAAGGAAAAAGAGGGAAAAAGAGAAATCTACCAGATTAAATACTTTTACTGCAGATAAGAAAGTATTAACCCATTGTACAAGCTGTTGTTACAGTCTCTGGAAAACTGATTGCAGCTTTGGTCATGCAGTGTAAAAAAGCTGAATAAACAAACAAACCAACAACAACATAAAAGTGGATTCCAGCTGCCATAGGTGCAGAGGAAGGCCATTCAGAGGGGCAGAGACTTTATGTCGTTCTGGAAGAGAATGGAAAGAGCATGGCTTGCTCCCTCTGGCAAAGCAAACTTGTATGGAGCTGGAAAGGCTGTTTTCATGCTAACTGGAGTTGTGGGTTAGTGCTGTAGAGGGTGAAGAGCTAAGACAAAGGGTTCCATGACACAAAAACAGAGGGTACAGCAGACTGTGAATAAATTTTAAGTGCAAGTTTGAAGAAAGTTTCCATCTTTCAGAATAGAACTTAAAAAGGCTTAGAAACTGAGCAATCATCCACAGCATTTTTAATATGGTACAAGACAGATTTATGATTTATGTGGTGTGATCGCTGGAGATAGCAGGGGTCTGAGTCCAATGACTCAGAGGTGACTTAGAGGCCTGTAGTGTACTGAATGTTCCACCTATATGCTGGGACTAAAGAGAGTCAATTTATTTCATCAGTTGCTACAAAAATATAAATTTCAAGCTATGCAGCAGCCCACCCAGAAGAAACAGGAAAAAAAAATTACACATTCACCAGTTTTTTTCTCTCAGGTGAGTTAGACCAAATGGTGTGGGATTGCAAGGGAGTAAACTGAGGCTTGACAGTAGATGAGGTCCTTCAACATTCCTCAAAGCCACCTTCCACCTCAGAAGCAGGTTTGAATACCTAGATTTATTTTGTAGCTACCTTGTTTCAAGTATCCCAAATTCTCTCCTCTTTATTTTTAAACTGTATCCTGGATTCACATTTTAGTGAACTACCTTTATTACCCTTCTGCTACTGATAGATTTCAAGAATTTGGGGCTCTTTTTCATCTCTTTTTACCTCCACTAAATTCAGTGGTTTAGTCCGTACTTTTTTTATCAATCAAACTAGATATCTTAATTGAATGTACCTAAACTGAGCCTGCCTATGAATATGGAAAGGAGCAGGGGAATGAAGTTTACAGCAGGAAAATATTCATTTTCCTCAGGATTTACCCATTTGGATGGGCTGGCCCATGCCACTCAGCATTCTCCTTCTTTTCTCACAGCAAGTTAAAGATTTTTTTGCTCATTATTAGTGGAAAAATTCATAACCCTATCTTCCACTTTCTGGATCACCCAGTGATACCTTCCAGACACCAGAGCAGCTCTGTAGGAAACACAGGGGCTGTCTCAGTGTCTTAGCTGGCCATCAGAGATACCTCTTTTACTGTATCTACACTGGAGTTGCAGCAAAGCTAGAATTAGGTTAACCACCTCACACAACAGCAGGAATCCATCTAGGGCAACCATGTGCTTATGCAGACTGAGCAAGCCACCCTTTTTGGGAGGACCTGTTGCCCACACTGAGCTCCTTGCTACTGCAACTAAGCTGCTATCAATCACAGCACAGTTGGAGCACTGACTGTATTATAGACATTGTCTTTGTTTGTAAAGTGTGATAAAGTTAGGCCCACAGCTGGTGCTGAGAGGCCATGATGCAGAGTGGAGCCTCCATTCCCTTCTGAATTCCAAAATGATGGAACGGCAATATCCTTGTACTGTTTGCTAATGCCTGTTCCTGTGATGCCATATAATAATAAATCTAGTTCTGCATCTTTTAGTTGATAAAACTTGTTTATCTCCAGCTGAGATGTTGGGCTTGATTTATATTAGACTGATTTTTCTTTTTGGCAGTCTCAATGAGGTCAGCCTCATTGCCTCTTTACAAGGATTCTGGAGTATGGATTTAACTGGAATTGTACTGTAGCCCAAAGTTGTTTGTATTTTCCAACAAAGTTCATGAGTAGATGTAAAACAGGACTGCAAGCATGAGGGCTAGACAAGGCATTAGAAAATTTTTTACCCCTCCTACTGTGGAGGTGGGTTTACCTTCTTACAGGCTTCTACTGGTAGATTGCAGTACCAAAACATTAAATGTGCCTGACACAGTTCTCTGGTCTTGAGACAAAATGGCCCAGGGAAATACGCTCTGAAACTATTCTGCTTTGCTGTGAAGAATGCTCCCATTAAGTCTGTCTGTTGAAAATGACCCCTGGCCCATGTGAAATGCCAGCCCACACCTGGGAACTTTTCAGGGAATGTTTATGGACCCAGAACAACTGACAGTTTTGCAAGGAGGATGACAGAGTGCCCCGGTCTATGTTCTAGTATAGCTAATTTCTAATGCTGACATAACCTGAGCATCCTGCACTGAGGGTGAGTTCACAATCTCCTGTGGTCACTGTGCTACCCTCTCTCTACTCTATTAAGAAGTCTTCCCTGGTATCTCTCCTGAATACAGTAAAGTTAGCAGGAAGAACTTGCAAAAATTTTTATGATGATGGAAAATTTCCATTTCTTTCTCTGTCCTCACTTCCCAAGTAGAAAAACCCTAGTCTTTTTATTTCCCTGTGGATTTTCTTTTCCAGACCTCTTGCTGCTCTTACTGCTCACATTTCCTTGCATTTTCTCTGACTTTTGTTCAAAAATCCAGGTTGGAATGCAGAGCTCCAGGAAACCCTTCACTGGCACTCTGCATGACAGAAGAAATGTCTTTGTCTTATTGCACACCCCATTTCTGTAATGCTTTCCAAACTGAATGTTGTCTTTCTTCTGCAGAGCTAGATTGCTGCATCTATA
Organism: Calyptomena viridis; assembly: GCA_013390005.1. NCBI lineage: Eukaryota > Metazoa > Chordata > Aves > Passeriformes > Eurylaimidae > Calyptomena > Calyptomena viridis. The sequence continues at coordinate 92,948 of WEIV01020238.1, forward strand.
CCAGTTTTGTGACCCGTATAAGCCTGGCTCTTTCACCAACACACAGCTGTCTAGCTGATTGTTATCCCCATTGATTGGCTCTGTAATAGCTTGCCAGGAATAAACCCTTTGCACTCCATTTGAGGTAGAGACAAGCTAAATTAATCTTGTTGATTCTGGACAACTACATCACCACTTCCTTTTAAAATTTGTGCTGGTCTTCCACAACTTTTGTTGCCTCTATAACTTCTCATTAACCATTTTACATATACGAAAATATTGAGTAGACTGAGCAGAGGTGAGACTCGCTAGGAAACTCACTTGAAATGTCTTCCTATTCTGTTTCTCTCGGCATATTTTAAAAATCATTTGTGGACTGCTTTTGTGATATTTTCGGCTAGGCCTGACTTCTTTAGGTAACTGTGGGAACAGTGTGTAAGAAAGCACTGGAATCCTCTGCTGAACTCAACTGTATTTTAAAGACAAAGTATATTCTTCCTTTCTCATTAGGCATGTATCTTGGTAGGAAAATACTTTTTCTACACAAAGCCAGAAACAGGTGACCTGGACATGCAGCACTGGGTCAAAAGTTCATCCTTGTGGAAACACTAAAAAATGTATACTCAGGAGTTTCAGTTAACACACGTTGAGCTGATCTGCCATAGTGTACAGATTCTTATTACAAAAAACGACTGGGTTGTGTTTCTTTGTATATAATAATGTTGTGGTTGAAGCTCTGGAGATCAATCTTTTCTGAATTACAGATCTTACTTGCCCATTATAGGTAACATTTGTAAACAGGAGTAATATGTTATATAAAATTGGCTGATGTAACTCCTATTTTAAATAGATTATTACCATAACAGTGAAAAGAAACAAGGAAAAGGAATTCTTTTGTTGCTATTATGGTAATGAGCGCATTAGAAATGCATACAAAGAGCATCTCAGTGACTCAAGCCATTGCTCATATAAACTGTTGGCTCTTAGTTTTTTGTGATTTTTTTGTTTTGTTTTGTTTTGTTTTTTCTGCTGTGGTTCTTCATGGCTGTAACCTTCATATGTTGAAAGAACTGACTCTTGGGCCTATGAACAGTACCACATTCAGTCCCTCAGAAGAGAAAAGACAGGGTGCTTGTGACCACCGTGTGCTCATTCCAGGTAGAAATCAGTTACCTAAGTGATGACTCTCACAGTGGGATATTATTTCAGTTTTGCCATTTGTCCTCTAGTTGTCTGACTGCATTTAAAAAGTCACAAAGGAAAGACCAAGGAAGAGGTTAATTTGTAGCTTGGTGCTAGTTAGTTTGCAACAAGACATGTAGGATGAGATTTTTTTTTTATGTTCTCCATACATGGTTCAGAGTGGAAACCAGTGCCAGCTAAAAATCTGAGGCAGTGTAGGAGATAAATGGATGTGGAAGCATTACTCCATCATGTAGCAAAAGTTAGTGCTGCACATCTTAGCCAAACAATTTCCATTAGCTTGTTGCCTGTGGGATCTGCTTAGTAATTTTTAAATGCATGAGTACTCCTGGGATCTGTTTACTGTACAACTGAGACCAAGAGAGAAATATTTTTATTCAGCTCCTCCTCAGTGTGTAAATCTCCTTGACTGAAATATGTATCAACCTGGCGGAAATGTAAGGGCCTGATTCTGAGGGCCATTGGATGCTGAGTTGACGTTCTTTGAACAAGGTTTTAATCCATTTTGCTTTGACAAGACTAAATGACAGTAAATGTTCCTTCACCTTTTCTATTCTTTTGCCAGTGGACAGTTTACTATGTAGCATGTGCTATTTTTATTCATGAGATTGGTACAAACTTAACGAAACTACTTGTAACTGCAGTTTGCATAACTAATTTCCATGCCATCTTTTGTTATTTAAACCAGAAAATACAGATTTAAGGGCTGCTACAAAGCAGGATTAAAAAAAACCCAAACCAAACCAAAATCAAGCCAAATTAAAAGAAAACTTGCATTTTAACAAACTGCTGTTTATCTTGCACTACAAAGTTTGCGATTTAATTATGAGAAGTTATGATGTAAGTTAATCACCTTTTATTGTTCAGCCATATGCTGTAACAAAAATTACACTTTACAGTCTCTCTATAATTAATTTTTTTTTTTCTATTTCAAAGGGAAGAGCCTTCTCTCTTGCAGGACATTTTGGTTTGTTTATAGTTCTTTATGTGACTACACATGAAAATATAAAGTGCTTTTCAGTTTGGAGCTGTGTGCAAGTGACAGTCTTCTGACATGGGCAATCTTCCTTTCCTATCTGAGTTCTCTTCATTAAAATGACACTTCTGTGGACATTGTCTGCTTTACAGATACATATCAAGAATTTGCATGTGCAGATGTTCACACCAGTGGTATTGACCTTGTGCCTGTCTTGCACATGAACCGTGAGCAATTTGTATATTTGGAAGAATACTGTTTGTACTCACTGAATTTTTAGCCAGAAGCTGCTTATAGAGGTCTTTGATAATCGAATATAATTTCTAGTGCCTTGTTCTCCATTTTTGGAAATAAAATGGGTTTCTCAATAAGTTGGGAAAGAAGATGAGTGTCTAAATCCCACCAAGTGCATTTCCTTTAAATTTCATGTACATATACCTACTGTCCTGTGCATAGTGGTATGACATTCATTATGCTGTTTTTTATGGTCCTGCACTGTGCTGGGGTAGACTGCAATTGTTCTTTTTGTGGAATTTCCCAGCCTTCAGAAACATGCCCATTAATAGTGTGACTTGAGCAGAACTCCTCCACTCCTCTCCTTCTTTCATGAGCCATGTATGTTCAGCCTCACATGACTGGGGCTTTACAGCTTGGGAAAAAAAACAGCCAAGAGGTCATGCTGAAGTGCATGGAGAAGGCTGGAAACTGTCGTTTATGGTTTCTTCTAATACAAGAATGAGGGGCACCAGATAGAGCCAGAAAACTGCAGATTGAAATGAATTGGAAAGGAGTCACACACAGTGCAAAAGGACATGGAAATCCTTGCCAATGTGTGCTGGAGGTGCTAAAAGCTTGCATGGGTGTAAAAAGCAATGGGAAAAATTTATGTCAGAAAATTCCAACAAGGATGCCCAACTGAAAACATATCACTTCAGAATTTCTGGCTCAGGAAAGTTCCTAAATCACAAGCCACTTGCTCTAGGAAGGTATTCTGGAGAAACATTGCTACGGGCTTATTTGTTACACTCTTGTCTTGGCATTCACTAATGTCTGCTGTCAAAGACAGATACTGGGAAAAACAACCATACAAAAGATGCTGAGGCTGGTCCACATACACAGTGATTGTAGTAGCATCTCTAGCTGGTGGAATATGTTGATTTTAAAAGTACAAATCAAGTTGTGGGAAAACTGAAAAAAAAAAAGAGAAGACGGAAAGGAAAGGAACAGAAAAAGCTCTTTCCCATGCCTAGCTATGAAGAGCAGTGGTGAGGCACCAGTTGATCATCCCCTATGGGGAGTGTCTCCAGTGCAGCTGGTATTGTGGATAAAGATGACAAGGAGGAGAAAGACTTTTGCCATACTGTTTCCTTAAAACTACATGTTTTTAATCAGAACCCGCCCAAAATCCCTACTGGTTGTTCCGTCAGCGATGTTATTAGTGCTGACTGGATGCAAATGCTGCCCATTGGTTAGTTGTTAAGCTTCTGCACATTTACAGTTCCCTGTACCAGGGCCTCTGCATTGCTAGGGTTAAGGCTCAAGGGCACTTTAGGCACTGGGCAGCAACAGGGTGTGGAGCAGGAGTGGAAATGAGCACTTAGAGGAGAGCTCCAGGAGAGCTGACAGCAGGCAAGGAGATGTCACTTTGAAATGACCTGGTGTTCATGTTTTCCAGATACCAAATAATATATCAAGGAGAGAGAGAAAAAAAGCCATGTTGTTATAAAGCATTTAAGAATATTAAATAAAAGAGGAAAACTGCACAGTCGAAACCAGTATGTAGCACAGGATTAATTTAAGCTACAGCATAATGGTTATTTGTTAAATAATTTTTAAAGTATAATTAGACATTTTAGGGATTAGTTTGCCTGTCAGAATGAAACAAATTAAATGTTCTCATTCTTCTTTTATAGAAAGATAACTGCTTTCAAAGCGACTCAAAAAAGAGAAAGCAAAACAAAACAAAAACCTGACAATTAGCCAGGCTTACCAGCTTGACATTGTGTCAAGCTTTCTGAGCTCCTAGGTCTTACCAAGTGTTTATAGTTTCATATTGAAGAGGCTGACAGACTTTCTATTACACAATTGCTACCAGGTGCTTAAAAATGAAAATACTTCAAAATACAGCCTTATTTCAAGCCTGATGAATTTCTAGCTTTTTCAAATATCAGCAAGGTTGGAATTTCACCTTCCCGCATCTCATGTGCACTTTTAGTTTCACTGAGGGTTCTTCTGCAGCACAATACATCTGCCTATGTATGTTGAAGTCAGTGAAATAATTTTTATAAGTGCCTCTGATATAAGTGGTGCCTGTCTGTGTTTACTGCCTGTGTCTGTCTGAGCCCAGAGTTACATCTAGCTGGCAGCCAAGTAGTGTTTCCCAGGGCTCAGTATCAAGGTCTGTTTAATACCTTTATCAATGATCTGGATGAGGTGATTGAGGGTACCCCCAGTCAGTTTGCAGTTGAAATCAAGTTGGGAGGATATGAAATCACTATAGAAGGATCTGGACAGGCTGGATCAGAGACCTGAGGCCAATTATGTGAGGTTCAACAAGGCCAAGTGCTGAGTCCTGCTCTTGTGTCATAACAACCCCATGCAGCACTACAGGCTTGAGGCAGAATGGCTGGAAAGGTGCCTAGTAGAAAAGGAACTGAGAGTGCTGTTTGACAGCAGCTGAACATGAGCCAGTAGTATGCCCAGGTGGCCAAAAAGGCCGATGGTGTCCTGGTCTGTATCAGAAATAGTGTGGCCAGCAGGACCAGGGAAATGATTGGCCCCCTGTGCTCAGCACTGGTGAGGCCACATTTGAAGAACTGTGCCAAGTTTTGGGCCACTCACACTAAGAAAGATTTTGAAATGCTAAGCATGTCCAGAGAAGGGCAACAGAGCTAGTAAAGGGTCTTATGGGAGTGGATGAGGGAGCTAAGCCTGTTTAGCCTGGAGAAAAGGAAGTTCCAAGGAGACCTTATCACTCTCTACAACCACCAGCAAGGAGGATGTAGCCAAGTAAGGGTTGGTCTCTTCTCCCAAGCAACAAGAGATAGGACAAGAGGAAATTACTCAAGTTGTGCTAGGGAAGGTTTAGATTGGATATTAGGAAAAATTTCTTCACTGAAAGGGTGGTCAGACATTAGAAGAAACAGTCCAGGGAAGTGGTGGTGTCACCATCCCGAGAGGTATTCAAAAGACGTGTAGATGTGCCATGTAGGGATATGGTTTAGTGGTGGACTAAATACTGGGTTAACAGTTGGACTTGATGATTTTGAAGGTCTTTTCCATTCTCAGTGATTCTGTGATTCTATGATTCCATGGTAAAAAGAATTAATGGCTGTTAGCTCAAGCTTGTTGAATACAAATGAAAAATGAAGAACATTCATTATTTGTAATCAATAAGAAACAAATTGCCAGTGCTGGTAGCAGATTCTTAATTTTTAGAGAACTTCAAATTATGACTGGATGGAAGATATACTTTAACAGAACACAAGTTATTTGGCTTCATATAATCAATCATTCTTTATTTGTTGTTGTTAATAAGAGCATTAAATCTTTTCAGTCACTATGGTTCCAGAACGATACACTATCTACAGACCTTACTCTCATTTCTTTTTCTGTATAATAAATACTAAATGTAATTTTATTGTTTGGGGTTTTTTTGTTGTTTTGGTTTGGTTTTTTGTCAACAGTGACTGTGGGAGGAAATATGCCTGAGAAAATACAATATAATAAATAAATAAATAGCACATATTAAATACATTTTCAAACATGGCTCTACTTCCCCTCAAGAGGCTTGAATCTAATATTTGCTCCAATCTCAGCATTTCGAATCCTTCAGCAAAATTCATGATAATGAACCCAATAGTTTTGCATTCTGCCTCTATTGCACTGACACACTCAAGAATGTCATATTAAAACAACAAATACAAGAGTAATTTCTATTATTATTCCAAGCAAAAAAATTGCCTTGGAACCAGTGAAACTAATGCAGATGCCACCATAGGGATTTGTTTTCTGCTTTGCCTCACTTCTTCCCAACAATAACCCAGTGCCTTCCCTATCCCCTGCCACGATAACCTCCCCTTGTATCATTGTCCAACTTCCCCTGCATTATCTCCATTTTCTCTCTTCCTTTGCATTTGAATGGCTCATCATTCCATGTCCATGACATGCCTATGTCTTGATCGTGTCCCTCCTTCTCCATGGCTAGGCAAGGGGCTCTGTGTGGGTCAGAGTTGCTAGTGTGCCAACCCATTAGCCAGCCAATGCCCACGATTAATTTGTTCTGACCAGGTTAGGCTCCCTCTGCAACCTTTCTGTCAGCACAGGATATTATTTAGATCTCTCTCATCTGCCTGGCCACAGACTTCCATGAAATTTGTAGGAAATAATTTGTCACTGATATCTTGTTTTTCTGTCAGATGGGCTTGTAGTAGTCACATGATAGATGGATGGTCAGAGACAGCAAGATCATATAAGCTGCATTCCCCTGAGAAACCAGACTGAAAAATCATAAGGTATGTATTTCAGAACACACTGGATTAACTTTTCTGGCCCGCAAATGTGTTTAAAGCATAATATGCAAGTTAGTGAGAAGCAGAACAAAGTGAACTGCAGATGAGGATGATACACTAAGTGCTTGTATCTCCAGAAAAAAAATTTTACTACTTTCCACAGACAAGTACTTTCTTGATATTTTCTTTGAATAACAGCATTACCATTAGATATTACAAAATTTTCAAGAAATATTCGAACAGATTTCAGAAACTTTATCCTTCTACCATTTATAGACTGGAAAGTATTAAAAAGTTCTTCATTGAAAGGATGAAAAGTCTAAGCTAAGTATAGAGTCATATGAAATCTATTATTTCTCCACATGTATTTTCCTGAGTCTCAATGTCTATGTTATTGTCATCAGCAGGTCCTAGGAGGTAACACTATGAAACAATTTGTGAGATCAGATGTTAAATATGCAGTGCTGCTAGCTCCTGGTTAAAAAAAAAAAAAAAAAAAAGAAACTAAGACAACAGGAATCTTTGATTTCCTTTGTAAAAACTCATTTAAATCAACTCTAAATTAATTTTTACAATTGCACTGAGTTAATGACTGCTTTTATATTATTTAAAATATTAAGAATACAAAGACAATGAAGTTAAAGATATGAAAGTCTCAGGCTACATAAAGAAGAACTTTACATGGTGAAAATCTTTTTTGCAGATTTCCTTGTAAAATGATTGCTAAAGGTGTTAAAGTAAACATAATGAACATCATTCTGAAGTCCACTTCTAAAGCATTCTTAACTAAGCTCCCTATTCCCTGAGGCTCTTGGAGGAAAGTATTATAAAGTAGAGACTAGAAAATCCAGATTTCAACATAACTTGGATTTGAACTGATAAGAAATAATTATCACTGTGTATAAAAATGCCAACTTTCCAGTTTCCTATACGGGACTAACTGGCATACAAAACTACATGGGGCCAACTAATTTATTTTAGGTATTTCATATTTACTTCCACATTTTCACACAGTTTTACACGTTTTTTAAAGAACTATTGTCATGGAAATGAAAATTTATTCTCTCTTTTTATATGATTTTTTTTACAAGCAATTTTTTTGAACTAGAATTGGTCTCTCTCTGCTTGTTAACCATTTTTTTTTTCACTGCCAGACTCAATGTCAGGTAAGAGGACAAAAATATTGCATACTAGTGACAATAGGGAGTTTGTCTAACCCAGCTGGCATGCTAGATGATATTTCCTGAGAAAATGTCTACCTCTGAGGACAAAAGCAGATTTTTAATTTTTTTTTTTAATTCAATGGATACCTTCTATCTTGCAGACACTAAGGAGTTTTTTATTTTTCTGTGCTTATCTCATCCTCTTCATAGCATTAAAAAAATAAAAGATTATTTTGATTGTACCTGCTTCTGGTGACTGAGTTTTGGGCTAAAATACAGAATAAAGAGCAGGTATAACAGAATTTTGAGAGACTCTACTCCCAGGTGAATAAAACCTCATTAATTCTCTAATTTCTAAACAGACACAAAATTCAGATGTTGGAACTATCACCTGCCTTGGCCAAGAATCTTCTACAAAGTCGGACTGAGTCTAAAGGCTGTAATGGACATGCTCATGGCTCTTCTGAGAACAATAATGCAAGTTAAAAGGATCCTGATACAGCCATAGAAGAATTAGTGAAAACTGAGTGAAGGATTTGTTAATTTGGGACGAAGAGAATCTGTGACAATAGCCTGCATGAACTCAAACAGCTCCAACAGAAGCTTAAAGCCAATCCTTATGAGTGAAGCAGAGGAATTTCTTGGGCCTGGTTCTCCCGCCTCCCAGAAGGTGACTGGGAAGGTTTTCCCTGTCAGCCTGTTTAGGAAAACACTGCAAGAATATGTAAATAGATACACAAAATACTTCGGTTTTTAGCTCTCATTCAAAAGCTAAGTAGGAGTTACAGATTTGATGGCTTGAGAAACTGCTTCTTCATTTTGAGTTGTGCTGTCATTCAGAGGAAACTTAACTAGCTGAAAAGATTGGCTAAGAAGAACCTCAAAAAGTTCAACAAGAACACATGGAAAGTCCTGACCCTGAGGAGAAATAACCCAGTATATGAATACAAGCTGGTGATATTTGGCTTGAAGGCATCTTTGCATAAAAAGACCTGCAGGTCCTGGAGGACAACCAGTTGACCATGGGTCAATAATGTGCCCTCACAGCAAGGATGGCCATCAGCTCCCTCGCATTGTATTAGAAGAAGTATTTCCAATAGTGAGAAACATTTGGAGAGCTGGGTTCAGTGCTGGGCTCCCCAGTACAATGAATGGACATAGTGGAGATAGTTCAAAGAAGGACCATGAAGATGGTGAAGGGCCTGGACACATGACATGGAGAGAGGCTACGAGGGCTGGGCCTGGTCAGCCTGGAGAAGTCTTGGGGAGATCTTAGCAATGTGTATAAATATCTCATGGGAGGCATTAAGAATGATGGTTTTTTTTTCAGCAGCGCCCAGCAAAAGGACAGATAATGGGCACAAATTAAAATACAGGAAATTCTATTTAAATGTAAGAAAAACGATTTGTTTTTACTGTGAGGATTATCAAACACTGGAATGGTTTGTCTAGACAGGTTGTGGAGCCTCCATCCTTGGAGGTACATAAAATCTGACTGCAGATGGCCCTGTGCAAACCTGCTCTAGGTGACCATGCTTGAGCAGGGCAGTTGGACAATGACCCTGTGACTCCTACTCTGGAGGCTTCACTACACGACTGGCTGGCCAACAATCACTGTGCCGCATTTTTAATGTTCCATAATAAATAATGTTAAATATAGTTTAAGCAATTTTCTGTTTGTTTTTAACACAGTTTCTCTCTAATTTTTTCACCACACATTTTCATGTGGAACTTTCTAATCAACACCAATTACACACGTTCAGGAAGGGAAGATGCATTAGGCCTAATGCAACACTTTTAATGTAAATAGTACCAGTGAGTAGGAGCTGACAGCTCACCCTTGGGAAAATATGGAAATTTGGCTTAGAGCTGCAGTTTAAACTTGGAGTTTGCTAGTTAAATTCCCAGCAGGTCAGTGATTCAGTGTATGCATTCAGCTAACCAGAGACAAGATATTTTAAAAATGACACCTTGTTACAGAATGGGAAACATGGGATGAACTATTAGCTTTCCTTCCTCTTTCCCCTATTAGCTTATCTGTCCCATTTTTAACTTCTATATCTATCAAGGAAAGAAGAAAAAAACCAACCATTAGACATATGCTTTTCATCATCATGGCTGTGACATGTTAGAAGCACATGCACAGACTGGACCATCTCATTAAATTCTGACGACATGCTGTGCTCAGATGCCTCCTGCTTCTTCACAATGTACAAGTGACCTTTTCCAGCCACTCACCAGAAATGAATACAAGCTGGTACAAAACCAATACCAAATAATTTAAAAAGGAATAGCAAGCCTGCATAGTTCAGCATGTCCTGCTCTGTCGGAGAGGCACATATAACTCCCTCTCATGGGAAAAGATTACTTTCACCTTTCTAGTGGCAGCCCTAGGATTGTTCTCCATCATTCCCTTCCACTGTAAACTTGATATATGTTCACAGAGAAACTCATGTCATTCCCCTTCTGAGCCCTACCTTCCTGGTAATAGAACACAAAAATGTGGAAATTTTTTCTTTAGCTCCATTCTGTGTCTGTTTTATCACCACCCACCATCTTCTGCTTAAACACTTGTTTTTGATGAACTGTGTTCATGAAAAAGAAAATGCAAGCTAGTGTTCAGTGAATAATGAAATGGACCAAATTGCAAATATTTTATTTAAACTTTTGGGGAAAATTTTCTTTCTGTAAGATGTGAAAGTAATGAAAAATGAATAATGTATGGAAGAAATATCATTAAATGCATTGACAGAGTTATTTGAGGAATATTATTCAATAATCCTTTGGGGAAAGTAAATGCCCCACATGTCATGTTTCTAACTTGACATACACTGGTTTTCCACATGCCAATCAAATCTTTAGATACCGTATATGAGGCTGTTATTGCAGAATAACTCAAAGAACAAAAAGATAGGTTGGCAACAGCTATTACAGAGGATGATTTTAGAAAAAAGAGGCCCTATGATTTTAGAAAAAAAGAGTCTTCTTGAAGGAGATTATTTCTTTTCTTTCTATACTGACAAAGCATTATACTGAATGGTCACTCCTACCTCTGTTCCCAGGGTACTTGTGAAATGATCTTGGTCTCAAAACCTGGAAAACACTACTCTTTTTAGTTCAGTACATGACTACTGGCAGTTTGTGGATGTATTTTCTGGAGCTAGAAGAAGCAGGAATACTCCTTCAAATGCACTTGTAGATTTGGTGTCTTAAAGTCTTATTTCCCTATGTGTCGGGTTTTTATCTGTAAAACATGCTCAACAGCCCTTCCTTTCTGCAGTCCTTTTCTCCTGTCTATTAAAATTGTAACAATTCAAGGCCAAGGTTTGTCTCCTTTTAATATATTTGTGTATCACCTAGTACAATGGAGTGCTAGCGACCAGGACCATTACAAGCAGAGTGAGCAAACAGGGAATGACATGACAGTTTTGACAGCAGTTCATGTGAAAGAGTATTCAGGAAGGATGCTGAAGTGCAGTTCATCCAGGGAGCAATGGCATTCATTCATCAGAAAGCCATGGCCTCTCTAAATTGCACACTCACCATGACTGAGGCAGCTGTCCAGACAGAGGTCCAGAGTGAACTTGTTGACACTCAGGTGTCAGCTGCAGGGTGTGCCCTGCTCTTAGGCATTCTTATGGCACTTAAGGACATGGTTTGTGGGTGACTTGTCAGTGTCGGTTGGACTCGATATTAAATGTCTTTTTCAACCTAAAAAATCCCATGATTCTATCAAACTAGTTAATCCCCCAATATTAATTTCTTGTTTTGCTGGTTGTGGCATGAAGTCTAGGATTTAGAGTGCATATGGCTGCTCATCCCTCCTAGCTTTCCTTTTTAATAGCCTATAAAGGATCCTCTTCAAATTGGCTAACAGTAGGGTTACGGCATTTAATGCCAGAGAGTCAGACAAACCTCTCTACCAAACACGGCTGCCAAACATTTTTTCCAGGGAGGAACTAAAGACATTAGGCTCAGTGTTGTTGCTGAGGATCAGTGTTGTTGCTGACCAGTAGCTATTCTCACCCCTCCGTCATTCTTAAGAAAGGTCTGTCTGTGGGCAAAGCCTCACTACCACCTACATATTGGCTCCCTTTTCTCTTTGCTTTCTCATGCTTTTATCTACCTTTCAAAACCAGCATCTTGACTTAGAGTCTGAAAACACATTCCTGAATCAGAATGCTCTCCAGGTCATCAGTCCACTGGATCTACAGTTAAAGCAAGGAGAACCCGAAGGGGTGAGCTGTAAGAATTTATCCTGTGCCCTAGGATAAAGACATAATACCTCACTACTTCTGATATCTGTTTCTACCTCATGTGGGTTTTTTTTCAATTTTTCTTACTTTAAACAAGACAGATATTTTCTTGGTGGACCCGTGGAGGCCCAGAAGGAGGAAAAGAAGGTTGTGGTCACTGCTATCAGCTACAAACTGATCTTCATTTAAAATCATCTTATTTTTAAACCTACTTTTGAAGCAAGAATCAGATTTTTAGGAGAAAATCCAAAATATTCAAAGTGATATTTTATGCCATCAAGTAATAAAAATTACACCAAATTCTTAATAGTTCGGGTGTGTTGTGGTTCTAAGTAGCCAGAGTTTTTTATTAGCTGGGGGGGACTATGAGAGAGGCTTCTTTAAGAAGCTGCTGGAAGTTTCTACAGCTACTGTTAGCTCCCAGCTAGTCAAGGTAGATTGGTAACGCCTCTGTGATAACATATTTAAGAAGAAGGAGAAAAAAATGGCTAGGCAGAACATCATGGCCACTTAAGAGAGAGGAGAGGGAGAAGTTTGATTAACACCAAGGTCGGAGAGAGGAGAAAGAGAAGATGCCTTAAACACTGAAATAGGGCCCCAGCAACCTGTGGGGAACCTATAGGGAGCGAAGATTCGCCTGCAACCTGTGGAAAAGATTGGGAGACTCCATGCAGGAACAGATAAGTGCTGGAAAAAAGAGAGGCTGTGATCCTGTGGGATGTTTGATGTCCATGTTTGGAGCGGGGGCCTGATAGACTCCTGTGGGAAGAAGAGACCCACGCTGGAGTAGCAGAGCAGCATTTCTTGGGAGGACTAGTGGCCCGTAAGAACCCACACTGAAGCAGCCAAGCAGCACCTGAATGCCTGCACCTATGGTAAAGTGACTTACGTGACAACAATACCTGAAAAAAGCTGTTGTCAGTATAATCCACTGTTTTCGTGGGAAAAAAACTCACGAGGAAAGCTGGGGTGGGACTCTCTCTCTCTCCTAAGCAGCAGCAAGCCAACGTCTGACTGTAACCCCCCCACTTTCATCTTCTTGAGCTGCTGGGGGAAGGAGAAAGATGTTAAAGGGAGGGGTGGGGGGAGAAAGGTGTCTGTAACATCTGTCAAACTTCTCACTCTCAAACTCTTAAGCTCTGATTTTAGTAGTAGGAGTGAATACTTAATATTCTAAGTTAGAGCCTGTTTTGCTTGTGAAGTAGTCAATAAACAGTTGCTTGTAATCTGTATCACAAAAGTCAACGTTTTTTTTTCCTTCTCTGAGAAATTTTAGATGTGTGTTTGGGCTCTCAGCATCCAGTCAGAGTCAAACCATAACAGGGTGTTTTAAAATTCATGCTTAAAGCTATTAAAACACTGTCTTGCTATAGCTTGCACCAAAGTGAAGTAATGTGTGTTGCTCCACAGCAGGTTGCTGTAGCTAATTTTCTCTAGTGTTTTGCTTTGGCACCAAGAGCACTCCTCATTAGTTTCTTTATTAGTACATTTAAATACCCTTGTAGCACCATTAGGTTTGAAATGGCTTTATTCTTTGTTCAGCAATATTTGTGTTTAATTTATTTTCTCAGCCCACCCTACCTAAGGTTCCTTACAACAGATGTCATGAAGCAGTTGAAGGAACGTGAACCAAATTGTAGATAATGGTCCACGGTTATTTGTTTTGTGTAGATTGTGATTTCCATAGCTACTGTACATCTGCTTCATGCCATTTGCTGATCACTTTCTGTAGCTGTCTCCGTGTAGATATTTAAAGCACACTGCATTGATTCTGCCTAGCATAGCAATCTGACAATGGCTCAACATGTGAACCAAGCTACAAATTTGGAAACGTGTTTGAAAACAGCTGTTAAGTTACATATTCATTCTCTATCTACAACTGGCACAATGGCCATCTCATCAAAATTTGAAACAGACAGTGGTCCAGTCTCAGCAAAAAACCTGAAAGCATAATTGGTATTGAGTGCAATTAGGCACAGTCTCAAGCTGGTGGCTGAATTGGGCTCCAGCGTGGGAACCCAGATGCAGAGACAACAAATCTGTTTGTATTCTGCCCTTTTATCAAAAACCAGAAAACATTTCTGGGTGACAGATACAATTCTGTTGAGGTTGAAAATCTGTTACTTGATTTTATCCGAGAGCTGCAACAAAGTTTTGGGTTTTTTTTTACTGAAGTCTTTACTTCTGACTAGAAGCAGAGGAGCAACATCTTGGACTTTCATATTTTTCTTTATTGAAGGATTTCCTCTTCTGTCCTGAAATCTCTGCTTCTGTCATTGAAAATTACTCCATTTGGCTTAAAGCCCTGGGGTTAAAAAGCGACACTATGGGATAATGTTTTGTGAATTTTACAGCATTTGTGTATGTTTTTTCCCTGCCACCCACTACCATCCATCTCGGCTGTTTCTGTGTGTTTCTTTGTCAGTGTTAGTTTGCTTTTCTAAATGTATAAGAGAGGAAAAAAAGCTGCCTTGGTCCATTATGCCTTCATATCCTACTTTCCAAAGGAATTTGAGCTTACATGATGTTTTTCATGTCTTGCTTTATAATTGTTCATTTGTCAACTAATTTCAGCTGTATTGACCAACAGGGTAGAGATCTCAAAGGTATTACATACCTAAAAACTAATTCTCCCTGGCTCCTTTTTCCCCTGTGAAATACCCAAATTAGTTCCTCCATTGAGGAACAGGCCGCAATGCTTGGCTGCATTATTAGACAGCTGAAAGTCCACCTGGGAGATGGCCTCTGGAAACAAGACCTCTGGAGTGCTGCAATACATGGATCTGCCACTTTCTGTTACTGCTAACTGCTACTTCAATTTTTATGAGAAAACTTAAGAGGTTGTATTAATTTTCAGCATTTTTTTTCACTGAATTTAGAAGCATTTCTAGTCTTGATGGCAACACAATAGAAATCAAAGCAGTTACAGTGCAAAAATCTCTTTATATTTGATTAATATGCTAATTTTTTTAAAAGATAAGAAGGTACCCAGCACATTAATTGCCTTCAGCAACTGTCATGTAATAATGGGCTGGGTTTTATTAGTTCATACTACTGCTCTTTCTGTCATAATCTGACACTATTGATTTTCTACAAAAAATGAATGAGAACAAATGTTTCCTTACTCTCTTCTTGAATATCAGATGCAATCCATGCTTTCTTTCAGCTCCAGCAGAGCTCCCAGAAACTGCATTTTGTAAGGAAGCAACAAATGCTTATTGCATAGGAGAAGTTGTAACTCTAAGATAAATGTAAATTAGATCCAGTGGAAGAAGAGAAGTCAGATTCTTTACTCTGGGAAAAGTATGAAAACTGGCAAGAAGAAAAACTTACTGAGATCTCACTTCCAGGGTAGAAGGGAATTGCTAAGACTAACTATGGACATTATAATAATTAAATGGATTAGTTTAAGCTAAGCGTGGCCTAAGCAAGAAAAGCTCAGCCTCTTTGTGCCTAAATTAGAGGCATTCAGGCTTGTTCTCACAAAATGCATCACTGCAGGCCACTGTTTACACTACACATGCTGGTGCAGTAAAGAACACAACTAGTTTTTCCTGGTTTGCTGAAAAAAAGTATAATTTTCCACGTGGAAGAATTTTCCATTACTCTGTTCCAGCAGTTCATGGCATTGATGTGGCAACAAAATGGCTGTCATGCTGCTGGCAGGAATTTCCTGCGCTCCAGAGAGCAGGGAGCCGTTGGCTGCAAAGGGAAGATAAAGCCATCCCATGGCAGAGGTGGAGATGGCTCCACAGGGCATAGTGGGGCAGCTTGTGAGGCACTAGCTGGGCACAAAAACATGTGACAGATCTCCTCCTCCCAGCTGGGGTGTTGGGCATGGAGAGGCTGGGCATTGGGTCTGAATGGTGCTGCTGCCACTGAGCTGCTTGCTCTCCTCAGGAAGCAAACAAGCAAGACAGCACAGGCGGCTTGGAGTCATTGTCTGAGCATGAGCTGTAATGGGGCTGTTCTCCAAACACAGGTCAACCCAATTACTGTCCTGCCTGCTGTTCCAGGACAAAGAATGTTAAATGTGACTAATGTACACTTGTCCACTAGCTCGTGGTTCGCTATGGCAGATCAGAGAAAGGGGCGGATAATGCCAATAAGAGAGTATTTGCTACATGATGCAGCAACATTGACTTGGACGTGTGGATCAGATTTAATACTCAGTCTTTCAATTTTCTCCTCCTTCAGCATCATTGCTTCTAATTGTAATATATTATTAGTTAGCCCAATATGACAAGGTGTTAAATCAGGGAAAAAACAATGTTGGTGAGTTGGTTTTTTTTCTTCCTTGGATGCACAGAAAATCATGGACATCATAGCCATTAAACGAATAAAATGCATTGGGATGCAATAGTAGCATGATCTACAGTTTAGACAGTCTTTAAACCAGAAAACAAGGAAAAAATTTGGGGTTTTTAGTATAAGCAAATATAATTCAAATATCTGAAGCAAAAGTTTTTTCTTTCTTGCACATAATAATGGGATTTAAAAGAACTGCTGAATCTGCTTACTGAATTCCTAACCTCACTGAAAGAGCCCATCAGTCTGATTTTTTTTAATTCTAGTTTTTATAATATTTTACAGAGTATATAATTACAGTTTTATACACAAATAATACATACTGTATCTGTTATATGATGCTATATGATGTATCAAAAAAAAATGGTATATTGAATTTATATAAAATTCTTCTTCCAGTGCTGAGCTGACTCTTATACTTTCCCTGCAGCAAGAGAGGCAATGATCCAAAGCACGAACAGACTTAAATGCATTTACTTTAAGCAAAGGGTTATTACCTGGTTTAACTCTATCCTGCAGACCAGTTTGACTGGCAAGTGTATCAGAGTTTGTAGGGTTGGTGCCTTAATCCTCCAGGCCTTTCAATGATATCTGACACTGTATTCACACTATCAGGGCTAATAAACGGCCCAGTGGATGACTATCTTTAAATACTATAACCATTGAAAGTTAATTATTGATGGACATTACCTCATTTATCTGAATTTAGCTTTTACTTGTATTACATTAAAAAACCCAAAATAATAGATGGATCACCATCTTTTTGGGTCAAATAAAAAAAAACAGTTTAATTGAATATTCCGTATGTAAGTGCTAATCTGAACTAGAACACTATTTTTGTCATTTTTTTAATTCTTGTATTTTATTTTGCAAAAATTTGTTCTTAACAAAAAAAAAAAAAAGACCATACACATGCTTTGGTGAATCATTTTGTGAATTAAATTTGCAAACTGTAAGTAGATGCTGCATAGCTTAGTGTTAAAATACTGATCTTCTGGTGCAAAGTAGACAATTCTTTTAAAAGGGTGATTTATCTTCCTCCTGTGTATTTGGAAGAGTGTAACCTGGGACTCAAGCTGTTATAAACACATAGGAACATTGGAGAAGGAGAAAAAAAATCTCATTCTTACTGGCTATGAGAAAGAAGAAAATGGTTTGAGGCAGTCAAAATCTCTACCTCTGCCTGATTTAGGAATACAGAGGAGCCAAAATCCCTTGTCCTAGAAGCAGAACTAAGTACCTGTGTTCTTTCTTGACTGCAGGAGGAAATCTTAGACTACATATGGTGAGACAGTAAAGGGTTTCAAAGTAATTTTCAGAAACAGCTTACTTACTAAGCCCAAAACCTACCTGATAAAAAAACAGGGAGGAGTGCACCTCCGCTTTTTGGAGCATATGTGCCTGACTCGGAGATGGAGAAAAATGTAGCTTCATTGGGGATTCATACACCACAGGCACAGTACACTGAGCATGATGGGTTTTGCATATAATTAGTGGGAAAGCCAAGGGAGAGTACTCAGCTCTCTATGAGCCATGACATCAGGCCACCTCATGTCTATAATTTAGGACTTTGTATGCCTTCCCAAGTCTCTCTGAAGCTCATGAGTTCTTTGTGCTCTCTACTGTACACTGGCACTCAGAGCCAGTATGTCCTGGGACATGGTATGGGTTTCTGCTGCTCTGGGACAGTTTACTTTATGATTTTAGTACTAGAAGTACTGGTCCTTAATTGGACCAGAAGGAACTGTCCTATGATGAACCACAGGTGTACCATTAGATGGAGAAATTTCTCCTTCCTCTCCTGTCAGAAACAGAGCAAACCTAAGCTCCTTCTATGCATTGAAGGACTCAAGGATTGTCTTTTAGGCTTCCTTGTCTTACTGAGACCATTGATCATTTTTAGCGTATGTCATGTGTATGTCATTTGTTAAGCACTGAAATAAACTCTGGCATTCAGATTCAGAAGCTGCTGTATCTGGGGTTTCTGTTCCCAAAAACCTGTCCTACTTAGTCACTCTGAAGGACCATGTCTCTGTTTCAAAGGGGGCAGGGGATGGAGAGGTGTGTGAAGAATGCTGAGCTGTCAAATCACTTAGCTCCTTGGTTCATTCCAGGGCTCTTATATGCAGTCACACTACATATAAACTAGGGTTTTGGGTTTTCTGAGTTTTTTTGTTTGATTGGTTTTGGGTTTTTGTTGTTTGTTTTGTTTTGTTAGTTTGTTGTTTGTTTATTTTTACCTCATTTCTGAACCAAACCAGTTAGTTCTCTTCAGAAGAAAATCCATGAACATACCATTTAATTCCACAGTCTACTCCAGGCCAAAGCATTTGGATGTAAATCACATCAAGTTTGACTCCATTCATGCATGATAGTCTTGTAACATTATTCCATCAAGCAGTGGGAACACTGGTTAACCCCCTGGTTAACCACATCTGGCCTGTGTAACACATGCCACTGGCACTGTGTTATACACGTACCTTTCCCATGTAGTGCAGCAGTTGCTATGAGGAAATTGTTATAATGCGGGACCAAAGGACAACCAGACAAGACAGAAGCATGGAAAATGTAATTCCACATTACAGATGTGTATCTATATCTGTAGATATAGAGAGGTGTGTGTGTGAGGGGGTTGTGCGTGTGTATAGCCACAGGCATAAACGGCATGTTTTCATGAGGAGGCTATACATTAAGCACTTTTTTCCATTTACATGATGAAGAGATACCATGGTTGTGGTAAGGCTGTCTTGAACAAAACTGAGCAGTGTGGTGCTCTTCCAAAACAGGGGTCTGAGACAGGGGCAGTAGGTGTTCCCTCCTCAGCTCTTCTCCTGCTACTGTATTATATACAGAGAGCAACTGCTGATCACTCCACTTGCCTGCTTCCCTGCTTAATAAATGAATGGTCAGGCCTTGTATCTACTGTTTGTGCTTGGACCAGTAGCCACAGGACTTGGTGTTGCAAAATTTCAGGTGTTTTCCATTGAAAAGCAGCTTTTAGGACTCAGTGTTAGAGGGGCACCCAGGGGAGACTTGGTGAAATGAGTGTGCAGAGTGGGTATGGGCAGTCTGTTCCAGCAGCAGCCAGTTCCAAGCAGTTGCGGCACCAGACACTCGATACACTTCTTTGGCCTGAAAACAAACACTGCTCTCTTGGACAAAAACCTCTAGCAGTGGAGGTATAGCTACAGAGGGAATTAGTTCAGATGCTCAGGGCTGCCCTCTGAAGGTGTCCATCCCTGCTGATATGGTGGGAAGTCTAGAATAGCAAGTGTATAACAAAGACACAAGTGGTTGAAGAAATATTAGGTCTCACCTTCCTTCTCTGTGCACTGTCTGGATAGAAGGGTGAAAAAATCACTGCAAAAAGAATGATAGAGTAGGAATTGCCTTTTCATTTTTTGACTGCCAATGAGCAATTTCTAGGCAGTTGTGCTGGATTTTCAGAATAATCTAACTAAGGTTACGAAAATTATTATGAAAATAATTAGGCAACTAACTAAACAGCTGTTCACCATTATTTCCTGTGATACATTTCTTCTCATACTATAGGCAATTATTTTCAATAGAGAATAATCTGCCTCAAATCACCTCTTTCTCACCACTTACTTGCTGTAGGAGATTAATTATGCACATCTCCAGCAATGCATGCAATTCCTCATAACGATACTATAATTTGGCATGCTTGTTCTGATCTCTCCCCTCTGTTTCTTTAGATGTTAGAAATGACAAGACCTTATTCTTCCACACAATCATGAGAAAAGTGAAAATAACTGCTCCCCTACCTTCTGGAGACTGATCTGAATACTGTTATCCCACATTTTTTCCCTTGTCTTTCTTACCAGTAGAAGCCTTACTATGGCTTTTTTCATATCACAAGTAAAACATCGAAATGTTTTTCAGGGCTGATTTTAGGCATTTCTCAATACCTGCAGAAAGAGACATTGCATTCAAGATTTGACGTTTTCTTTCACACAGTAACCAGGGCCCCAGCTCTCAAGGTAGCAATTTCTCAGCAGCAATTTCTCAGTTAGAGCTGGAGAGTGTTCAGAAGGAGGGTAAATAGAAGTGAGGAACTGGATTCAAGGCTGAAAGTTATTGCTTCCCCTTCAGTAAAAGGGAATTGCTCCAAAGTTATTTCTTTCCCTACCTAGCTCTTGCTGCCTTCCTGTAGGTGCTATGGCAAGACACCACAGGAGCTTGCTTTGCTGGGCTGATGGCTCACACACCAGCCATCTGCAGCAGGGTTAGATGAACCTGCTGGGAAGCATTGCCCTGCTTGGCATGGTCTGATGGCCGTCTCTTGCCTTTGTGCAATGCCTCCCAGCATTGTGGAGCAGGCTGCTTGTTCCAAACGTCCTCCTTTGGCTAAAAAATGAGACAGAACGGTATTACTACCTTTCACCTATCTCTGAGCATGGGTATAGAGGAGTTGAGTAAATTACCCTAAGGCAACTGAATCAGAGCAGCTATATCTATCTCTGAACAATGAAATTCTGATCATCACTCTCCTGGCTTCCTAGGAATAGTCTTCCGGTCACTTCCTTAGCTGTTGCTTATCATTTATGAGAGTATATGCTCTTTTGATTAATAATTCAGGAATTACATTTATTACAGTGCATTAGGCTCCCAGAGGAATTTGAAAGTTCTCTCTCAAACTCCCCGAGCAACCCAAAGAACTCTCTTAGGTCTACCCCCCACCCTAAAACTTAATACATGAATGATTTAAAGATTGTAGAAAATTATCATATATGCAATAATATCTTCAAGTTTAGAAGGTTCAAGGTTTTTAATCCATATTATTGAATTCAATTACTGATTTTTTTTTTTTACTATGGCTTTTTCAGACTTGCATTAGTTATATTGCAACTTTTATCCTATGGCTGCTTTATTTTTGCTTTGATATCTTAGTTCGTTAGTTTTGAATTGATAGGTTATTCATAAAACCAAAGGAACAGGGTAACTAGGTTGTCCTCAGACTAAGTGAGGAGACAGTGAGCCACTATCATGTAGCAATAAATTTCTCGTTATGAATCTGAGTTTGTGATTTCTCTCTCAGCAGTGTTAAACAAGATTAGCTTTGCTACTCTTCTGAGTTCTTTTGAGGATATAGTACTTTACCTTATGTCAAATGAACTAATATTGAAATATGTTCAACGTAAGCAATGGAAAGGAACTCATTACCCAACAAAAAATTAGTGCTGTAAGCAAAGACCAGGGCTGCCTTAAGCTGCTTTGAAGTTCTTCTCCTGATATGCCACTTCTTATTGAAAAGGATTGCAGTATCACATCGGAGCTGAGACTCTGAAGAAGAGATGTAAGGTCTCCAAACACCATGCCTTCAGTTAGAAGCATGGGCAGGATAAAACCATGTTTGTTTGCGTGTTTGCTAGATTTATTTAGTCTGAGATAGAGCAGAAGCACTACCTAATATAAAGCTTTCCTGTACCATGTCCTGCTCAGCCACTGCAGCAAATCTTACCTCCAACAGTTCTGTCACTGAGGGGAAACAAGCAATATCATCAGGAAGGGAGGTTTACCCAGTTACTACTGCCTTGGCCTAATTGTGAGTGATGATAGTAAAACATACATGACATCACAGGAAAAGTAAAATCCTTTTTTTAAAATTATTTTTTCTGAGAAACAATATATGATCTTTACATTCCAGCAGCAGGATCATCTCATTCCTGTGATGAATATAGAAAAATGGTAGAGGACATAAAAGGAAAATCCATGTTACAGGGCTAATTGGCTCTGTGTGGTTCCAAAATAGTGAGGCTAATATTGTGCAGGAAATCTCCTGCCATTGCACCAGTCCATCTCCACTGTGTTATTGGCTGGCCTGGACTGGGATCAAATATTCCCACTGTTATGCTGTCTGAACCAACCTTGTGCTGAAATCTGCAAACTTGTGGTGGAAATTAAAGGTGTATTTCTGTGTGTAAAAGCACACAGAATTAAAGAGTGGATGGGGAACTGTAGGTCTTCGGCCTACAGTGTTAAATCTTTCTAACTTCTTGTTGAGATTTTTCTGACTTAAATTCCCTGCAGCATCTAGTATCATAGTTTGTGTTCATGCATATAAGATATTTTTTAAGCTGAAGCAGTTCACTGTGCAGTGCACCAGCCAATGTGGCAGCCTCATTAGAAATGTGTAGGGGCACAGTGGCAGGCCACACTAAATAAAGCTCTGTGAGTTTCTGTACTTGGAGTTCTATATGCTCTTAATGTCCATTGCCAGCTGCATCAGGAAACACATGAACTCACTATTTTTGTACACATTCAAAATGGTCATATATTTTCATAGTCAAGTTTACTGAACTTTCCCATAAAAATGCTGCAAACAGAATAATGAAGCACACCAGCTCATGTTTCAAAGGCAAGTCATGCCAGCTAGCAATTTATCATGGAATCTCTGGCAGGGCTCTTTTTGGACTGCTCACAATGCACACACCCTTACTGAAGACTCCCAGGTGTTCTGGCTCAGAGGAATGCTGTGGGCACCGGGCACTGCCCTGAAACAAGTGAATGTGCTCATTAAAAAAGATTTCTGGTAGGAAACGGAGACAAGCGGCACTTAGAACGTCTCTTTGTTGTGACCCTTCTTCTCCCTGAGGAGGTAGGATGCACAAACGTGCCTCAGAGTAATGATAACTAGTTAGAAAGAATGAGCACAATCTGGAGGCAGGGGAAGAATTTTTTGATTTTGCTCTATTCAATGTATATGTCTATATACTTGACTTGCCCAAGTGAAATTGCCTGATGATACTCAAAAATTTGCATTTGTGAGTACACAAGAGGAATGGCTGTCAGCTAATCAAATCAATAAAATGCAGCACCTCTGTGGGTGGATTAGAGTGCAGTTAAAAGGAGATTTCTCTTTTAAAATTGTTCCTTTTAAATACATGTCTTCAGATGCTAAAATCCAGCCTAAATTTGGATGGGTTATGAAACTCTCTCCTCAGGATACTGGATTAAGAGGTGTAACTAAATGAAAATAATTCAATTTTCTATTAGACTATATTTTTACTTTTATACTATGTTACTACATTTGATTAACTTTTCCCAATGAAACTCAATAAAGAGGACATTCACACCAAGCGAGGACATTCATGCACTGTATTTGTTATTTAACCATTCAAGTACACATTTTACTGGCAAATAAATGAAAACATGTTTTCATGGCTACTAAGGTAAATCAAATATTCTAACTGCTTGTTTATATGTCACTAGGCTCTACACTTGAAACATGAGGCTTTGTCTGTCTCATGGTTACACTACTCAGTTTCAAACTCAGAGATAGCTGCATATGGTAAAGCCTGAAAAATACTTTTAGCATATCATCTATTCCTGTTTTAAATGGGAATGACCGTCTCTACATATCTTATTGCCTTGAAATATTTTAGTTTGTAGAAATGACCAAGGAAGTTGCT
Source organism: Calyptomena viridis (assembly GCA_013390005.1). Lineage (NCBI taxonomy): Eukaryota > Metazoa > Chordata > Aves > Passeriformes > Eurylaimidae > Calyptomena > Calyptomena viridis. Next base: position 116,777 of record WEIV01020238.1, read on the forward strand.
GGAAAAAAAAGCCCTAAAGCATGATAATTACTGTGAACTTTCTCTGCTTGCCCCTTTCTTCATAGTGTATTTCTTCCAGCAAAACATTCTGCAACAAAATGGAAAAGCTGAAACTTCCCCTCTGGAAGCCTTTTAAAAAGGAGGATATAAATGTTTTATATTGCATCTCGGGGTATTATGCTGCTTCCCCAGGAGGCCAAGACTTCAATAGGCAACCCTCAAAGTGCTGTAGGTTAGTTACCTGCTTCCTCATTTACCTGCATGACCATAGCATTCCTTACACCAACCATGCAGTCATGAGTGGCAAGGAGAGTAATGACTTTGGCTGTACGAACACCTCTCTTGAAGACTATTATATTTGCAAACGAAGTGAGCTTTCTGTCACTTGTATTTTTTCTAAATCTTATTGCTGCCGATCAACACAAAGAGCTTTTACAGAGAACTCCCTTTTCCATCCTAAGGGTCTTTTTCCATGGTTATTGTATTTTTAAAGGAAACAATTTTATAAACTTGTGAACCTCCTCTTCTCCTTGAAGGTCTGTCTTTCACTGTCTCTCTTTACAGCCACAAAAATCCTAGCAGTTTTTCACCAAAATGGCCAAGTACTTTAGGTATTAGAAGAAAATTATTCTTTAAATCCTTCTTATTTTTTTTAAACTTTTTAGCTCTGACTACGCTGAGACTGACACCATAGCACTTTCTTGAGCAAAAAGAGAATTCAGAGTGAGCGTAGAGTTTATGAGTGATGGCCACCATGCAACTGGAGGCCTGTGTAGCAGAGGAGTCAACTCCCATGTCCACCTAACAATTCCCTCTGGAAAATCCAGCACTGTCCTGGCTCCATGTGATCCTGATAGACAGCTCTCCACCTCATGTGAGACCTAATTGTGCAGCACAGCCTCCAGACTCCATTCCTTCTCATTTTTGCCACATTAGGCTCTGTGCTGATACTTTTAATATAAAAAAAATCCCAACAAACAATTACATTGTAGAGAGCTAGCACAGATTTTGGCCATGATGTTTGCAACCCATGGCAGTCAATAAGGAACTGAATGGTCAAATACATCACGGATATAGCTATGATCATAGTAGGGAGAACCTTCACTGTGTGTGATAAAAAAGTGACAGGTAAAAAGTAATCTGATATTACTGTTCAAATTTTAATGGTATTTGTTAAGCTTCAGAGTTAACATTTACAGCTATTAATGAGGACAGTTCTCATCTCTTAGAATTAGAAACTCCTCAGCCTGCATTTGAAGGTGACCTCTGTAACTGTAGAGGTAAGGCATTAATGAAAGCTAATTCATTAACTAATTCATGGAAGCTAATTATGCTGGAGCTTAAAAGGAGTCGTGGAAGTACATATTGTGGTTGTATTACTGCATTAAACATTGAGCTGTGACTTGTGTAAACAAGCTCAGTTCACCAGACTGTAGGCAGCTCTTGTTGATGAAAAGTGTAATGTGATAAATTTCTCCATCGTAATATACTGTTTTTAATAATGTTAGGTTTAATGAACAAATCTTGTACAAAAAACCCCATATAGATGATTAATAACAGTTTCATATTATATAAATAAAAATATAGCTTTTTCAGTTTCCTTTAATAATTACTTTGCAAATACTATGAGTGAAAAACTCAATGAGAATGCATTGAATGAATTGCATTTTAGAGCATGAAGTACTGTTTCATGTAGCATTGTCAAAACAGCAGTCCATTGGATGAAATAAACAACATAGAACTGGTGTGATAATTTTAATGAAGAAGGACAACTTTAGGTGTTAATAAGTAACTATACTAAAAAAAATGTGCTGACTGCCTAAGTGGTTTTAAAAGCATCTGTACCAGTACTCATAAAATCAAATTTTTCTGTAGAGTGCTATGCTCAGAAGAAAGTGAACTGATGACTCCTATCACCTATCTCACCACTTAAGAAAGGTTTTTGTATAGTACTTTGAAACTGAAACTGCTATTTGTTTTAGACTTCTCTAGAAATGTTCTGACAGGCTGCCCTGACAATGTAGAGTAATAAAGTAAAAATATAAGCTACAGGATCATTGGGACAGTCCTCAATAAAGACCAAAATCCACATGCAGAATCACAGAATATGCTGAGTTGGAAGGAACCCACAAGGATCATCGAGTCCATCTCTTAGCCCAGTACAGGACCATTCCCAAGAGTCGCCCCATGTGCCTGAGAGTATTTTCCAAACACTTCTTGAACTCTGTCAGGCTTGGTGCTATGACCACTTCACTGGGGAACCTGTTCCAGCACCCAACCACCCTCTGGGAGAAGAACCTTTTTCTAATATCCAATCTAAACCTCCCTTGACCCAGCTTCAGGCAATTCCCTCTGGTCTTGTCACTGGTCACCACAGAGGAGAGATCAGTGCTTGCCCCTCCTCTTGTCTCACAAGGAAGTTATAGACTACAATGAGGCCTCCCCTCAGTTTCCTCTTCTCCAGGTTGAACAGACCAAATGCCCTCAGCCGCTCCTCATATGGCTTCCCCTCAAGGCCCTTCACCATCTTTGTTGCCCTTCCTTGGACACTCTCTAATGGCTTAGTATCTTTCTTACATTGTGGTGCCCAAAACTGCACATACTATTCAAAAAGAGGCCACACTAGTGCAGAGCAGGACAATCACCTCCCTTTGCCAACTGGTGCTGCTTTGCCCAGGACACGGTTGGTCTCTCTGGCTGCCGGGGCACTGCTGACTTGTATTCAGCTTGCCATTGACCAGGACCCCCAGGTCCCTTTCTGTGGCACTGCTGTCCAGCATCTCATTGCCCATCTGTACATACATACAGAGTTGCCCCATCCCAGATGCAGAATCTGGCACTTTCCCTTGTTCAACTTCATATGGCTGGTGATTGCCCAGTTCTTTAATTTGTTGAGGTCTCTCTGCAGGGACTCCCCGTTTTCAAGGGCATCAACAGCTCTTCCCAGTTTTGTGTCATCTGCAAATACTTGAGCATATGATCTGGCAGCTCACTGGAACTATTGGACTGAGTCAAATGCATGAAGATGAAGAAGAGAAATTCTTAGCTGAAGATACTCTCCAGAAGAGACAAGCCTTGTCTTTCCAAATCTCAGAGTGCATACAGAGCCAGTCTGTGATTAAACACCCTCACAGTGCAGTCAGTGCCTCACTTCATGGTTTTAACTGGCAGATCTGCAAGTAGACCAGGTAAAGTTATTTGGCTTCAGACGTTTAGGAAGTTGATGTCTTCATGACCTTGAAAACCTTTTCCTCTCTTTACCCCTGCTCTATAAGATCCCATGCCACGGCCCTTCCACTTAAGTGTTCAGCCTCTTCCTTCAAAATACAGCAAAAAAGATGTGTCTATAGGAGCAAACTTGGGGCAAGACTCCAGAGAAAGGAATTGTCCAATGGAACAACTTGGAAAGCAGAGCATCACAGTCGCTTGAATTAGAGTTTGCACATTTCCTAAGCAAACAACCCCCAAACTGCATTAGATGTTCTCTAAGTCACAATGTCCTAGAATTAAAGTCTTTTCTGTAGGTGTTTGTGTATAATTATACACATCAGACATACAAATTTTAAACATATGTGTTTCAAGCTAATTTGTGTCATAATTTGATGAGCCATTCATATTCACCTTGGTGATGGAATTTTTAAGGATGTTTAGCCGCAGTGCAAGATGAGCCTTAGGACCTACTGAGGCCTTTGAGTGACATGAAAGTCTGAAAATCTGATATAAATCACACCATTAGAGGAGTATACTAATCTTATTTTATTAATAAAGTACTAACTATTGGGTTTAGCAGCTCATTGTATTAAATATCTTTTCTAGTGATGAGTCAGAAAAGTTATGAGACAAAACATGACCTGCTCTCACAGAATAGATGTTAGTCCTGTAAGATGTAAGTCTATGTAAGACCTGCTGTCTCCAAGCCTTTCTTCCCCCTCATGAATTAAAAAGTATCATTGATGTGACATGATCATTAGCAGAATGTACTTGAGCTATTTCAAAATACCGGAGGTGCAGTGTCCAAAGAAAACACGTCTACTTGTTTTCCTTTGGAGCGGAGTCAAAATTTACAAGACACAATACAAAATACTTGGGAAAACTATCCTCTACCTCCTGCTCCAGTGTATTAAGGCTCTTTTACTTGTAAAACCAATGTATTACTTTGTGATTGAGTTGCTCAGTTCAGGACAAGCTTATATTGCTGGCCAGGAATATGAATAGTTAGCTCAGAGAAATCACCTGCTTCAAGCATTGGATATATTTTTCTGAGCTTTCACCTACTTTCAGATACTTCATGCACAGCTCCCAGTGAAGCTGATTAATTACAACTCCATACACAAACTCAGACCTTGGGAAGTTCAGCTCTTTTGAGATGGGCCAGCTGGAAAAAAAAAGGGAGGAATGGAGCAGCTGCACACCTGCCTTGCTCAAACGTCTGCTTACAAGTGCTGCTGTGTACTCATAAGAGCTCAGCCCCAGCAGAGGATAAATATTTGTTACAGCTAACAGACATCTTTGCATAAAATTAGCACATTTGGAAGCATGTGAAAAAAATAAATGAAAGAGAAGCAGTGCAGTGTTTATGTTACTTTGATACAAATACTTCAAAGCAAACTAGGCACAGTCCTTAAGACTGACTGGGCCAGAGCATCCCTCAGAGGTTTCTGCAAACCTTTTTATCAATTTATTTATTAAAAAAAAGCTCACTATCTGCTTCCCTGCTGTCCTTCTCCACAGGGAATATGCTATGAGCACAGGTGCTGTGATGACTGAGGGACTGGGCACACCTGGCTGTCCCCAGGAAAGATGGCATGGCTGGGCTGGGCTTTGACAAGGAGCCTTAGGCAGGGCCTGATGCTGTTCAAAGTGGCATGGAATCCAGCAGAAAACCCGCTTCTGGTACAATCTAAAGCATCGGCAATGATTTCATCCTCTTTCACTGCAGTCTTTCCAGAGCCTCATTCTTGTTTACTACATAGGATGTCTTTTTTGAATTATTTTTGTACCAGAGATTTGTCCTGTATTAGCTTTTTAGTATTTTCTTGAAGAATTGCTATGGCAAAAATCTTTTTGCTGCTATTGCTGTTGTTCTTGAAAGTAGTAGTCTCTCTGGCAGAGTAAATTCTCTTGCAAAGAGTTCTGTATTGCCACAGCTAGACTCCTTGTACACAAACCAATGCATATAAGCCAACTCAGGAATCTCTGCATTAAACTGGAGGCTTTCTCCCAGTTCAGCATACAGTATTTACTTGTTTCAAGAAGAATTCTTAGGCCTGTCTCAACTTTTCTCATTTAAACCTCTATTTCCTGACAGAGCCGTCTTATAATGTTAAGTACTTTGTACCATTTACTCAATAACTATTGAAGGAGGCGGCTCAGGTGACTGGGGGATTTGTTACACTATTCCAAAAGCATGGGTGGTGTTAAAGCAGTAAGTGTAATTGGGGAACAAAGAAAGTGCAGTATATCAGTCTGCACAGCATTATTTGCAGTAGGATTTGGATGCTCCTGACAGAGAACAGCAACACAGTGTGCCAAGCAAAGTGGAAATACAGAACAGAATGACTCTCTACTCCAAAAACTTCACAATAAAAGATGTGTCCAGGTGGCCGAAAAGCCCAATGGCCTGTATCTAAAATAGTGTGGCCAACAGGACTAGGGAAGTGATTGTCCCTCTATACTCAGCACAGGTGAGGTCTCACTTTGAGTGCTGTGTCCAGTTCTGGGCCTATCACTACAAGAAAAACATTGAGGGGCTGGAGTGTGTCCAGAGAAGGGCAACAGAGTTGGCTGGTGTAGGGTCTGGAACACAAGCTCTGTGAAGAGCGGCTGATGGAGCTGGGGTTGTTCAGCCTTGGGGAGGCTCAGGGGAGACCTTATCACTTTCTACAACTGCCTGAAAGGAGGTTGTAGCCGGGAGGGGTTTGGTCTCTTGTCCCAGGTAACCAAGTGACAGGACAAGACGACACAGCTTCAAGCTGCACCAGGGGAGGTTCAGGTTAGACATCAGGAATAACTTCTTCACTTCAAGGGTTGTCAAGCATTGGAATGGGCTGTCCAGGGAAGAAATGACTGGATGTGGCACTTAATGCTATGATTTAGTTGGCATGGTGGTCTTTGGTCAAAAGCTGTACTCAATCTTGGAGGTCTTTTCCAACCTTAATGGTTTTACGACAGCATACTTCTAGAAACATTGTTCCTAATGTAGATGGAACATTTACCTATTCCTACTTCACAATACTTTATTGTTGAGTCATAAAGTCATGATCTGATCTCCAGAAACTCTTCATTTTTGCACTATTCACAAGTTCTGCTTTGTAAAATCCATTAGTAAAAAGAAAGTTGCAAATGAAATCAGCTGCCTTTCCCCTTCTTTTTAATCTGTGTTACCAATTTTTGCTACCAGGAAACTGGCAACTGATGGGCTAAAGAGAGCTTCCATGAGTGCCTAGCACAAATTACACCCTAGCATATTTTTCCTGCTAGGGCTCTGCCTCCCCAAGCAGATCTAAGTTATCTCTGCAAAAAACAATTTACCCCCAGAGCTTGAGGAAATATCTCTAAAGCTCCTGTTCCCCTTGTCGGAGTGCCCCAGGTCAAACCATGGATCGTGCATTTTTGTGATTTTGGAATAAGGATGGAGGTTTAGTCCTCCCCTGTAATCAGGCTGGTTTATGTCACTTTGCCTGTATAAAGCAGCCACCAAGCAGGGATAACATGGCAAAAAAGGATCACTGGTAGTGCAAAGAGACCAGATATGGGAAGGTCAGAGAGCCATTACATGATGTCCAACGTGACTTCCTTCACTACAACAGCCTTTGAGACCTGCAAGGTGTTGGCGTAACGGGGAGGCCTCTCTCCTTTACAGCCCAGCAAATAGGAAATTCATGACAAAAGCAACACTGATCTTAGGCCACCTTTCACAGAAGTGCTCTTGCTCCCCAGCTGCATTTGAAGATGGAGACCCTTTCACATTACAGAAGCAGGATGAGACACCTGCACAATGCACTCACCATATCAACACTCTCTCACAATGCATAAACACCCACTCTTCCGCTGACAAATTGTATCATCTCTTGGTAATTATCCTGTCAGTATTTTGACAAGAAAACTCAAGAATATCCCAATCCCTTGCTCTTTTTCTCTGAAGACATACCATCAGAGACAGAGATATGCAGATTTTAAGGAGAAAAAAAGTGTCAAAATATTGGCAGCATCCTCATGATGAAGGAACAATAAAAACAAAGTGAAGGCAAGGGAGTATTTTGTGCTTAACTATTCAACCAAGATAGGCTTCTGTCTGACTGTTTTACAAGTTACAGAATTCTAAAGCTACTCAGAAGACAAGAAATACTAAAAATTGCCATGCTAAACTGAACCATCATTCCTGTTATCAAAAATGTTTATTGCAAAACTTCCTGCAATAATTAGTTCTATACCAGTACTCTCTTTTATCTAAAAAAGTGAGCAAAATATAAATATTTTCAATTAGCATTATTTATAAAAGCCTGCACATGAGATAAAACTGAAATATTAGTTTCCAGCAAGAATTGAGTGGCCTGTATATAAGCAGCATGTGTCTTCATACACATCAAATATGTAAGATTTTTAAAAGGTATTATATAAATGTGCATGTATATATATGTGCATGTACATACACAAATTTAAAATGCATAAAATGTATTTTATTTATCTGTATAAAACAAAAGGGCATGGGGATGTTTCCCCTCATCTTTTAAAATAGTGAGAGCAATTCACAAGATGACTAAGTTGAATGCACATTTCCAGTTTACCTGGTATTCCTTGTGCACTTAACTGCAAAGCTCTGATGCTAAATTTTGGCTGATGCAGAATTTTGCGTGCAGTTTTGGGCAGCACAATGTAAGAATGATATTAAGGTAATAGAGTGTCCAAAGGAGGGCAACACAGATGGTAAAGGGCCTTGAGGGGAAGCCATATAAGGTCACTTGGTCTGCTCAGCCTGGAGACTGAGGGGAGACTTCATTGCAGTCTACAAGTTCCTCGTGAGGGAAAGAGGAGGTGCAGGCACTGATCTCTTCCCTGTGGTGACTAGTGACAAGACCAGGGGAAGTTTAGGTTGGATATTAGAAAGAGGTTCTTCACCCAGAGGGTGGTTGGGCACTGGAACAGGCTCCCTGGGAAGGGGTCACAGCACCAAGCCTGACAGAGTCTAAGAAGTGTTTGGATTATACTTTCGAGCACATGGTGTGACTCTTGAGAATGGTCCTGTGCAGGCCCAGCAGTTGGACTCAATAATCCTTGTGGATCCCTTCCAACTCAGCATATTCTGTGATTCTGTGAAACGTCTGAAAGAAACCACATTACTTCAGCATTATTAATGTTGCCACATCATTCTTCAGTAAGTTGAAAATGAAATGTCATTACAGGAGATTTTTGGCTCTACCACCTTCCTTTCTTAAACAGTTTGTTCTGTTGAAGATTTTCACTTTTCTACTCCTCCTCTTATCATGGCAAAATAAGGGAAAGTAAGATTGGGAGGGTCCTCAGTAGCACTGATGTAATATCCATTGATCTCCTGTACTGAACATTGCTTCTGCAAATGTATGTGTTTTCACTGTTGAACGTATAACAATAAACCACAGAGCAGGTAGAGATTTCTGTGAATTACTATGCAACTTGTACACAAAAGTACACAGCATTACTGTGGTGGAGGTGGCACTTCACACCTATAACCAAAACCTTTGGGATATCCTATATTCTATATCAACTGCTAAATGCTAAGCACAGTTTGTGTAGCTCTTTACAGTTACTAATACTCAGGTTTGAGTCTTTTCCTCACAGTTAAAACAATTCTAGCTGGTGAAAGCACTATTACCGTCTACTCTAAGCTGATGCACTACTGCGTCATCTGTTTGTGTTTGAAATAGGTCACATCAATTCACGTTACTCAGTGTCATTTATCAAATCCTATCTGCTATCTCTGTGATTTTGATCAGAAAAATTGCTAAAACTACAAAATCTAGTGAGCTTTATTAAGAACAACAGTAACCCCTACTGGATTGTGATTGTCTCCCTGGAAACCTAGGATATAAAACACCTTGCACTGCTTTGTGGAAAAGGCATAGTCCGCATAACTGCGATGAAGAACGAGTCATTTCTCTGCTTGCAATAGATTTCCGTGTCATCATTTCCTGGATTAAATTGGAAATCCTGCTGAATTTACACTCCAGCTTGCTGAAAGACATCTGTTCCTTGCAAACTCAAATTTGGAGCATTTTTTTTGTATTTACAGATAAGTTATGAAACCAGGCGTATGCCAGCTAGTTTTTTTCTATGTTAAAAATTACAAGTACTAGAACATATTTCTTTATGTTCTTGATAATAAGGGACTTCACACATGATTAATAATAAAAACAAATTAACGCAATCTGCTGAATGCATGTCCTAAACTCATCCGAGTCTTGTTCAAGCATATTGGAGTGTGTGGGGCTGCAGGGAGGAGAAATCAGAGCAGAGGTAGAAATCTCACAGGCTTGTTAAACAGCATCTATATCAATATCGCAAATTCAGCATTCCAGCTCTTTCTGCACATGTAGTGTTTTTGACAAATGAAGAATATGTTAGCAGATCTATTTCCAGTGACATTTTACTATACTGTCAGAAAAGTTCGAGCACTGTTTCTGCAAGTTTCTTTCGAGACTATCATCTCAAAATAAGATATCCTTGTTCATTAGTGGAAATTCGAATCACAGAGTTCCTCTGGGCTACCACAGCAGCTTTTTAGTATGCAGAAAAACTAAGCAGAAAGGGACAAACAGGAAAAAGGAAAACCTCAAAGACTAACAACAGATATAATCTTAATAATTAATCTGCCTGGTGATAAACATTCAACATTTGATTTTATGCATGACTTGTTTCCTAGGAATTCTACCTTTGTTCACCAATGTGTAGTAATCTAGCTTGCTTACAATCCAAAGGTGATGGAAATGAGTCATCTGGATTAGGGATGATTAAATAAGATGGAGAAAAGGAAGGATATTGTTGATAGATGGTGTTATAGAGATCTCAGTCTGGGAAATGACAGCGAGAGAAAAGACTGAGGAATGTCTGAAGTTCTTACTAGTGTTTATATTTTCTCTCAAATGTATATGCCTTTTCACATTGAAAATTGTTTTTTTCCACATTTCTTTCAATTCATCTTAAAAACAGTGTAATTTTCCAAAAGTTGATCAAAAACTTTTGAAAACAAAGCCCATTTAAACTACTTTGAAAGCAGAATCCCAAACGGATTTTGGAAAATCTTGCCCATTCAGCACCAATTTTTTTTAACTTGCCGCTAATCATCACACTAGATGTGCAGCAACATGAAGTGTGTCTGAAGTGTGTCTCAGAGGCATATACACTCTATTTAGGCACTAGGTCCCCTTTCCAAAGTGTGATAGGCCCCTAAACTAGCCAACAGAACATACTGGAGAGACCAGTGTGCCTTGGATTCCACTTCTCTTCAGTCTCCTAGTTTTACATTATATAGGAGTATTTATACGTGTGTGTGTAAACTGCATATTTGTGCATATTTGTACATACATGTACAAATTTATACATATATATGTGCATATATATACATATATGTACATATTTATACATATATGTACATACATATGTACATATATTGTACATCTAAAATAAAAATTCTTGTTTTCTGATGTTTAAGAGCTTAATCCCCACCAGGTTAATAAAAGCACCTACCTCTAAAAGGGAGGAACTAGAAAATCATTGGGGTAAAGCCCCCGATTTAAATGGATTCAAACTTATAACTATCTGTAGGATTTGGTTACTGCTTGTCCATATGCTATAAAGGAGAATGAATGAAGAAACCTACCTGAAGAAGAAAACTGTCAGTGCAGTAATTACTTCTTTCTTTTTTTGTCTTCACAACAAGCTTAAATTTCTCACATGCTCCAAAGTAGTGTCAGTTCATGACTGCTTACAGCATTCTTGCAATAAATGGTATTTTTTCTTATTTTGCTATTTCACTACTGTTATTTGATGTTTTTACATTGTCAGCATGAAATATACACTGAATTCTGTTGAAATGTTTATTTGACACTTGATAATGTCAATTTGAAAAATGAGTTCTTTATTGTATACATGCCCAGGATGTCATGCAAAGCTACCCTGGGCTATGCCACAGAAGAGAATTTCTACTAGAACAAATGGAATACCTGAAGTAGACTGTGGACAGATACTAAGAGAGATCAGTTCTATGATAAAACCTAGGACAGATCAATCTGTCATTTGTAAAGCCAAACATCCTTCCATGTCAGCAGTCCTAAGAATGTGAAAAAAACAATAACAGCAAACAATTTAGACACAAGACTAAGTTATCAGCTATGTTCCTGGGACAGCCCCAAAAAACCACTCCTACCTGTTAAAATTTCAGACATCTGCACTAGTTATCTATGAGAAGATAAAACATCATTCATCCCTTTGAATTTCCATGTGGTTACAATATAATAATTCCATTAAAAGAAGGTGTAAGAATAAAAGAATTTACCATCAGAGTGCTTTTTTTTCCCTTCTGCTTTTTACCCTTCATTCTCTTTTTTAGCAGTAATTTTCCTTAACAGTTCCATCAGTAATAACAGTGCCTCTATATTTCACTATGTAAATATGTACTTGAAGACTTTAAAACACAGTTAAATACACTGCTGTTAAATTTAGAATTGGCACCTAACTTGAAAATCAATACCACATATATTGAAACCCAAAAAGTATCAAATTATGTCCAAAATAACAAGAACAATTAAAACACAACCCCTTATATTCACTGGCCAAATTTCTTTCTAAATAAATCAATCAGGTTATCTAGATGGACTGCTTTTTTTGCTATTCTATAATGCAAATTCACAGCACAATAAACAATTTGAGCTAAAAAGAATTCAACTACTCTTTTAGTAAAGACCTCACCATATAAGGATTTACAGTAATAAAATCAACAAGGTGAACATATTACATTTATAAGCAACCTGGTAAATATCTTATTGGGGCTTTCTTCAAGAATAATTTTTAATTACGAAAACAAATTTCAATCTGAAAAAGTTACAGCTGTTTCTTGCACATCTAACATTTCTGTAATAGTTAAACATTCTACAACACAAGATTTATAGCATTTTCGTCACTGTATGTACTGAAACAACATTGCTAATTTATTCAGATGCTTTCATGCATAATAGAAAGACAAATCTGTTATTCTGCTAGTCTATCATCAGAAAGGAAAAACTATCTAGTGAATACTTTGAAAAATATTAATAATTGCAAGTATTAAATTATGAACTGTACCATGAATACACTGTCTAAAGTACTGGTTTGATTTTCTTCATAGTTTGCTTTTTCTATTTAGGCTAACATTAGGAATGCAAGGCCTGATTTCAAGCTTTGCCTACGCAACAGATGACTTCTGGCATAGTGAGGTTTTCCAAGGATGTGACAACACGTAAATTGTAACACAGTCGAGAAAGTCAAAGTCCTTTTTAAGGACATACTTACACTGCAAATCTATATTCTTACTTCTAAAGGCTTGGTATGGTTTTTTCCAACGTGGGAGGGAAGTGCTGTTAGGTTTATTGTGTTGATACAAAGCACCACTTTTCTGCCACTGCTGTATTGACTTAAGAAGCTAACAGAGTACACTTCTGTATCACCAAAAGACCCTCAGCTCCCACATGGTTTAGGTCTCCTTTCTGTGAGAAACATCTGATAAATGATACATTATCCAAACATTCTGCTTTCTCTCTTTATGGGCTTTTATTGTTTGATTTCAAGACAAGGTCTTTGCAACTAATAAGCAGCACATTTGCAAAAGAAAAAGGAGCATTAAGTTATGGGCCTGATCTGGTCATTATTAAATCAGCAGACACTGAATTAAATTAAATCTTCTATTATATTCAACAACAAACTCGTAGTGGAAACACCTGTGTTAAAAATATTGTAAGACAGGACGCCAGTTGTTAGCAAAATCTATTTATGGCAACAGGAAGAAATTAGAGCTGTATCTATAAAAATGACCAGAACATAATGGAATCAATCAGCAATTGTTCCTATCCACAGCATTGTGATTTCAGTGCTGACCCATTACGAAGAGATACCTCAGTTTCCTCTACAAGATTCTTCTTTCCACCTTCTCTCATAGAATATAAATGTCATTTGGAAACTTGAAAACAAAACGTTTTTCTTACCAAATGCTATTTTCCTTCATCATATGCTGAGAATGAATGGTTCTTCTTGAACATTCAGCTGCTAAAAGGAAAAAAAAGTGCATATCACATTTTTATTCTGTCCACTTTGACAAAGGCTCTTTTTTCCACATTAAGGTTTAAAGGAAAAGGGAGACGCTAAACCTCAAAACATAGGTGCAGTCAAATTGATTTCTCTACCTGTGCAGATTCACGATATTCTTTTTAACGGATTTCTTGAGAAAATGAGGCAAAAAAGAAATTATGCAAATTCATAAAGACCAGAGTATACCACAGGGAAAATGCTGATAGAATAATGAGAACTGGGATCCTAGAGCAGCCATATTTTGAATAATTTTCCATGCCTGTTTTCAGTGACATCTCAGACAACAACACAATACGGGCCAGAACAGACTGCTTCAGTTACTGCTATGTCAATGGGGATTGTTGCCGGTGCTTAACAGGGAGATTACCCTGAATGAAAAGATTTAAAGCAGTTGTCCAAAACTTCAAATGACTTTTTAGATGTCAAAATTATTGCTAATAATATTGCTAATATTATGGTTTGGTGAAATAAAAAAAAAAAAAAAGGCTGGATTATCTAACACAAAGCTATCTTGGAGAACGGAGGATTTGGGGATTTTCTTACCTGGCAACAGCAGCTATTCAAAGTATTTTAAGAAAATACATTAAAACTAGGCCTATTCCTTCTGCTATTCTTCTAAGAAAATGTTAAGTTTGTTACAACTAAAACTAATCTTAAAAAAGCAGCTGAACTTTGGAAAAACCATCCTTTCTGCTTCTTAGCTGTGCAGCCTTCCCTGAAGATTCGCCCACTGCTTTAGTCTGAATGTTTTTCAGTAACAACTGTGTCATGCAGAAATTTGGGGGTTAATGTATACAAAACACATTTTAGAGGCGTTTAGTACTGCATGTGTTTTATTGAAGAATGAATGAATAAAACAACCTTGTTAATTAAGATGCTCTGGAAAGAGCAATCAATCAGAATTTCTGGTGTCAAAGCAGAGTAAGATTATAAAATGTGCTTCAGAAGAACCTTTAAACTAATGTTATTTTACATGTATAGTTTTAAACTAAGTTCCAGGTACTATGGGAACTACTTTTTATGTGTCTTCTGAGTACCACTGTTAACGATTTTGTGAAAGGAAAGCAAAACATATTTCAAGCACTGTTTATGAAAGGGGATTATAAGATTGAATAATGTGTAGTACAAAACACCAAAGCATTCACTGTTGGTCAAACACAGTAGGAGAACATCTACCACAACATTGACACATGCTAAATAATACATGCTAACAAATACACATGTAAGTAAATAACAAAAATTATTTTAAAGTAGCTGTCACCAGATCTCTAATAAATTTCTATTACATTGACTAAGATACAAAAATAATAGTAATAATAATCTTTAGAATAATAAGTGTAGTACAATAGTTACACTTGCCCACTATACAAATACTTGCTCCATTGGTGAGAAACTGCAATTAAAGTTGTTGTCTGTCCTTACACAGCCCTATAAATGCACAGCTGTTACATTAACACATCATGGATAATTGCTTTTACTGTAGTTACTTTAAAGTATCTGTTAACAAAACTCACAAAACTGCCCAAGAAATGGCTTGGTTTGTACATATTTTATCTATATTACAGAAGCATCTGAAGCAGGGATGATGTTCTATTCCTCTTGGCACTGTACAAGTAAGTGTAAATTGATAATCTCCAAAACGACCGATACAACAAAGCACACTGCATACCTACTGTAAATTCTAGCTTCTTACATAAACCAACTGATGTACATCAAGTATGAACAGTTTGCATAGGGCCACAGTAATAGTTCTTTATACTGGTGTTTTTATACTATTCTTAAAATATGGGCAGCTAGCATTCAGACTGACAGTGTGCTTTTTAAGAATCCACAAACTTAATTCATATGCTGTTAACTAGATATTGTTCATACATTACAGCAGGAGAAATAGTAAAATATACTGATTTGCAAAACATTAATTGTACTTAATATCCATTTTTTTCCTTTTAAGGGTAAATGCACAAAACTACATTAAAAAAATCAGTTGTTAAATAAATCCAATTTAAAGCAATAGAAAATTAGTCTGAACCAACTTGTGCTACTTGCTTTGTCTGAAGTTGCAGGGAGATGAACAGTATTTTTGAATAATACTGATACCCAAAATAGATTATATTTCTTCTGATACTTTAAGGACTATTTTACATTTATGAGCTCTTACCAAAGGCATATATCTATGAGAAAACTGCCACTTTCAGAAGCAAAAGGAATTAGATTGTAATTCGTAAAATTTGAGAGATGCTCAAGAGCTTCAAGTAACAATGACCATGGAAAAAGCTTCACAGATAAACTAATATATATCAAGTCACATCACTTTTACGGCTGGTATTTTTTTTCCTTAAGAAACTATAAATAGATTAGAAAAAGTGCACTGATTATTGGCAGCCACTGGAAGGTTCTTGCTAACCTTTTTATATGTCAGAGTTGCATATTAAATTATTCATTTTTGAAGGGTTTTTTTGCATGCTTTATCTATTTACAAGAAAACGCATTCCCCAGCAAGTAATAAGCTTGAGTAATATAGCATACCGAAATGCACCTGTTAAATGCTCTAAGTTAAATGTAAAGTTCCATCAAGTTGCCGGATGTAGATCACTACAGAACTTCACGAGTACCTAGACCTTAAAAAGGAAACAGTTGGCAATCTAATAAATGCTGCAGTGATTTACAAGCCTAAGGTTCACCAAATGCACGATTGAGCTGCATTTAATTTTGTTCAGGGCACATGACTTTTTATAATAAACCATTCCATCCAGGTAAAATTTTGTTTAGCTAACATACTCCACAATTTAATTTGATTTGTTTTTTTAATTTGGTAGAGAAGACCTTATGAAAATTCTATTAGCTTGTACCTTCCCAGCAAGGTGGACTCTAGCATCTGTTTTGACGTTTTGCAGCTGCTTTGAGAGAACAGACTGGGGGGGTTTGTGCCAAATGAAACTGCTCCCGTCATTGATCAGTGTAATTCTTCTAGCACATACCACAAGATTGTCAGTTATATATCTCTAAGCTACACATTTGTATAAAATTTTATTCATATTACTACCGCAGGTCTATTACTTCAGAGACTATAGTGTTATTCACATTAGTAGAGGTCCATACATTTCTCATTGAACAGCAAACACAACAGTTCTTAAGACTGTTTATTTAATTTAACAGTTCAGAAGGAGTTTAGATGCAGTTTAGATGCAGTTTGTATAAAAAAATATCTCAATTCAGGTAAACTGCAGTCAAAAATATCTACAAAATAGTAAGAGACTTACTGAAATTGTAAATTTCCTAATATGTGAAACTATACAGTATTTGTGCATGCTCACTATTTGATTTCCTCCTATGTAAATGAGGACGCATTAAAAGAAGTTTGTTTCTTAAAATCTCAAGGTAGTCTGTGAAACATAATCATTGCATCAGAATTCGGATATACAAGATCAAAACTGGCACAGACGGACAAAACATTTTTTTCCCAAAAAGTTGAGGCAGCTTTTGTTGAATGACGTCTGCATCAGTAAATGTTTTATAAACTCTGGTGGCTTTGGAGCATCAGAGAAAATCCTTTCTTTTCTTTTGACATCTTGAAAAATATTTCCTGGAAGTGCAGACAGGTAAGGAGGAAAATAGGTAGCAGCTTGTTTCCTACACACAGCTGAACACCATGCTCAGCTGTCCAGCGTCTCAAAGCAAAAATGAGCTTGACATCACAGGGAGGCATATCCCCCTCAAGTTACAAGCATGTCTGAGACTTCTCAGGGGAGAGAGAGGCAAGCACAAGGGTAAAGCAGAAGTCTACTTCTCATGCATAGGTACTGTGCACTGCCCTGCATCCCGGGCACTTTGTCAGACATCCGAGTTGGAGCTAAGGTTTGTTAACCTGGGGTCTGCGTTGATCTCGTATCTGTAGTGGTAGCCCTCCATGTGATCTCTACAGGCATCTCTGATATTGTGCATCCACTTTTTGATTCCTTTTCGGTTCAAGTACAAAACCAGGAGGAATATGGCCCCAATGAGAGCCAAGACTATCCCCAGGAAGACATACGAAGTCTGTAGCTGGGAAGGCAGGTCTATGGGCATAGAGCAGTTCAGGTCCGAGCCGTTGATCTTCAGAAGGGCTTTGCCCAACATCTTGTCAGGGTAGGCACAAGTCAGGGCTTCTTTGCCCTCCACCTGATCACTTTCCTTCAGCCAGGCCACCAGGTCCTCGATGGCGCAGTCACAGACCCAGGTGTTACGGCCCAGGTCGATGTGCCGGAGCGTGGGCAGGCTGCGGAACTGGGCCAGGGTGGTGTTCCACAGCACACTCAGGGAGTTGTTGCTGAGGTTGAGGCTCTGCAGCTGACCCAGCCCCTGGAAGGAGACGTTTTGCAGGCCCACCAGGGAGTTGTTGCTGAGGTCCAGCTGCCGCAGGGTGGGCAGGGCGGTGAACATGCCCGCGGGCAGCAGCACCAGCCCGTTGTCGGCCAGCTCCAGGCGGCTGAGGTTGCGCAGGGCCCCGGACTGCAGCAGGGCGGCCAGGCTGAGGAGGACGCCGTGGTCGCGCAGAGCCCCGCGGAGGGCCAGCTCCTCCAGCCGACTGCCGCCCTCCCCGAAGGCCTGCGGGCTGAGGGAGACCAGCGCGTTGCCGCTGAGGTCGAGCTGCCGCAAGGCGGGCAGGGC
>WEIV01020238.1:135223-155195 GCA_013390005.1 Calyptomena viridis
TCGCGGCGGAGCCTGGCTGCTGGGCGCCGTTTGCCCCGGCTTCCACCATGGGCGCGGTCAAGGCCGGCGGCAGGGTCGGGAATCCCGGGGAGTTTCCAGGTCTGGGGATGCTGTGTGGAGTGCTGGAACCGCGAGGCCGGCCGCTGACCCGCCGGTTTATCCAAGGATCGCGTTCCGGGAAAGGGGCGAGCAACAGCAGCCACAAAATACGCAGAACGAACTCTAAAACTAAAGGAAAAAGACCACAGAAAAAGCCAAGCCGAAACAAAAAGCCCCCAAACAAAAAACCAAAACTCCACCACCCAAACCCGCCAGGATATTTAGAGGCCTTAAATTAAATAATTTTTTAAAAAGAAAAGGACCCGCAAATTGGCAGCTCAAGCCTGAGATTTAAACTTTATTATGGTGAGGAAAAGCCTAAGTACCTGTCTATATGTAAATTATTTCAGTCATTGCGGCTGCCCCAGAAACGCCCTGGTAAGGCTGAACGATCTGGGTTTTGCAGCTGCTTAACTTGGGTTATTCGAGGAAGATGTGAATAGTGTGAGCTATCATGGCAGCTGTATTGGCCCACTGGTCCTTACGAAGTGATCTAGATCATCAAATAATACCTAAATAACACAGAAAGCCTACCAGCATATTCGAATAACCATTTTCACCAACATGAAACAGAATTATTTGAGTTGGTGACTCTTTTGGGCTTTCCTTACCCTTCTGTTGACCGCCCACACAAAACTTCTTCTTCCTGTGTGTCAGAGTTACACTCCTGATTTTCTGATAAACTAAGTTCCCTTTTTTGGTAAAGTCAGCAGTAATCTGAGAGCTGCCAAAAGCCATAGGAGAAATGAATAGATGAATCCAGTATGAAGTCTTGATAAAATCGGCCCTAGAATCTGGAGAATAATGAACTAAAACTCTGTTCTGTTCTCTCTCTGGCCTGACAGTGGTGTTACAATGCAGAAAAGTCTGGGGTTGGGGTGACAGACAAGCACTGCCCAGCTGATAGACCAGTGTGCTCTTTACATGAAGATTATGGAGAAAAGGAAATATGGAGTAGCTGAAATAATAGTGTTACAAATAAGATATTGGACTCGAAAGCAGTTCCAGAAGTTTGGGAAGTTACTGCTTTGAGTCAGAAAAACGGTGGCATTATGCTGCAGGAGATTTTAGTTTGTTAAAAGGTATTTAAATTCTATATCCACATGCTTGTCTTAGTATAATGCTTAGAAAAGTCGATAGGTAATGATATCCTGTATTTTGTAAGAGAAAGACTTGTTCTACTAATTTTGAAAATTCTTTGAAAAAGTCAAAGAAACCTCCCCTCAGCTGTCCTATTAGACAACAGTGAAATTCAGTAACCAGAACAAGGTAGTTTCCAAAAGGAGACAGCTTTTAAATATAGGTGACTGAAAATATTAGCAAAAATAAATCATAGAAAAAATTCTTGATCAGCATACCTATAACCATCTTTTATAAAATGTTTAGATACTATGTCATTTTGAATGAAATAATACAGTTAAGAGCAATTACACTGATCTCCTCATTGTGCTGACTATGGTTTCCCTAGTAGTTCCTGGCTCTTTATGGCTGTCTAAATGGGCTTGTGCCTTTTGTCCTGCACATCAGGTTAGCTCTTTGCACAGGGAATATGATTATGTTCCATGTCTGTGGAGTACTCGCTGACAGGCGCTTGAATGTGCTGCAGTAATGCAAATAATAGATAACAAATATTTTCCTATTCTTTTCTATTATTCCAGTAGTAAATTGTACCTGCTAAGCCTACTTAATCTTGCAAGAGGAAGAAAAACACTTGTAATATGCTCTCTTCTCTTCTTGTTTAAATGAAACAACTTTTCTTAGAGGCATACTCCAAACAACAAATGGTACTTTCTGGTGAATACACTTACATTGAGTGGATTTCCTGGGTATGTTTGTAATCTGTACTAGGAAAATGAAGAAAAAAACCCTTATTAGTTTTCGGGTAAGTTTTGTTTATTGAAATTGATTGATTTGTGAATTTGCATTGCATAGCCCATAGAATCTTGTCTCAGTTTTTTGCATAAAGGTTATGCAAAACTTCTGCCTGAGTTAAAGTACGGGACTTGAAAATATATCATCTTGGCTGAAGGACTCCAACTGGAAGTTAATTTACCATAAGGAAACTGTTCCTGTTCATGTGGCTGATATTCCTAGGGGTTGACTGAGAAGGTGATTTTAAGGGATGGGGGTGGTTGAGGTAATGCTTCAGTTTCTCTTGTTCTGCTGCTCCAGGCTGAGGCTGAGTGGCATGCTAGTCATCTGGAATCATGAAGGAAACCTCTTGACCATCCTCCTCCAGACAGTTAAAGCTTGCTTCATGTGGCAGTGGTGAGAACTGCTTGCTTTTGAAAATCTGTAGTCCAGTAATTCAGCTCCCACAAAGTGAAAATGTGATGCCTACATGTGGTGGTTTAAAAGTAAACTGGAGGGGAACATTAACCCAATTTGGAGAGACCACAAGTCAGAGCTACAATTTTACTAAAAAGATTACAGTACATACAATGTCACAAGGTAACAAAACCACTTTGACCCACAAGGACAAAGTACAACCCAGCTCCACTGGGACAGGAACAGCACAGTGCTCGTGAGCCCCTGCCCCAGCACTGCATGGTGCCCCTGGGAGCAGAGCAGAAAGAAAGGAAAACCTGGTAGTCGGGATGATGGTCCTGTTGAAGACAGCAGTTCTGTTGNGTAAGGGACTGCAGAGAGTCCTAGGGACAAATGGTGACAGCTATACTCCTTGGCCATTTCGGAGTTGCTATTCCACTTTTAAGGTTCTCACCTTAAAAAGGAATAAAGTGGCATTTGTTGCCTTGTAAGTTCTGGAGAAATTGGAAGATTATTTTGGACACTCAAATTTAAGGCTATTAATTAAGTTAATGGAGATGAATCTCATCCTAAATAATTGTCTCAATCCCCCTTGAACAGATACTACACAATGCTGGATGGCCCTTTTGAGTGCAGCTGATGTCCAAGGAGTTGGAATGGTTTAGAGTAGGACTATGTGCAACAGTGATCATAATTTTTTTTCTTCTTTACTGACAGGGAAATTTATGTTTCTTCTGTGAAATGTTTCTTTATTGCCTTAATATTGCATGAAGATAGCACTTCATAGGAAGTGTATTGGAATGGTATTTACAATCTGCTAAAAATAATACACAAGTGAGCAATTGCTCGGAGACCAGAATTCTTTTTTTTTTTACCAAAAACGTCTGGCCACAAAAGTGGAAAAACAAGCTGGAAATTCTGTCTGCTTCCTCACATAGAAAGATCCAGCAAGTCCCCCAAGGGACACCTGTTTCCCTTGGGATTTGCTTTCCTTTGAGGAAACACCATCAGAAGCCTTAAGATGGTACCATAAAAATACTTAGGCAACAAAATGTTGCCTTGAATTCTTGTTTGAATTTTATTTAGCATTCATATGTTCACACCCATAAACATTCAGGTTCCGGTTTTCTTGTTAGGTGCACTTAAACTTACATGAGAGTTTTTGTTGAAGCAATACAGAAGACAATCTTCAAGAAATCTATATTTGCATTTTCTTGTATGCTATCCATTTCTATGTTGAAATAATGAAAGTGAATCTAGTACAGAGAATGTCAATTTTTAGTACTGTGAAAACATATTAAACTTTGCCAGAAATAGCAGAAAAAAGATTTTAGCCAAAAGTAACCTTTTTGGGGGTGTCTTTAAAATATGTTAACTGAGCATCTGTAAGAAGGCATTGTTGTAACTTCTGGAGACTTCTGCATGCCTTAGACGTGGATAGAAGGCATGATAAGAGACAAAGTGCCCTTATCTGAATGTAAGCAACACTGAAAACTGATGAAACTGTGAGGACACTTTTTACCTGCCCCTCCATATTTCCCAGTAATGTTTTGTTGTTAAAGCCTGTTACTCAAATGACAAGGAAACAATGGTGACTTACTCTGGCAAAACTAGCTACTAGAGCTAGAGTCAAGAATACACTAGGAAAAAAGGGCTTGGGAAGAGGACTTGCTGTATTCCAGGTGCTGCCACTGTGTGCATATCCCTCTTTCTGTACTCCAGCTCTGCATGCTCTGACGTGTAGAGTATCTGCAACAGGGGCCAACTTGAATAACCACTTACAAGTTCATCACAAAATAACTGAGAACTTAACATGCTTAAAGAGGTGAGGCTAAACTTTCAATCGTGCTTTTATTCTCTCTTTGCTCAGGAACAATGCATGTCTTACTTTCAAGCTATCTTTGATAGACTACAATATGTATTTTGAAATGGTAATTTTTTTACATTATTCTGATTTTAAGCAGGTAAGTTTATTTCTATGATCTAGCCTATGTTCCACATAAATTCTACTTAGAGCAAATCACTACAGCCAGTAAAACTCTTCCTTCCACAAAACAAGCCTTCTGATTTAGTCTGTCTTGAAGAACCTGCCTTCTGATTACTCCTTATTACTCTGATTTGCACTGCAGGGTGGATAATATAAGCAGGCTTCAGCTGGCAAGCTTGCTGTTCACGTCCACTTGGGATGTCCTTTCAAGGAGCAGCAATCTAGAAGTCTGATGGCAATGCTGGGAAATTGGCTGAGCGGATTATTTGTTGGATTAGCATTGCTCTGTGCCATGGTGACCTGCCCTGTTGTACACAGCCCCTCCCAGCTGACGATGAACTCAAAATCCTGTTTTATGGGCCAAATAGCAATTTTGTCTTTGTTACAGTCTGTGAAGAAGGCACCAGGTCAGACTGAGGTTCTGGGTTGCAGTTCACATTTGCCCATGGTTTCTAGGGGACTCTTGAAAGGTGGCAGAGGTTAGGGCAGACTCCCAGCTGCAGTGGGGAAAGGAAGGCAGAGCTTAAACACGTTGCTTACTCTCCTGGCTCTGAAAAACAGAAACCCAGATCTGCAGGGAATTTGGGCCAATGTGTTCCTCACACTTTTGTCAACAGTCCCACTCGTTCCTCACTCTGCAGGCTGTGCCGTGCAGAGATTTCGCAGCCACTTGTGGTGCCAAGGGTGTTTCCCAGTTTGCTCTGCTTCCCCAGCAAGTAAGGGTGGCTGACTTCAGCACGTAGAGCTGTGGGAGCTCTAACAACAGAGGACTGCAAGCCAGGAGTATTTCCATGTAAAGGCTTTTTAATGAAAACATGTTCATCTGTTGAAAGTCTTTATAGGGAAGAGTTGACTTTGATGAATTCCCCATTAAAAAAAGAAAAAAGGCATATAAAAGGCTCAGCAGATTTGAGAACATATGGGGTTTGATTCTCCACTGTCTTACACATTGTGCTATTGTTTATGATCTGGCAAAGCAGATGTAAAGTACAACCTCACTGCCTGGTTAGGGTTTGCCTCCATGAGTATGATTGAATACACAAGATTAAAAAGCTTGGTAAATCAGTCCCCTACTTCTTTTCCTCCATGATCATTGATCATTTATTACCTGCTTTTGACCACCGTGACACATGTTGATATATATGTACTGAATGCTTCCTTTTTTTTCTTTGCCTTCCCGTCCTTCTCCTGTTTTATCTCAGGTCTTTGCATCCTTCTGGGTTGCTACATCTGAAGTATTTTGAAAGGAATGCATTCTTGGAGATTAGAAGAGGAGGGAAGGAACAAAGAAGACTGATTTTTTTGTGGGGGTCACACATTCTGTCAGCAAATATGGAAGATGATACCTTCCCTCCCCTTTAGCACTAGTGATTGCTCCTGAAATACTGCATTCCATTCTGGCATTCTATGACGGGGAAAAAAATGACAAGAAAGAAAGAAAAGAGCAATAAAAGTGATTTGGAGACTAGATGTACACTGACATATGTGGAAAGACTAAACTAACTTTAAAAAGTTTGGGCAGAGGCTTGCTCAAGCAAAAGGCAACAGAAGATACTTCTGTTTCAAAACAGACTGTAAAACTGAAGGAAGAAGAGAGCTAGTCATAGTACTTCAAGATGAATAGGGATGAAAAGAAAAATGCATCCTTGGTATAAAAAATAAACTTGCCTACACTACAGGACAGTGCCCTTAGTACACTGAATAAGTGATATTCAACCGTACCTAGTTAAAGAAAGTACTTCAGAATTCATAGTAGCTTCCCTGTGCTATAATCAGGAACTAGTGAACAACACATGACTCTAATACATGGCAGGTGGGTGTTTGTAAATCTGTATGCATGAAGGGCAAGTCTTGGATTTTTCCTGACAGCTTCTTGCAACTTTGGGAATCTTGTTGCCTTAGTTCCCTTAGTTCATGGTTACAGGTTTTGCACAATTTCTCACAATTGCTCCAGTCCAAGAACCTCTCACTCAGGCCCAGTCTTTGTATCCCTTGGAAGTCCACAATCTACATATAAGTCCACTATGGTGACAGATGAAAAGGTAAAGGGTCAAGTATCACAGGGTTCTCTGCAATTACATGTAGAACAGGTGTCTATTCTGGCATTCTCTTTCTAAGAAAGTAAAGTAGGATCAAAATGCCTCAGCTTTTTCTGTCCAAATTTGCATGCTTAAAAATACACTAGTTTTAAGGATTTAAGGCAACAGTGCAGCATGATGTATGTCATCACCAGCTAGACACTGAAAATTAATGTTACTGGGCTTACTGAATTATTTTAATATCTTTTATGGGTAATACATGCATTTTTCATTATAAAGACTATTATAATTATCAGCTTGATGTTGTAAATGAATGGAGGTCTGACCATTAGGTTTTTTATTTCTGAATGTAAACTAGAGAGAAAATCAGTGCCAGAAAAAAAGCCAAAGTCTTGTTATGGCATGGGAGAAAAGTCTGTCTAGTCCAGCTTTTTGTTTCTGATGATGGGCAATGCAGGTTGCTGAAGGAAGACATTAGATTCTATTCAAACAGGGACTCATCAATATTTTTCCAACCTCCACTGATTTGTGGCTGAGGGACTTCTTAAATCAGAGCTCAAAAAACTTCAGTACTATGAACATGAGCACTGTTAGCCAATTTTTTTCACTTGAAAGATTTTATCATCAAAAGATTATTCCTTTGTTGAAATACAATTGTCTTTCAAACTGAAATTTAAAAACAAAATTAAGAATTCTTAATATCCAGAATGTTTTAAAAACAAAGTAAAACAGTTACATGTTTGCATCATCTCTTTTCATTTTCTAGCTCTGAAAAATTTCAATCATAGGATGACAAAAGAGTGGAAAAAATGAAAATGAAGCAGAGGACCTGATTAATCCAGCTACATTATGTGGCCAAGAAAGAAATTTTGTGGCTGGGAGAGAGATGAAAATAAAGAGGGAAAAATTCTAAAATATTTAAATTTGTGGTTTTTGAATATAAGGAGAAACAGAAAACATTTGATTTTTTTTATTTCGATCTATTTTTGATCTATCTTTCCCTACAATATAACTAACAGATGACATGAAAAATTATTTGAACACTTTTATGGGAGAAATGCTATTTTTAACCAATTGTAGTTATGAATTTCTGTGATCATCTGAATATATATTATTCAGAAATATTTATTAAAATATTTATTAAGGAATCCAAACTTCTGGCCTTTAAAATGCAATAGTTAATCTAATGCTAACCACATTAAGTTTTGATTTCTTTATGTTTGTAATACACTTCAGAACCATTGTGTATGTTTGCTGTTGTTGGATAAACTGTTAGAAATGCACTTGCACAATATGTCTTGCAAAGTCCCACAGATAAAGTTTAGTTTGTTTCTTTGGTTTATTACGGCCTTCTTGTGCCATATTCACAGAGTAAAAATGCCTTCAAGTGGGTAAAATGGTTTTCTGCAGCTCTTTCTCTTCTCTGGGTGCAGAAGGTCTCTCCAGAAGTGCAGTATTGACATGACATTTTGAAGGGACTTACTACTTTCAGAGCAAACCATATATATCTGTGATTTATTTAACGGATATTGAGGACAGCAGAAACTGAGACTGCTCTGTCTCACATTTGGGACAGAACAGTCACAGCTTGCAACACAGACTAAGACTCTTAGTCCCTGTATCATTTTTCCTAAAATTCATACTCCCAAAAAGGCAAAAGGAAGAGCAAGGTTAAAGAAGTAACTGGGAAAAAAAGCTTCCAGTTGTGAATAACCTCAAGGCAATATGAACACACAGCTATAGATGTTCCCCTGAGAGGAAGAGAAGTATTGTTTGAAACACAGCAGAGTGGGGAAAGGATGGCAGTGTCACAGCCAGCAATGGAGGCAATGCAAGATAATGCAACAAAGGTGTTCTTGCTGAGGCTTTCCTGCTTGAAGAGATTTGCCACATGAAATTAGATCCAGTCTGGCAAGAGTTGTTTCTTTTACAACTAGGTTAAAATATTCTGAAGTTAGGGATGCTAATACCAAGTAAATAAACATGACACTTTAAAATTAATGTGATGCCTGGGAAAATGGCCAGAAAGCAGTTGTTAAGATGGTTAAATCAGCTCTAGGTCAAACTGAAAAAAAAAAATTCTGCTGATGTTTTCAGTACTGGATATGTTTTATTGCTTCTTATGTAAATTTGCAAATGGTACTTATAACTGTAACTGGGATCTGATCACACTGGGCATGGAGGTCTTTGCTGCATTTAAGTTGGACTAAATGATTCTAGTCTCGAGTGGAAATCAGTTTCACTGTTTAATAGTAATTTAAATGTGAAAAAGTAAATTTTTAGTAATTGAAAAAATACAGGGGAATGGCTACTTGCATTTATGTATTCCTATTACAATGAGTGGGAGCCTTGGAATCTTTCAGGCTGCAAGTAAAACTTTTTTTTTTTTAATTTTACTGTTCTACAGTGACAGAAAAGTAATTTGCTCTTTTTTTGCACCTTCAGCATTCTATTTATTTCTTTCAGTGAACATCATTCTTTCCCACATGCTTAGACATACTGCAGACTCATGTATCTCTACAGAACTGCTGCAAGCCAGGAAACACAACCAGGTGATGTAATAGAAGAGAAAAAAGGTCAGCATTCATTAGCTCTTCACTGTGTTTTCTGAAACTCAAAAAGTATTAAAAAGATAACAATTTATCACTTTACGTAAAGTAGAGGTAGCTTTTCTATATGCCGTGACAACTAAATATCCAGTCAGCTGGCATTTTGTCCATCATTTAGTATCAGTTTGAAAAAAGCCTTCACTTTGCCAATCTTATGTTGTCATGTCACAGTTCAGAGTTGCATGAGAAGGCAAACTCAATAGCTGGAAAAATGCAAGAGAAAAAAGACTAGCCTTGGACAAGATTTAATGTAATGCTGCTAGGAGCTATAGTGCTGGCTAGATTTGTTTCAAAACTCTGTATTCTTATGCTCTTCCTTCAGCTCTTATGTTCTCTTGCCAGCTGCTGTTCTTTATAGCTGTGGCTAGAGCTACAAGCATCTCAGTTAACCTGCTGTGAGATAATTCAGGTATCTCTGGCAGTGGAATCTGCAGTAAAGATAAAAGTTTTAAGTTTTATCTTCAGAAATGACTGATATTGAGGAGCACAAGTTTCCCAGTTTCTAAGCCTTTTTGATGTTTTTGAAAGTTGCACCTATATTCTAGCAAACCAAGCAAAAAGCATTTCCATTAATTGGTGTAATCTGTACAGAGAATGTTGGCACTTGGGACTATTATGCACACATTAACATTAACATTAGCATTAACGTTAACATTCTTAAATGCTCTGTCTCCTCTCTATGCCCCTTAGTTGTTGAGGACAAACTTGATTCAAAATTGATGCAGAAAATTGTTTTAGAAGATAAATGAAGGGTTGATTTTCATCTGATCTTTCAGCACACATACAAGAGGTATGCTTTGGCAAATACTTAAGTATATTTCGTGAGCACATCCATCACTCTCATGGAACATACCTTTCTAAAACTCTCCTTCATGCATATATTTCTATGACTTCGCAGAGATTTAGCATCATTCAAAAAAATTCTTTCTTCTACCTAAAGTTAATAAAGGGCTTCTGGAGCAGACAGTGAATCAAATTTGAGTTTTCTGGAATTAGTGAAGAACTTTAAGTGCTGTTCACATCACTCATGATCCACTGAGCTAATTAACTTTCTTCTTTACAGGAAAGAGAAAACTGTGTTGACCATGTCATCATGGACCTTTCTGGCCAAGTTTTGTCTCTTTTAGTGAACTTGTGACAGTGATCAAATATAGCTTGCAACCCACTGTCAGCCCTGTTTACTAAATCTGATGTTTCACAGATTGCCTCAGAAGCATGCAGCTCCTTGGGCAAATTGACCACCATAATGGGGCATCCATCACTTGTATCCTCCTAAAGGTCTGAGTGCTTCTCAGCTTTGCACCAGGATGTTCAACTCTTTCTTCTGCTCCTTCACACACAGAAACCTGCATGGCCATAACTGACTCCTTACCTTGTGTATGTGCCATCTGCCCCATGAACATTTCTCAGATCACAGCTTGACTCCTCTTTTATGTTCACATAGAGATACCTTTAATTAATTTTATATTTCAGGCTGAATAAATGGTTTGTTATTTGCAAGAATGCTCTTAAAATCATGCTCCTTTTCAGTGACAGAACATTACTACCTTCCAGGAGCACAGGATGACTGCCAGGGCTATTGGCCACAGTTCCATGAGCTAAAGAATTCAGTGACTTGGTAGGCAGTAAGAGTTCCCCAAAATCACATGAATCACTGAATCCTGTACTTTGCCTTAACTCTCAGCACTTCATTATGTGTCTCCTATATCTCTTTGAAAAAGCCAAATAAACCTCGGCTGTATGGTGCCTGCTGATGGAACATGACTTATTTACATATTTGCCCTGTATAGTGTGTGATTATTTTTGCAAAGTGTTGGATAGTGTAGAAAATAAGCCTGTGTAAACAGAGAGGGAAAACATACTGGAAAACTCTCACAACAGGCTAGGGCCAGGATTTTAACCAAAATGTGCATGAGACAGACAATACTGTAAAGTTTTGAAAGCCACAGGTAATGTGACATTCTGCAGATGTTTTTAATGGGAGCAGAAGCTCTGTAGAAATGTTTTCATCTGGTTACACAATTCCTTATGTTGCAGGCTCAGAATTAAATTGTTTCCCTATTCAGACATGAGGAACTAATTCCCAGGTTTTATAGTTGCCATTTACACTGGTAAAGATACTGAGTACAAAAGCTAGAACAACCATTTTGTTATCTCAAATATTTTTCGGCATCTCAAAAGCATGTTAATTCTTCTCATTATTTCTTCCTCAGTGTAAGGCCTTTGTTTCTTTTCTTCAGGTTAATTGATAATAGGCTAATGAATAATCCATCAGCATTTGAATTCAGATTCTTATTCTGTTAAAGATGAATTCTTTCATTCAGGAAAAAAAAAGCATTTCCCTAGATGCTAACCTTGTGCTTCCAGGAGTTTAATTCGTTCATTTTAAGTAACTACGTTCTCAAGTCAGGACACTTTGCAGGGCTTCCATTTCCTTGTTACAGAGATATTCTTCTCCACTACTCACAGTTGGTGTCTCTACAAGGTAGATTTATACCGTTTTTAGATTCTTGATGAATAGAAGAGCACTACTCAAAAATTGAAGGATCTATGTATAATATCAGAATATCTCCATTGGGAATAGAGGAAAAACGCAATTAGAATTTCTTGTTATTGACTACATTTTACTACTTAGTCTATAAGGCAAAAATGAAATATAAACTGGGCTATGCTTATTAAATGTCATGTCTTACCTTGCCAAATGTAATCTTAAAGAAGGTTTATTAATTGTTCAGGCAATGCCTTTAGTAGTGAAACATGAATGGGGAGAATGTATCCCATAATTGATGTCAGCTTCTTCTTGGAAGAAAAAAAAAGTGCTGTAACTATTTAATTGAAAAATAAAGATAATTTGTAGAAAGCAATATTGTGTGAAAAGGTCAAATGTCGAGCTTCAGAATGAAAGAGAGCTAAATTTGTCTAGGCATGTGTTAATTGTGTATAGCAGAGGTCTTTAGTTGGATGGGGAAGAGAAACTAGTTTTTCATTAAATTAATTAAAAAAATAACCTTATGTCAAAGCTCAGAGTAGATTTGAACAAATCATCTCTTCTTCATTTAAATTATATTTGCTAAAGGCTGAAATTTTTTGTAAGCAGAGATGTCAAGTGAATTTTGATATGAGTATTTTTAGTTTGTTAAGCCTACAATTGACTTTCTGTATCTCAGTGGTTGGCTTGTTTACTTGCAGTAATAAAACAGTTCTGGTTCTGGAAATCTAACCTTTTTTATATTTATACATTCAGGCTCGTTTATATTTTTGGATTAGTACAAAACCACTTATGGATCTATGCTGCCTCTCTGAAAATGAGCATGGGACCATGTATTTCCACCCTGTGGGGAAGAGAGGAGTTCCACAGGAGAAAGCCTATGCATGTGGGTTTCTTAGGCTGTAACCTCAACCATTACACAGATTCCTTTTTTTTGTGCTAACCATTTCCTTTCTGGAAATGAGTCCCTGAAACTGGTCATGGTGTGTAGTAACATGGAAATGTGTTTTCATATTCATAAGTTATGTTGGACTGTTCCATGCCCTGTCAGATACCATTGGCAATCAATGAGGCATTCACACTCTCTAAATTTTAAGTCAACCAGAACTTTTCATTTTATTCAAAATTCATCACTTATATTGGCTCCTTTTGTTTCCTATACTGCTTGTTCCTTATCGACCTGCTGTAGCTATTTTCATTTCCTTTGCATACCAGATTGCTTTGACTGCGTTAATATGCAGAGACCTGCTATTTTTTATAGAAATGGAGTATAATTTTTTCTTTTTTTTTGTTATAAGCATGTTATATAAAACACCTGGCAGCCTGAGAATCCCAGAGATGCATTATGTGGAGCTGAAGTAAAAAGCCTGCTTTTGTTGCAATGGGTAGAAATTATGTCAGGTGCAATGTTAAATGCAAATTATAGATTATTTTGCTTACATGATGGTCTTTGTATAAACACAATAATGTGAAAATAGGGAAAAGCATTATTTTTACAGCTGAGATGACTTATTTACTGTTTCTCTTTGAAGAATTAATATCTTTGAAAATTTTACTTTTTTGATGAGGCAGGTTTTTATCATGTTCATTTTTGCTAAAATAACATTTGTCCAGCCTCAGATATGGCTCTAATTAAAGTGACGATAGACTTAATTATAGAAAGGGAATAACTCTGCTGGGTCAGAAAGGATTTAAAGTTACAGAAGCTGCGTGACTAAATTTCAATGCTAATTCTACAAACAGCTCCATATGTTACATTTCTGTTCCTAGTCGAGTCCCAGGAAGGAAGCTGTACTCCAAACTGGGCACTGTCTATACAGAGACAGAAAGAAAATTGGCCCTGTACTCGCATTTTTATCAACTGAAATGTTTCTATTTGCCTGTTATTCAGTGTAAGAGTAACAGAAATCTAGATTTTTTGGATAATGCCATTTTTATTACACATCCTACGAGAAAATTTCACTTTATGAAAACAGGTAACAAATAAGAAAGGATTACAGGTACTGTTTTTTTAAGGAAACTATCCTGCATTGTTCCTCTGGAAGGCACTGATTTTCATTCAAGCAATTAGGGCTGAGCTCTTTTAACCCATTCCTCTTCCTTACTAGTTTCTCACTTCCATTTCTGGACTTTTCTGGGAGCCTGGTTAAAGCTACTCACCAGATTGCATTGCTTAGATCACAGCATTTTATTACTGATGATATTCCTTTTTGATACTTTGGTGCCTGAAATGTATCTACAACTTTCATGGCTCTCTGATACTCCTCTTCTGGACAAGTAGCCCTTCAGCTGTTAAAAAGCTTCTGTGATGATGTGTAGAGCATCTTGTCTAATGCTGTTCTTTAACTTACCATAAAGAACAGCCTCTAGACAGTAACAGATGTCATAAGTGTTAATGTTTCACAGTAATCATCAGATTTATGAACTCAGCTGAATCAGTTTCTGTTACTATCAGCATTTCTCACAGGATAGCTTCAAAACTTACATTTTGAAATATAATATATTATAACAGCTGACTGTTATAACCGTGCAGATTTTTTTTCTTATTTAATTTTTAACTAAATCCTTCATAAGGAGTATTGGGATTTATGTGTTTATCATACTTTAGAGAATTAAAATGTTAATGTCATTTGGCATGAGGATCTCATGGCAAACAAAAAAGTATTCTGAGGTAAAATGGCTTGTGAAAGGGGTCGTAGTTGCAGTACTTTGACTCAGCCCTGTTTTCTTAGCTGTATGTCTGACTTTGATGTATACAATTATAAGCTGTGTATATGTATGTTTGAATGATGTACAAACACAATACATGCCTAGTGCTGCATGATTTTAGTACATAGACAGGCAAAAAAAGACCAGTTTGACATATTGCAGGGTCACTTGCCTGAACTTTTACCAGCAGCTGTAGTTTTATAAGGAGGCTGTCATGTCCCCTAGGAGGCAAAGAACAGCAAAGGAATTCTTTCCTCTCTCCTTGTGCAAGGGGCACAGGCAGCTCTTGATCGCCTGGCTTCCTCATTGAGAGGCATTAATCTTTTTAGTACTCCTCTTGCAGCATGAGAGATGCACTGGGAGTATTCTCTCTTGCATTGAGAGAAGAAATTACCTCCCTACCAGTTTTTCAGGTGCATGAGGCAGATGCCTAGCATTTCAGCTATATTGTTACAGGCATTGCTGTGCTTGCTGTCCGTAGGTAAATACTGAGAAGTGCCATGTAAGTGTGCTATAGAATGAATCACTGCTGTTTGAGTGACCAAGCACTCTGTTGAAGGTAACAGGATGACATTGGCTCATATGCTTTCAGAAAAGAACGCCTTAAAACATTTTAATGTTTTCATTACATACCTAGGTTTCATTACATACCTAGGTTTTAGGATCTCAGAAAAGCAATCCTAGATGAAGTGTATGAGGTCAGTCCAGAATTTTTTTCTACTTCCTTAGCTGAAGGGAGAATAATTGTTTTGTTTATCTTCTGCTGTCTTAGCAGCTGGTAATTCCTATTCTCCTTTTCTCTCTGGATTGTTTTTTCTGCAGGACAGATTGGAAGCACAGACCTAATCTTCTGCTACTTTATATCCTATGCAGCCACTTACAGATGTGCGTATGGTGTCACCTTACCAAAATGGCAATGCTTTACAGAGATATAAACTAGAAGGTACAAGCAGTGCAAGCAATATAAAGAGCAAGGTAAGAGATAATCAAGTCCCAAGGAGAGAGGAAAACTATGTTTAAGTCGTATACCATCTGGACACAACTTTTTGAGAGTGCTTATGAATTTAAAATATATGTAGGTGCTGAGGCATCTGAAGGTTCAGCGACATGTGCCATTTTTATCCAATGAGCAGCTGAGTCCCAGATCAGAGATTTACTAGCTGTTAAAGGGAGCTACTCCTTAAGAGACTGGAGAAGACAGCTCCTTACTTTTCAGAATCCGTTTTTGTAAAAGAGGTTTTCTGTTATTTTCTTCCCTCGCAGCTTATCTTTTGCATAAATCTATGCTGATTTTGGTCTTTGACTATGTGTGAGGACTGGAAAATGCTGTCGTGCAAGGGTATCACCTTTACTGGTAATACGGAGCTCTTTGTTGGATGAAGTTGAGAAAAAGCTGGCTGTAATCTGCTCAGGCTGAAAAAGACTGAATACAAAGCTTTAAGTCATATAAAAGAAGGCTGCAGAAAGAAAGGGACCCTGAGGAGGGCTTGTAACAGCTGTGTCCTACAGAGTAACCAGTGAATCATCACATTGACTACATGATATCATTAAACCCCACCTATTTGGACCTATTTATTAGAGAAACTATGTTTTGTGTCTCATCCCTTTCACCTCTGGGCAACACCAGTCACTTAAAAATTCCTTAGTGGGTCTCTTATCTCAGAATACCAACTCTGAATATCTGTTCCCCAGCCTTGTTTTCCATGCTTTTAGTGGCAGGATAGCATAATACCACTTAGTGTAAAATGTGCCTGCACTGGTTAGAACATCATACAGGTTTTGTTGTGCTGCCATGTAGCTGATCCAAGACATTAGACAATGCTGAGGTGATATATTGCTGTAAACTCTTTACTAAGGCAACTGAAAGAGAGACAAAAATAATTTCTCACAGCTCTTTAAGGATGCTACTGAATACAGGGAAAAACAGGCTCCTGAGTTGCTTTTTTTCCTTTCCTTTTCTTTTTGTTTGGGAGGTGAACCAAGTTTGCTTAATGAGCTTTCACATGAAAAATGATCTTTCTTTGTTTCTTTCTATTATTTTCTATAAAAATAGAGCTCAGGGAGCAAGGAAGAGAATCTGGCAAATGGGTATGGTCAGAGAGAAATGACCACTTTCCTCAAGACACAGCAAATGTAAAGGGTCAGTGAGGCTGGGGGCTGGAGTGGCAGAGGCTCCTCTGGGATGGTCAGGGTCTCACAGCCAGGGATCCCCTCTCCACAACCAGCAAGCAGGGCAGGCCCCTGGGGTTTTCTTAACCCAGCACCTAAAGCTGAGAGTTGCCTCCAGTCTTTCTTCTTTATAGAAAACATTTTAATCTGTGGATTTTTTATACATAATCTTTTCCTGTACTATTTTGCAGGACAAGAAGTCTATACTTTTGGTAGTTCCTATTTCATTTACACTGTCATTATGTGAAGGGCTGAAATAGAACTAGTATGGTGAGCTGACCTAGAGCTTCCTGGCTGTCGTATGATTTTGAAGTATTTTACCACTTGCATTGAAAATGTTACTTGCCTCTGCTAAAACATCCATTTGCAGTCTGGGCAGTATTATGCTAGTATTCCAATGTTGTTGCTGGAGAGAAAGATGTTAGAAGGCTGCTGAGAGCTGTGTAATGGACTGCAGAATATTCCTCAATGTCTTCCTTTTTTTCAATAGCTGGCCCGCAAAATTCCTGCCTCACTATCCTATCCTCTCATTCATTCCCAAGTCTGTGGTGCAATTTTCTGTTGTGCTCAAGCAGGTTTGTGAGGCTCTGCTGAAAACAAGATCTGGTCTGATTTGTGTTAGAAAGAGGAGCATTTTGGAAATCCGTGTAAGTTCAGGATGTAGTGTAGATCTACTAATCTGTGTCTATAGGATCTTCACTGACCTGAGCAAATACTAGCTTGCTAAAAACTTAATCCAATCCTGTATGTAATCTGCCCTGACAGGTTTCTTCTGTTGAAAAAAAAAAAAAAGAGAAATAAAAAAATTTAAAAGCAGCAAGCTGTTTTTCAAGGGTCCAGACACGTTCTGCAAGCAATTTACCTTCTACCGAACTGTCAAGC
The DNA here is from genome assembly GCA_013390005.1 of Calyptomena viridis. NCBI lineage: Eukaryota > Metazoa > Chordata > Aves > Passeriformes > Eurylaimidae > Calyptomena > Calyptomena viridis. Next base: position 152,474 of record WEIV01020238.1, read on the forward strand.
AGGAACACCTAGGGAAGAGACATGCATGGTAAAAATACTTAAAGATGAAGAATGAATGAATGTCTTTGCATTTTTAATATAATTTTGAATTTCAAATACTACAGGTTTTAATTCATTTTTCAAAATACTGAACATTCAATGAATTGCCACTTATAGATTCTGAGCACAAGCCATTTTATTTCACTTCCAAATGATGCCAAATTAAAACTGTCTCATATTTGCTTAAAACAGCATCAGAATTACAGCAGTGTCACTTTTCTCAGCTGGCACTTCAGGTTAGTCTCCCTGTTCTGCTAGCCTATCCAAGCCTGGAAATGGTCCTACTGCCTGCAGGTACCTTGGCGGGAGCTGAGCAATATTTAGCACAAGGATAGCTGTTCAGGTAACCACCAGATCAAATAAATGTGGGAGCATGTGGACACATTCTGCGTCAGAAGGAGAACTGCACGTGATTAGGGGATGATTTCAGTTTCCAGGGTCTAGAAATAGGATTGCAAATTTGCTTTAGTCTCAATCAAATAGCTGGATGGAGTCCTCCTATTCCACGATATAACGTCAGGGTAATGGGATACTTCTTATTTTATTCACTATTGGAAAAAGAATGTAGAAAGATGGTCCAACAAATGGGTTCCTTTGTTTATCTCCTGGCTGTTCGTTATTATCGGTGTTTCAAGTAAGAAAAAATAGCCATTTCTCAGCTGAGCAAAGAAAGCATATCTTCCCAGATAAGAGGACTTTGGTAAAACTAGGGAAGAACTAATATTTTTTCCTGACCTAAGTAAATAGAAATTTCACATGCTGCCTTCTCTCCTTAGTTTTGATTCTATAATATTTGAGTAGGAATGTGATTAGGTGAAAGAATTTCATTCTGTCTCTAAATCGTGCTGTAAGTATTTAGAGAGATAAATACAAAATAATCTGATTTACTTGCAGTAGTCCAAAAAGATATTTCCCTGCTTGTGATTCAGGAAACTATACCTAGAAAATTCGCTAGAAATTTTAGCTTCTTCGATTGTATTTTCCTCTCATGTTTTAAGAATAAGGTCATCCAAAACGCTACTAGTAAGTATATCTTGCCATTCTTTTAATTTGGTTTTCCTGAATACCTTTGGAGAAGCTGGATCAAAGCACAACTGTGTCCCGACAGTGTCATCTAGTGGCGCAATACGTGCGATGCCTTTGAGAGACCCGCAACCTCTGAGCTGAGCGGGACAACCAGCCAGCCACCTTCTACACACTGATTAATGTTTGTGGATCAGATGTGTTCTTCTTTGAGAGGCCTCCCTGCAGGCGGCCTGAAGATTTCTTCCATCCAGAATAGATGAGAGAGTACTTCTAGCAGTTTGCACAGAAGACTATGTTCTGGGGGAAGGGGTTCATGCTTTTAGTTCCATTGCTAAGAAAGACTTGCCCTTTGCACATCTGAAAATATTTCCCGTGCAATGAAACCATAAAGGGCGATTCCTATCTTCTGAGAAAGTAGCATTGGTTAAGCTGCTCTGACACAGCAAGTCAAACTACATAAGCATAAGGAGTGCTTTGTGAGGAACTGGAGAAGAATATCTCAGTTAGCAGAGCTAATAGGAACTATTATGGATGAGGCCCTTAGCAACCTAGTCAGTGGAAAGTGTCCCTGCCCATGGAAGGAGGTCAAAACAAGATGATGTTTAAGGTACCTTCCAACCCAAACCATACTGTGACTCTATAACTTTGTTTTAAAAATTGCAGAAAAAAAGACCCTACTCAGTCCTTGTATAGTGTCACTTTATCTTCATTTGTAGTTTCATCATACACTAAACAAAAACTGAGTTTCAAATTTAGGTATTGAAATATTTACGATTTCTTATTTAGTCTTTCATTCGTAGGTTTCAACTCACTTTAGATAGCTCTATTCACTCCCCCTGCCTGCTCCATTTCCCTCCAGTACCCAAAGGGAGCCAACAAGAAAGAGACTATGTACAACAGCATGTAGTGACATGACAAAGGGGAATGGCTTCAGAATTAAAGAGGGCATGTTTAGATTAGACAATAGGAAGAATTAATTACTGTGAGGGTGGTTAGGCACTGGAACATATTGCCCAGAGAAGCTGTGGATGCTGCATCCCTGCAAGTGTTTAAGATCAGGTTGGATGAGGCTTTGAACAATGTGCTCTAGTGAAAGGTGTCCCTGCCTATGGCAGGAGGTTGGAACTAGATGATATTTAAGGTGTCTTCTAACCCAGGCCATTGTGTGATTTTAATTTGCTGTGGAGTCAGTGATCAGAAACCGCTTCATATAAGGGACAATTTAAAGCAGAAGAGTTAAGTTCCTGTTTTCAGCAGTTCCACTAGAAGAGCTTATTCTCATTGTACATGGAGATAGACCGTGGTGGGAGTGAGGAAGGATGAATATTATCCCCACTGTCTGATGCAATATTCAGTGAGCCACTGGCACAGCTGAGACTAGGACAACAGATCTGCTTTGTGTCCTGAGCCTGCACTCGACAAGCTCAGCTTGCAATGTAAACTGTGTACCGTAGTTTTTGTTGCAGAATTGCTCTGCTAAGCCTGTGTCCTGGTTTGGAACAAATACATTCAGAAGGATAAATATCCTCTGATAAAAACAGGCCGCAATCATCCTCTCCCACCAGGTTCGAGGAAAGAAATATTTCCTCAAAGGAAAGTGAAAGGGAAAAAAAACCAAAAGAACTATTTATTTAACCAACACACGAGAAAAAAAAAC
>WEIV01020238.1:162148-181158 GCA_013390005.1 Calyptomena viridis
GGAGGGCGCGGTGGCGGCGGTGGGGGCTGTGGGCAGGGGGAGAGCCCCGGGCGGGGTGGCCAGAGAGGGTAGAGTACGGCCGGCCACGTAGGGTGAGAGGGGACCGGCTTCGTGGCTCGGCTGCCTGTGTGGATTAAGTGTCTTGTGTCGCTCGTCGCTCTCCGGCTACGTGGACGTGTGTAGTGGGAGTCAGAACGGCCCCTTGTCGCCCTACATGTCCCTGGCCTCTTGTCTGGCTCTCTGAAGCAGTTCAGACCTTTCCCCCTTGACACTGGCTGTAGCCTCTTGCCAGGTTTCCTTAGCTTAGCTGGAGATTCCTTAGCTGGGAAGGCTGTCGTGTATTTCCACTTCTTGGTGATTCTTGTCTGTGGCTTTTGGTAGCAGCTGGCAGTGCTGCTGCATTTCAGCAGCAGCACAGCATTAGAGAGCTGAGATCTCGTTAGCTTGAAAGGGTACTTTCATGTAGTCTTCTTAGGGGAAATCCAACTCTTTTTTGGTGACGTGGTCAGTGTTGTTGTCTGTCTTTGTGGAAACTGATCACAATTTGTGGTTTACAAAAAAAACAGTAATCGCCCAACATCTGGTGTGGGCAGACTATAATAATACTGTACCAAGAGTTCAGAGTTCATTCAAAAATTTCAGCTTTTCCTAATATGGAAAAATGCCTTGATGGTTTAATCAGATATAGTTTTAAGTGGTGAAATTCTAGAGCACACTTGTGGTTTGTTGTGCTTGACTGCTCTTCAGCATTATCTGTTTCAATAAAAAAATCTATAGCAAAGTCCTTGTGTATTGTGGAAATGCCTATGACTGTCTTCACTGTGCTTTTGTCTGTATCACTTTATATTTTAATTTTGTTTTGGAGAGCATTAAGTTATTAAACGTAAGTAGCCCTGACTATTTCTAATAAGCCAAGCACAATGTTTCAATTTACTGTTTATGTACTATGTTTCCTGACTAATAGATGTGCTCTGACGTGTTGTAGCTGGATTTAGCTACCAATGGTACTTTGGTCTTTTTCTGACACACGTGTGTGCCTTTAATTGGTAGGGCTTGTTAGCTCAGTTAAGAGCAACTGAATTAGAGTTCTTGGATTGCTGAATGTTCTCATTCTGATAAGGATTATGCTGCTGTCACTGTGAAGGAGGAAGTTGTAGAACATCTGGGGAGAGCCCCTAAAGGTCACTTGTGCCGGGATGTGCCTGTGCCAGGTGGTGGCACAGAGGCCCAAGCCCAGTAGTTGAAGCAGCTTAGATCTGCCGTGGCCCAAGGGACATAGTGGGCATGGTGGAATGTGGTGGTTTTTAAAGCAAGTTGGTTTTCCTCCATAGCTTTACTTATAGGCAGGTCACATTTATTTATAACTTGAGCAGTTTACTTGTTGTCTGGCCTGTTTTTAGAGCCTTGTTTGCGTTCAGTTTGTCATTTGAAAATCCTTCCTGGTGTATGAAATTTGAACAAATGACTACTTATCCCACTGTCAGGGGTGAAAGGGGCTGGAGTTTCGATTTTTCTTCTTTATGTAACAGGCACCTTATTCAAGGGCTCTGGGTGGTCTGCTGAAGCCACAGCTGAAGGAGAAAAGAGATCCAATTTGCTCAGCCTGTACTCATGGGTTATTTTGTAAACATTCTGAATCCCAATAGCTCTTTCCAAAGTTTTTCTCTGCTTACTTACTTCTCTTAAAACTTGATATCTGAACTAGAGGCAGGACTCTACCTGATGCATTGGGAAGAGCAGAAACCCTTTTTTTAAAGGTCTCTATGTGGGAATTTTAGGGTGCTAAATCACTGTTAGCTGCTGCATGGCTTAGATTTGCCTGTTTTTCTTTGTATATTCAATCACTTTTCTCCCTATACAACATATTTTATATTCAAGTAATACTGTTCAAGGGGTTGAAAAGCTAAGATTTTTTCCTAGACTTCAACAAATCTACTGAGAGTTTCTGAACGGGTTAAACTTTCTGTGGATATGTAATATGAGTAGAAATTAATAGTCTAACTGGTCTCTAAAGCCTAGGACAATGTGCTGCCTATACCCAAAAGTTTGCTTTGTCTAGGAATTCATCTGTGTTTCCTTGAGGATATGCTGCTTAATGCCAGTGCTAATATATTACTACCCAGCTTCAATTTTCTAGTCACTTTTGTCAAATTCTAAACTATTACTTCAATATGTATTAGTGGAAGTTGCCTTTGGGTAAGACTATAGTCCACAGAAAATCCTGGAAAATAGGTAACGTGATAACAAATTCCCATGGCTTTAGTTCTGAAAGCTTTAGATTTGCTTTTTTTTTATTACCTTGCTAATCAAGTAGTCTGTGTGGTGACATTTGCTTTGGGAACAAATATTTTCAGGATTTTCATGCTGTTATGGTTATGGGTCTTTTGTGATCTTATGAAACAAGCACAAGTGGACCAACTTGAAGAACATTATTAAATGTCAACATGCTTGTTTAAAAAAAAACCGCCTTCCATGCCACAGTGGAAATCTTTAAGATCTTGCAATAGCCTTATAAGGATGGATTTAACCTTCCTGAAGTTTATGATGTTGCCAGTCATCCCTCACTTCATTTAGCAATTTAATATCAAAAGGAAATGTGAAAAAAGGTTTTGCTCAGGTACCCAAAAATACCAGTCAGTGAAGGACTTAGGAAAATTTATTTCCAAAAGCCGAGAACATTAAACATGTCACAAACGCTGGACATGAAAAACACTCTGCTTTTCTCTCTCCAGGCCTTTTTAATGCCTTGCCTGGACCCCCTCATGGCACCTCCAAGTTTGTCTGCAAGAATTTTATTTTTTCAAAGGGGTAACATCTCTGTAAAGCAGGAGAAGGAAAAACACGAACTGTGGGAAAATTGTTTTTTCCAGGCAGCAAAACCTTTTTTGAGTGCCTTAAATGCCTTACCTCCTTGAATTAAGTCTTCTGGAAAGGTTCTTCTATGCTTAGAGGAAGAGCAAATGAATTTTGCATCTTCGGAAAGGCCGTATTATTTACACTCTTTTTTTTCTAAGGGAAGGTATTATGATTGACAGGGAAAGCTCTAGACTTCTTTTATGTAGAAAACAAAAACCATGATTTAGTTCTGTCTTAGGAGAGCCAAATGCTCGGTCGTTTCTCACCAAGTGCATTTTAGATGCAACTGGTTTTTAGTAAAATTAGTAACATGTGAAAAATAAATAAATAAACCTCAACAGAAAAGCAGTGAATAGAATGAACTTATGCAAATTTTATGGTCTTGAGAAATATGCTGTTAGGTAGAGCAGCCTGAGGGTGGGTTTCAAGGCCATGTCACTAATTTGACAATTGAGTTACTTTAGTGCAGCGCACATGGAAGATGCAAACCCAGCAATCTGTCTTCAAGTGTCACTGAAGTCTAAGTAGTTGAATCTCTTCTGTATTCTCTTACTTCCACGTGAGACCATTGTTTATATTAAGAAGAAAAAAAGCTACAGCACCAGCTGCTAGCCACTGCCTTCACACTGGTACCCACATCCATGTTAGCCAGATTTTGCTAGATGTAATACCTGAGTATAGGCTTTCATCAGGAAGAACTGGAAGGACCACAGATAGGAGTTCTAGTATCTAATGTGTGCCTTCCAGACTGGATGCCAGAAATGTTCATTGAAACTGCCAAGCATAAGGTGAGGGTTGGTTGTTTCTCTGTTCCTTTGAGTTGAGAGCAGACAACCTCTGTGGAAGTGCTTTCTAGAAAAAGAGAAAATTGGGCATGTATTGATAGAGAATATGATACACAGAGAGGTTTCTGGAACTTCACAGTGGAAGGCTTCTGCCAACTCTTCATTTTTCCCAAATGTTGAGTCTTCAAATCTGCTGTCTGCTGTTTTCAGGAAATGAAATCTGCCACCATGATCCCTAGTCGTGAAGGTATTTGTTAGCTTAGTCTTACAGGTGTGTAGACTTTGTTCATTTCATACTAAAGAGAGGTGTGACAGCTCTGTTTTTTGTAGTGACTTCTTAAAAAAAACAGATTTTTGAGATGACTACAGTAGTTAGAGAGCTGTTTTTTCAACTGCAGGTGTTCTGACTCCATAAAGTCAGATGACACATCTGATACAGTCCTTGGCGAGTGTCTGACAACTGTGGTGCACTGGTGCTTTGCCTTCTCTGAGTGGAAGAGCTGAGGGAGGCAGCTTTACTTGCTCACTTCCAGGAGGCAACATACCACAATCACTTTCTTGCTTGTAAGGAATTGCTTCCAAGTTGGTTGTAATCTTTTAAATTTTCCTGGGCTGTGAACATGTATAACAAGTAGCTCATGTTTCTAGGGGAAAATGTAGAAATCCACTTGCTGCAGAAATAAAACAACTTTGGGATATTCTGAATACTGTTCCAATTCTTTCATTTTTCGTGACTATTTTCTATAATAAAATGTTAAATAGGAATAAAATGTTAAATTTGAATTCCAAATCATACCTATTTTATCATAAAAATGTCAAGAAGATTATAATCTTATATGACTATTTATGTCTTTTAATATTACAGCATTAAGAAGGCACAGGTATTGTAGCATGAATATGACTAGTGCTGGGAAGCCTACAGAAATATCTGCAAATGAAGATGGAGACACATGATGGAAAGGGCACCATGTTCTAGACATTTCAATTCAAATTTTAAAAAATGCTGGTGCTCTTCTTATTTTGTGCTTATTTTAGGTGCTGATTGTTAAGTTGGAACTCCATAATACTAGATGTAGGCATTTGAACAGCAGAAAAGTTTTCACAGAGACCCGAGTTTCAATTCACAGTTGGAGAGTTTTAAGGTTTCACTTATGGATTTCCTCTGTATAACAGTCAGGTCTGATTATTAACATTTTTCAGATATAGTAATGACATGACAGTGTCTGTTACCTGTGTGCCAGTCTTTGTTGTGCAGAGGTGATCTACAGCCTTCTGTCTTGAAACTCAAGGTGTATGTATCAAGATACTAATATAGTATCAAGTCTTGTAATGTGTAGAGCAAAGGAGGGCTGGGTTGGAATGACTTACAAAGAAATAATTCAGCAGAGTCAGGTTTCATATAGCCGCAGTAAACGTCACTATGATGAAGTTAATGCAATGTAGACAGGCTTGTATTTCTATCTAGGAGCAGACTTTCTATTCTTTTACTGTTTGATTTGTTGTTCACATTATTTTGGTGTTTGGTGAGGCTAGAGCTCAAGTGCCTTAAATAAGTTTTTCTCTGGCCACTCTCTTCCTTTCTTGTAATGGTATAAGTTTCTTTGGAACCAGGATTTGCTTTCTGAATCATTTTCTCATGCAATTCAGTGTATTAAATAGGTGTGTATCTGCACTAGGAAAGGTATGGCACGGGGCATGGAAGGACTGTTTCCTTGGGTGGTGGTGTCATTTCATACCAGTTTACGTAACAGATTAGTCAACTTTGTTTTATAACTCCCCTGACTAATTTTTCTTTGTTCTTTTTATTTTATTATTTGTAGCACTAATATAATGTCTAAAGAATGAACTATATTTAAGACGTGCTTTAAAAGGCATGTGTTAAATTCATCCTTCTTCCACAGCAGAATTTTATTGCCTAGTGGCGTCTTGATGAAATGTGACAAATTGACTTGAGAATAATAACACTTCTGATGTTTTTCCTGTAGATCTCTAAATATTTTATTTTTTTAATTATTAGTGTCTAGAAAGGTGTTTGATGCACTGGCAATCTGAGTTTGCTGATAGTCACCTAACACCCTTTGATTCCTTGGAGCAGCAAGTCAGGCTGTGTTCTTGAAATTAGAGCCTTTTTTCCAAGCTTGTGATAGTGATTCAGTTCTCTTTATTGTCAAAGGCTTGAGAAGGTCAGAGGAGAAAAGTCTGTGCACATGTATGTTTCATTTCATGTGTTACTGCAGAAGTTTGTATGTTGGTTGGAAAATTCCCTGTAGAGTGAACTGAAGTTTGCTTTGGCAAATATAAGCTCAACAGTTGTGGTCAGTTCTGGTCTGGGAAAGATTTCTGAATGTTACTCCTGGTCAGGGATGAGGGGCTAAATTGTAGAGAATAAAGAGTACTTTTTTTTTTCTTCTTCATTTGCCTCTCTTTGAAATTGTTTTGAAGGTACACACTGAAAAACTTCTGATGTGTAGATTTGCATTCCAAGCATTTAATCCCTTTGAATGAGGTGGAAAAATAATTGTTGAAGGCTTTATCATGAGATGTTTAAATGAGTACTCTAGGATTAGAATTTTTTTTCTTGAAAGTTTAGATTCCATTATTACTGTTTACTCTAAACTGATGGCTTGGAGCTTTATGGAAATCTTGATGATAGTTATTGAAACAAGAGGAGGACTGGGATTTCTGTTTTCTTTTCCAAACAAAATAATTTTTTTCTGACGTCTCTTTACAGATAGAGATGTTAACAAAATATGGTTATGCTCTCAGTGCCTGAAAAGCAATGGAACCTAAGCGTAGCAGTCTTTTTTGATGGAGTTGGGGTCAAGGAGTAGCATGTGAACATTTATAATGAATGCTGAGCTGGAAATGTAGTGGAGGGTGGTTGTTGTTTATTGCGTTGTCTTGTCCTGTTTCAGTCAGTTTGAATTTAAATTTAGGCTTGGAAGATTGAAATGTGATGTTTTTTGGGGCTTAATAGCAGTTCACATTAAATTAGTGTATCAGTGACGTGTGTAGTATTTCTGTTTTCTGGGCTTGTGTGTGGTTTTTATACTGCTGTCTGCACTTTGTAGATTGCAACACTTTTGACTATAACTGCACACATTTCATAGGCAAGGTGAGTGCTTCTGTCAGGCCTCCTTTACTTTTGAGAAAAGGGATGGAGAAAAATGGATATGCTAAAGATAAGTATGCCAAGCTAAGCAGAAATGCTGTATGCCCCAGACTGTGAATGTGTTTTCAGAATAAAATATAAGAAGAATTTGTATCTTTGCTTCTTTTTCCTTCTTCCTTCCTTACCCCTTCCAACCTAGACTTTAACTTCCTGCCTGTTTCAGGAGCTTCAGACCTTAGACTTGCATGAGTGTTACTAGCTTGAATTCGTGTCTCTTGTACAAGCTACTTTTATTTGCTCTGATGCCATCCTTCTTCCCATGTTTGCAAACAGCTGTGGGAGGGGTGGGGAGGAGCCTTCCGTAGAATAGAATTGGTAGGGACATGGGTAGGCACTCAGGCCAGGGAATACAAAGTGAGGCATAATCAGGTTTTTTTGCAATGGCTGTGGAAACTGTGGTGATCCCTCCCTCTCCTTGGGTGTTACTGACAAGGCTTCAGTTAGTCAAAGTGTGCCCAACAGCTTGAGGAGATTTTTTGGTGAGTGTTTTTTATTGGTTTTTTTTCCCCTGCATTGGTCTTTTAGTTCAGTTTTTGCTTTCTGATCAGGAAGTAATGATACAATTAGACAGTAAACCTAAGGACCCTAAGGTTGGGAAAGAAAACTTTGTTTTCCTTCAGATGATTTTTTTGGATCCAGTTCATCTTGTAGCCTTAAAGATTTATGTCAAAGAAAGGTAGGAGGTGCCTTTGGATGCTGAGGTGGGGAAGGGCACAATGTTTTCTTAAGCTGACTGAATGGCTGAATATGAGCTCAGGCATGGGGCAGGTCGGTTAACCCATGTCACATAGTCCTGTAGTTGGAAGTGCTAGTTTGATATGCAGTTAAATCAGTACTGTTGCTGGGGAAAAGGTTTTTTGATTACTAATCTGTTCTGGTTTGTTCTCTTTCAGGTCTCCCTTGCAATTATGGAGTTTTAGAAGAATAAGGTAGTGTGGAGGGGGAATCCCCCTCTGCACGCTAGAGGTAGTTCACTTTTGGAATTTTCTATGGACAAGAATATTTGTTATATAACATGGTGAAATAAGACTTCTAAAAATATATATTTATAAATATTTATTTGGATCAAGTGCCAAACATAACAGTACAAAGATTTCTAATGGCAGCTCAATAAAACTGGATTTACATCCTTGGAATTACAATTTTTCTAAGGCACTGTGTTGTGTACTGAATTGGAGTGCCTTGATACGTATAAGGGTTGTTCCCCTTAAGGAGAGGAGCAGCTTTAGAAGTGAAGATGAGTTCTCACATGCCAGAGTGCACTTCAAAGTGTCGATCTCTACAGCATGCTTTGGATGTTATTTCTGTAGTAACCAGAGGAAGCGAGGGCCAGATCAAGGCCTTTCTCTCTTCTTACTGCTACAATGCTGCAACTATAAAGGATGCCTTTGGCAGAAATGTTATACATCTTGCTTCATCTTGTGGCAAAAAAGGTGTGTTAGACTGGTTGGCTGAGACCAAAGGAGTAGATCTCTTGGCGAAAGACAAAGAGTCTGGATGGACAGCTTTGCACAGAAGTATATTTTATGGATACATTGATTGTGTTTTGTCATTAATGAAGGTGAGTGATTTGCAACTGTAGTTTTCCTGCATCTACAATTTTTAGAGTTGTATTGATTATGTAAAAGTGTGTTTTTAAATTTGACTGAAAGCCTTTTGAGGGTTGTCTTAATACTTGTTGTGTTTAGATTGTAGAGCATTGATTTACTTGAAGGTTGTTTCTGTGTTCAGAAAAGACATCTGTCTGCCTTTGTCCATGCAGAAATCAGCACTGAGTAAGGATCCCTGATTAATTGTGGACTTCCTGAAGACTTGTTTGTGTGGATGGTATCAGGGTCAACATCTTAAAAGTGGAAAGTGATCAGACTACACATACTCTAAAAATGGACTCTTCAGTAATTATACCAATTGGTGTAAGAGAATATAAAATAATGAAAGATTAAATGGAGTTATAATTAGAAATTAGTCTTCCCTTCGAGAGAGAAGCACTTCAAGATATGGAGTATTTTATTAAATTAATCTCCATTTCATTCATATTTTAATCAGGGCATTTGGTCAGTCCCCCAAATTTCTTTCTTAAAATTGCTGTTTCTTTCAATCCACTTAGCAAGTTGTGTATATTTTCAATTAACTTTCCTTCTGTTCCTCCTGTCCCAAGTACAGCAAAGGGAAGAGCTACATTTGTTTAAGGTATTCGGGGTCCCTTTAACCATGTGAGAAAACGAAATATTTGTGGTTCAGGCTTGATTAAAAACAAACCTTTTAATGCAGGGAATTTTCCATTTTGAGTTCAGCCTTTTTAAATTATAGTGACTAACCATTTGTAGACATAGAACTCTGCTTTCAACAAGACTTTAAGCAACAAGGTTGTGGATCCAGTATTTTTTAATTTTTGAAGGTCTGATAACTGTTAAATATGTATTTCATGTACTCTATATAGTGAGGAGGTTTTCATTAAACTTTATAAAAGTAGGTGTTTTTTAAGAATTGTACATGATTCTGTTCTCTAGAAAACTGGAAGCTCTTTACTTGATATATGAAGAAGTATTCAGTCCTCTAGTGCATGTGTGTATGTCTGTATCTTTGATATTTGCTTATAGAAGGCCTGTACAGGTTTTCCCAGATGTATTTTACTTTTCTGTCAGTTGCATAAGTGAATGAGATTTTTCTGATAGCCAGCTCTGCTGATAATCTTCTAAGAAGCAGAATGAAACAGCTCATGGAGAGGCTCTGTCTCCCAGTTCCTTAACTGAAGCCTGTGTTACTAAAAGTAAAGTATTATAACAACAACAGGAACATATTATGGAATAGAACTACGAAATAACTGAGCTGGGAAGATATCTCTAAGGGTTGTCTTGTCCAACCCCCATACTCAGGCAAGGTCAGCTAGACCAGGTTGCTGAGGACTGTGTCCAGTTGGATTTTGAACAGTGCATCAAACATCTCCGTTCCAATATTTTGATACCAGTGCAGTAAAAATGAGTTTTAGATTTAAGCAAAATTTCTTATATTTCAGTTTTTGCCCATTGCCACTTTTTCTGTCATGGAGTATCACTACAATCCCCACTTCTCGCCTCCAATCAGCTGTTTATTATGCACGTTGATAAAACATGCTGTCCCTTTCCCTCGCCCTGAACCTTCCCTAGGCAAAGCATCACAGATCTCTCACCTTCTCTTTGTATGTCAGATGCCTCAGGCATTATTTTCCTGTTCTTTTGCTGGACTTGCTCCTATATGTCCATATCTGTCTGGGAGTCCAGACCCGAAGCCAGCACTCCAGCTGTGGCTTGCCAGTGCTGAGTAATGCTTGCTGGCAACACTCCCACATGCAGCCCTGGATGCTTTCACTGTTCTTAGCTGTGAGGACACGTTGCTGGCTTGTGGTCAACTGGTTGTCTACAAGAAGCCCCGTGTCCTTTTCTACTAAGGTGCTTTCCAGCCATTTGGCCTCCAGTGGTGTCAGTACTCTGGGTTGTTCCTCTCCAGGGCTAGGATTTGCATTTCCATTTGTTGAATTGCATGAGGCTCCTCTCAGCCCATTGCTCCAGCCTGTCAGGGTCCCTCTGAATGTCAGCACAACCTTCTGACTTAACCAGCCACACCTCCTGGTTTTGTGTCATCACCTTTGCTGAGGGAGCACTCTGGCCTGTCAACCACGTTATTAAGTGAAGATATTAAATGTTTCTGTCTGAAACACCAATATAGTGTCACAGAATCACAGAATATTTTGAATTAGAAGGGATCCACAAGGATCATTTGGAGGATGTATATTGTTGTTCTTCTGGCTAGTGTTTTTCCAGATAAAGTTATGGGTTAAAATACATTTTGCAGATGTAGCTAGCTGTCCTTCTGTTCTGCTTGAAGGAATTGTGAACTGTGCTCCCTCCATTTTTGTGTTTCATGCGTTTACCTCCTAAGCATGAGGTTCTATAAGGTTTTCCTTTGTATTAACTCTGAGCTGTGGTACAGAGGTACAGCTGTATTATCGTTTAGGGTCTACTGGGGACCTGAGGTTCAGAGGCACAAAGCCTTCCCTAGTGCTCTCTTGTCTGGCTGTTTGTGTCCTCTTGCCTTTTCTCAGCGACTGTGAACCACTGTTCCTTCCTGGTTTTCAAAGCCGTAGTAGTTTCTTTTATTTTTTTACTTTTCTCTAGCTTGTCAAAACTGATTCTATAAACATACAAATTTAAGAAAATATGTTCTTTGATGCTGGTAAATGCATTTTTGGTGAATAGTTGCCATTCCTCGATGTCAGTGCTTTCAAGTATTTTTACTTTATGTTTCACTGATTACGTTCTATTACACAGTCAGTATTCAGACAATAAAATCCCAGTTAATAGATCAACAAGACGTATACATGGCTGAACATAATTGCACTTTTTAATTTTTTAAATTTGCTTACATTTTATTTAAATATGAAGATTTTCTTTTATCAGTATTAAACTTCAATTAAAGACTCATATAGCTTCTTAAAAGTTTATCTGTTTTACTTAAAGCTGTGCAGTTAAAATTAACTTCAGATCTTCTCTTCCCCTCCTCTCCTTCTCTTTCAGCATGGCGTTAGTCTGTATGTTCAGGATAAAGAAGGTTTATCAGCCCTGGATCTTGTGATGAAAGATAGGCCTATCCATGTTGTGTTCAAGAAAACTGGTAGGAAATAAAACAGCTTAATTTGTATTTTGTAAGGAAATATGTTTCAACAATATATTAATATATGTAGCATTGTAGACAATATTTGCTGTTTATAATTAGGACTTTGTAAATTATGAGATACATGAAGGTATGGGATCACTAATATCAGAAGTAAGAAGGTACAGAATAATGATGGCAGGCACAGGATGCACGTGTAGAAAAAAATGTAGGAATAATGATTGGCTCAGAGGTTAAAAAAAAAAAAAAAAAAGGCAAGTGGTGTAATGGGTAACCCGAAGACTTTCCGGAGACTCCATTCTCAGAGAAACTCAAAATATGAGAGGAGATGGTCCAGGGCAACTTGCTCTACCTGACCCAGCCCAGCACAGGTGCTGGACTAGATGATTTTCAGAGATGTTTTTCAGTTATTCTGTTATTTTTGGTTTTTATCTCAATTAAAATTATCAGAGAGACTCCAGTGTTTTTAAATTTGATAGAGTAGTTTATGTCACATAATGCCAGAATATGCTGAGTTGGAAGGGATGCACAAGGATCATTGAGTTCGAGTCCTGACCCTGCGCAGGACGATCCTCAAGAGCCACAGCATGTGCCCAGGAGTATCATCCAAATGCTTCTTGAACTCTGTCAGGCTTGGTGCTGTGACCACTTCCCTGGGGAACCTGTTCCAGCACCCAACCACCCTCTGGGAGAAGAACCTTTTTCTAATATCCAATCTAAACCTCCCTTGACCCAGCTTCAGGCAATTCCCTCTGGTCTTGTCACTGGTCACCACAGGGAAGAGATCAGTGTCTGCCCCTCCTCTTCCCCTCACAAGGAAATTGTAGACTAATGAGAAAGACTCTCAGTCTCCTCTTCTTCAGGCTGAACAGACCAAGTGACTTCGGTCACTCCTCATACGGCTTCCCCTCAAGGCCCTTCACCGTCTTTGTTGCCCTCCTTTGGACACTCCCTAAGAGCTTATTATTCTTCTTATATTGTGGCGCCCAAAGTTGCTCCCAATACTCAAGGCGAGGCTGCACCAGTGCAGAGCAGAGCAGGACAGTCTCCTCCCTGACCAGCTGGCGAAGCTTTGCCTGATGCTCCCCAGGACACGGTTGGCCCTCCTGGCTGCCAGGGCACAGCTGACTTGTATTCAGCTTGCCATTGACCAGGACCCCCAGGTCCCTTTCTGTGGCACTGCTGTCCAGCATCTCATTGCCCATCTGTACATACATCCAGGGTTGCCCCATGCCAGGTGCAGAATTTAGCACTTTCCCGTGTTGAACTTCATATGGTTGGTGATTGCCCAGTCCTCTAATTTGTCAAGCCCTCTCTGCAGGGCCTTTCTGCCTTTGAGGAAGTCAACAGCTCCTCCCAGTTTTGTGTCGTCTGCAAACTTGCTTATTATCCCTTCCAGTCCTGCATCTAAGTCATTTATGAAGAGGTAGAAGGGCTCCATCTTGGGCCCTGTGCTCTTCAAAGATGTCACTTCTGTGTCTTTTGTGAAAAGAGGGGGAATATGATCTTGAGTGTTCGAAATATTTTTTTAGACAAGGGAGCTTGAGAGAAGCTGTTTTCAGTCACTCTAAATACGATTTTTCTGCATAGGAAATGTGCATGTAAAAATAACTGCAAACACACAAGATTTTCTTTGACAGAGAAGTGGTTTTTTTAACAGTTTATTTTTAAACTGTTTTATACTTTTCTATTCCACTTCTTTTATATTTTCTTAATTTCACAGTTTTGTTGTGCAATGAAATTTGTTTTCAGCTTGTTTCCAGACGGTAATTTTAGTTAGACAGATGCTGAGTTACGAGTATTTTTAATTTTATCTTGTAAAATGGGTTAAAGTTTTTTCATCATTTTAATAGTAGCATAGAATGATTTGGATTGGAAAGGACGTTAAAGGTCATTAGTTCCAACCCCACTGCTATGTGCTGGGACACCTGCCACTACAGCAGGTTGCTCAGAGTGCCATCCAGCCTGGCCTTGAACACTTCCAGGGATGAGGCATCCGCAACTTCTCTGGGCAACCTGTTCCAGTGCCTCACCACTCTCACAGTAAATATTTTGTTCCTGTTGTCTAATCTAAACATACCCTCTTTGATTCTGAAGCCATTCCCCCTTGTCCTAGCACTGTATGCTCTTGTAAAAAGTCCCTCTCCAGCCTTCTTGATAGAGCCCTTCAGTTACTGGAAGTTCCTGTATGGTCTTCCCGGATGGTGGCGCAGCATGATGAAGTACACATTGATTTCAGTTTTTTACTCATCAGAAAATGGTGTTCAGATATTACTGAGAGGTTATTTAAAAAATATAAATGTTGTTTTTGGCCACATCTTTGATGTGAAAGTGTTTATGGTTTTCAAACTTGACATTGTAACATTTTTTGGAGGGCAGGGCTTTTTACTAAATTGAAGCAATTGAAGCAAAGCACGTATAACTTAAGGTGGCTAGTAGTTGTCTTCTGAAAACAATATGTAAATCTCTAGCTGCAGAATGTTTGCATTTTCTGCAAATATGACTAATGAGGATCATCTGTACAATATTGTTAAAATATTTTGTCATAGCACCTTACTTCTCACAAGATTAAATGTTTTTTAAGTTCAGTTTTAGGTAAAAACAGCTTTCCTCTTCAGATTTTACATAGAAACAACACAGGTTGGTTTTTGGAGTCATTATGCCCAAGACTGGTAAATTTACTAGCTGCAGATGGAATGTTTTTCTTTACAGATCCCACAGAAGTCTACACCTGGGGAAACAATATAAATTTTACTTTGGGTCATGGTGGTCAACAGGGTAAACATCATCCTGAATTGGTGGATCTTTTTCCTCGGAATGGCGTGTATATCAAACAGGTATCCTTAATGTTATTACATAGGCACATTTCTCAGTGAACTTGGAGGGGTGTGTGAGGGGGAAAAAATACTGAAGAAGTTATCAAGTATCAAAAACTCTTAATAACTTCTTGGGATTCAATTTGAGAATGTTTGAAAGTTTAAAGTACAACTTGAGCAAACATTCAGGGCAGACAATCTGTGCTACAATCTCAACACGTTTTCTTCAGCTTTTCTGAGGCAATATCGTGGCCCTTAAAACTCAGTCTTTGAGTTTCTGTTAGCATGGAGGGCCATGCTTGATCTTATTTTAATAAACTGAAACCGTCAGTCTCTTCAGGTAGGTTAAGGCAGTACATAATATATTTAAAGCAAATATTTTGTGTTTCTTGTAACTTGATTTGGCAGTCCTATGCTTTAATACTAGTATGTTACTCATTTTCATGAACATATCTTTATTAAAGAAGAACTTCACAAAGTACTTGTGGCAGGTATTTTCAGATTATCCAGGAAATTTAATATGTTGCCTCCTCCCCACCCCTTTTTTGAATTTGTTTTTTTTCAGGTGGTACTCTGCAAATTCCACTCTGTATTCCTTTCCCATAAAGGTCAGGTTTATACATGTGGACATGGACAAGGAGGGCGCTTGGGTCATGGGGATGAACAAACATGCCTGGTATGCTGTTTTATGTTAATGTAGTCTAGCATGATGTTTCTTTTATTTCAAACAGCAAGTCTAAAAAGTGGATTAGAGATTCTGTCAGTGTACTTTCAAAACGAGTTTGCTGTTGATTTCAAACCAACTCCTTTGCTCAACACCAAATAACAAAAACCTCTGCAGTGCTAGTAGTGAGGTGGCAGAGAGTAGAGGAATGTGCCTTTAAATATAGTTTAATTTAAGATGGCTAGATACAGTGGTCAAAACTCGTGTGCTGTGGTTGGGTTGTTTTAAAGACTAGCTGCTGCCAGGTAAGTGGATGCAAATGTTTTTTGGCTGGCTTCTTAAGGAGGTTTGTGTCAGGGCTGGCATGAAGGAAGGAGCAGAACCCTGGAGCTGTGGTGGCATGAACAGTGATGGTAAAGTTGCACAACTGTTCAGTGAAAACTCACTGATCATTTTCATTTGAATAGTACATTGTTGTAATAAGAAAACTGAAATTCAAGAAAACTCAAGCTATGATGACAATACAATTCTTAGACTTAATTGTCTTATCCTATGCACACTACCTGGTAGTGTGCATCTAGCTTGCAGCACAGTGATTTTTAGAAATTTCTAATGTATCATCTCCCCTGACATCAGAGAACAGATTTCAAATGGAAGTAGTTCATCTTATTGCATTGGATGTGGTAATTCTGTTAATGAGTGTATTGTGTGGTGAAATGCATTTTTATCTGTATTTCAGTATTTGGTCATGACTTTCTGTTGGTGTATCTTTAGTGTCATAAATAGTCACCAATTAATATCAAACCAGTATATTTTTATATCAATAATTTTTTTCTTATTCAGGTTCCAAGACTTGTGGAAGGCTTAGCTGGTCATCAGTGCTCCCAGATAGCTGCAGCTAAGGATCATACTGTTGTTTTAACAGAAGATGGATATGTTTACACGTTTGGTGTGAATACCTTCCATCAATTGGGTATTCTTCCTCCTCCTTCTAACAGCAATGTTCCTAGACAGGTAAAAATAACATCAGTCAAAGCTTAATTGTTCAGTTTTTGTTGGGTTTGTTTTTTTTAACAGGAAGTGATATGTAAGGATTATGGAAATAACTTCCAAACTTTTTTCGGGAAAACAAAGTTTAGTGCGAGTTCAGATAAATCTTGATTCTGTGTTATCATACATCTCAGATCTTAAATACTTAACTGTGTCCTGATAAATGTCTACTGAAGTTTGTAGTGTGAAGTATGATACAAAGTATAATTGCTAAAACCTTTTTCTTCCCCAGCTGTTCTGTAGCAGAAGTGATGTAAAGTTAATAGGTATGAATTACTTGAGATTCATGCTCTGTACTCCTTTTGAATCTCTGGATGATGGCTCTCAGGGTTTGATTGTTATGCCCTTTGCTGGAAGCGCTGTTGATTCTGGAGTTAGTGCTTTGGGAAGAATAGTGACAGGGAAGAGAGGGTATGGGCATCAGTAACTAATCTCTGAATTACATTTTTGGTTTTTTGTAGGTCAAGAAGGGTTACATTACCTTTCACTGAAAGGAAACATCATCTGAATTAGAGCAACACTGCACTACCAGTGTTATAAAAGTAGAAAAGAATGATTGACCAAAATGCAACAGAAATAGTGTTTTGGGGTACCATGGGATGCTCTTCAGTGGTGTAATGACAGCTTTGTATCCACAGTATTTGCTGTGATATTATCATCTTAATCTGGAAAACCAAGTTAATTTGAAGTGTGCAATTGGTAGTGTAGTGTTCTGCAGTGTGTGTAGGGCATTAAGACTTATAGGTTGAAACTTTGAGCTGATGTTTTGCAGCACCTGAGTCTTCTTTGGCTGTCTTCAGGATGTCCTGTGCAGTTTTGTTCAACGTCTTACATATGCAGACAGCCTAAGGAGACTTGATTCTAGTTCTGAGTAAATAATGCAAAAAGTTTCTTTTTGTCACTAGTGCAATAGTGCCCCACCTGACAAACTTCTGAAATAATCCTGATTTGTTAGACTCTGTGTGGATTGCTATCAGTGCTTCATTAAGAATTACTTTAGGAGTTAAATGTTGTCAGAAGTTTGTACATGTGAAATTCACCTGTTGCTACTTAATATTAAGATGTACTTTGGATTTGTGCTTAGGTTCAGGCAAAAAACCTGAAAGGTAGAATGGTGATTGGAGTGGCTGCAGGCAGATTCCATACAGTGCTATGGACTAAGGAAGCAGTGTATACCATGGGGCTGAATGGCGGCCAACTAGGTAAGGTAGAAGTGTTCTGAAAGTAAAACCTAAAACACAGCCATTTAAAGATGTTGTTCGTGCTTAACCTGTCACCTGCTTCTTAGAACAGAAGCCTGGTTAAAGCTTGCTTTTCTCCCTTTTTTTTTTAAAACAGTCTGATGACATCATCTCTTTACACTTCTTTTGAAGAATATTTTTCATTACTACCCATTGCTTTCATTTTGAGATGATAGGAGCTAGTCAGACTTAGCTCTCTTATTTGAACTCTGTAATTCTCCTGCCTTTTGTATACCTTGTATGGTCCTGTTGTTGAATATTTTGAGGAAACAATGTTGCTGTTTGTGTTGGAAATGACTTCAAATCATGCTTATCTCCTTCCAGCAGTCTGGCTGGTATACCACCTTAATAAATTATAAACTAGCCTTCAGCTCTCCTGCCTATGTCCTTCTTTCATCATGCACATGATACTGATAAGTTTCTCCATACTAACTTTTTAAAGTTAAATATTTGCCTACATGTAGATTTTTTCAATAATGCAATTACCAGAATCTTTGCTTAACTCTGTATTACTCTGAAGTCAAGAAAGAACCTATTAAAAATGTATTACCAACTAGTGAACTTCTTGATTTGTTGTATGAACGGGATATTTTAATTGCTTTTGCCTTTTTTTGATAAACAGGTGCTGTAGTATTGGTTTGGATTTGTGTTTTTTGCGGTTTTGTATCTGTGTGCAAAGCAAACTCTTTATCTAGCTCTGGTGCTTAATCTGCATCAGTTCTGGCCTCAGATTCCAACACTTTTTGTATTTCTATGTAAGGTTTCAAAGGTATGTGAAGAAATTTGTCTGTGTCAGAGAAGTATTTTACAATGAATATTTCGGGTTTTGTGTTTTTTATTTTTAATATACACCCATCATATAAGGGTTTTTTTGTGGTTGCTTATGTTGTTGGGGTTATTTTGGTTAGCACATATCCCATTGCAGTACCATAGAGAGACAGTAATTGAACTGTAGGTGGTCTAGTCCTGTCAGCTGGGTACCATGATAGACCTGAGGTGGTAAACCTTGCCTGTTTAAGACATTTGAACATAGCTCTACGTGGTCAGGGTTGCTTCCAGCTCTAGAGTTATCTCTGCTGCTTGTTCCTGGTTATCTGTATTCTGCTCCATTCTGTGATGCAGGTGTAAGTGCCCTGCAATTATGCCTTGGACACAAAAGGGGGTTTTGTTATGTATGAGATTCTTGAGATTAGGTTTCTTGTCCCAGCAGAGAAGCAATGACCTGTTTTTATTTTAGTTTTTTAATGTTTTCAGAGATCTTGCATTACAGCTCCAACTTCTCTATTTCATGTAACTGCTGCCTTCATGCTTATGTGCACTTTATGTAATTTTTCTGACAAGCTTTTTTGATGTCTTCAAATGACTGAAATAATACGTAGTTTGTGCCAGTGTTGCAGTATTTCTACCATCTTGAACTATAATATGATCAAATAAATATTTTTTTGAAATCAAAGCAGTACTGCCACATTAAATAGCTTCCATATGGAATATGCCTTTCTTCTTTTTCTGTATCAAATCTTGAATGATTTCTGGTGTTTGTAGTGAACTAACAAGTATGTGTGGTGAGTCTCTTATCTGTCATAATTATTTTGTAGACAAACTATCCAACTACCTAAAAAAATCTTACGAAGTTTAAAAGTTCTTCAAAGTAGTATAGCAAAGTATCCCTTAAATTCACAATGTGTAGAATAGCAAGTAATGTTTTTGGGGTGTGTTGTATTTTCTAGGTTATCTGCTGGATCCTAATGGAGAAAAATGTGTAACTGCACCTCGCCA
>WEIV01020238.1:190225-235106 GCA_013390005.1 Calyptomena viridis
AAAGTATAGTTCCTAATTTCCTAAAGTAAGCATTTATTTGTAGAGCTTATAATTTTTAGTTCTTCTGAGTAGTCACAGTTTTGATCCTATTAAATATCTTCTAGTTCATACCTCTGCGATGTGACCCTGAAATCTTTAGATGGAAAGGAATTCCCGTGTCATAAGTGTGTGCTTTGTGCAAGACTTGGTATGTGTGTGTATTTTTATATATATTTATATAACATAAGTCATATTGTCTTTAACTGTCGTTTTATTTCATCTTGAACTGAAATGCCTTTCTTTACAGATTATTTTCACAGCATGTTAAGCAGCTCGTGGATTGAGGTAAGCTTGCCCAAAATGTGTGGTAGTATATCTTTTTTTGCATCAAATAAGTAACAGGTTTTCAGTTTTTCCTATAATAACATAGCCTAAATAATGAGGAAAAGGAAAGACTGGATTCTTGGATCCTGTTTGCAAGAAAAAAAAACCCAAAAAACTTTTTTTGTTACTCTAATAGTTGTGCTATTGGGATAAATGTAATACTGTATATCAAAGGAAATTAAGTATTGCTTTTGTTTTAGAGGTTTAGTTTGAGCTATTTCATGGGTTTATAAAAAGTGCTGGACTTATGGGATACAGGTTTGGATGTATTTTCATTTAAATAGTATGCAGTTTGAAATAGCTTGTCATATGTACCGAATGCAAGATATGTACCACAGGATCAAGAGTCAATGTATAGAACCTACAGTTGACTTTTGCTGTTTAATGAAATAGGGTATATCAAGGGCTATTCTACTTAGTCATCAGCTGCTGTTTCAGAAGGTGTAGATCTTTGAGTTGTCTTGGTTCCTATTTGCTAGCTGTGTATCAACACCCTAGTTGTCCCTGGACATTGTAATTTCACTAAATACCTCTGTTTAAGTATCTATATACTATTAATAGTGTTTGTGGAAAGAGAGGAGAGCTGTAAGTGGAGAAGCTTTTTTCTGAGACTGAAAGCTAAAGTAGTGTGCAGGAGTTTTTTCAATTTCATAGCTTTCTGACAACATGTAAATCTAAGAAGCTGGTAAAAGTACTGGCAGTTCTGTTCTTCTGCAGAACAGAACTTCACCTGTCCTCTAAGTTACTGTGCTGCCTTTTCCTCAGTCAGCCCTGAGGAAACATATCTGAAACACTGAGACAAATGATTGATGTAAGGTGTTTTTTTTAAGTATTAATGTCCATTTGTATCATTGATTTCAATATCAGTTGTATGTAGTCTATAAGTTTTCTATTATTTCATAAGTAGATCTAAATCAGCCTAAATGAATAAATAAATATTTTGTGAATCAAAATCTTAATGCTTGTAAGAAATGGTTAAACTTTGGGTGGAAAATACGTCAGTAGTAGTGGCGCATTCTAAAGCAAAACAAGTATTTTAGAATGAAGCTTTACTTGAGTACCACCTGAAATAAACCAAAGTTGTTAAGCAGTGATGCTGCATAAACATGAATGGTGACAGTTACATGGTTTACTGGCTGATGTTTGCTCATACAAAAGCTTTACCTTAATGTTCAGGATGGTTCTTCAGATGGAGGCTTTGATTAGGACGTTGTTTTTAGAGGGATTAACAGTAGTAACTAATTTTATTCTTGCATGGAAACTTGTGATTTCACCTTGAAAGGAAACCAATTCAGTAGTAGCATAGGGGATTCTGGTAGTTCTACTTTTAGACAATTGTGGGTAAAGTAATATAATCAAGGAGGACTGTTAGAGATGATGATCAAAGTGATGAAACACTGAACTGTTTCATGGATGTTTATTCAGAAGTATGGGCAGATTTTAATTGCTCTGCTACAACCAATTCTTAATTGAAGAATTTGAACAGATTTTGTACAAATGCGTAAATAATTATTTAACTTTGAAAATGTGACCCTCGGTCTGAGTCATTTGCTAAATATAATTGCTGTCTTAATTTTGTATTTTATTCCAAAGAGCTTCTCTTACTTTTTTTTTTTTTAATAAATACTTTTAGGCTACCTGTTGTTCAGCTCTGGAAATGCCAATCCATTCTGACATACTACAGATAATTGTGGATTACCTGTATACAGATGAAGCTCATGCCATAAAAGGTGCCATTAATATATTTTCAACTGTAGCTCTTGCAATTTTTGTGTCTTTAAAATGAAATTCAATACTTAACGTGCTTGTGTTGAAGTTATATGTAAAAAATACAAATTTTTGTGACTCCTGCTTAAGAGTTTGAGGTTATAGCTGTGCCTTAAGCCTTTTTGGACCTTTTCTTTAGTTTGACAAACTGCAGTTTTTCTTTTCTCTCCTTCTATTGCTTCAAAAATTGACTGTTGGTGCTCTTCTAAGCTATTCCTTGTGCTGTGAAAATCCCATCAAAATTTGCAAAGCCATTATATTCATCCCTGGGTAAAATCTCATTGAAGCTGTATGTGTTATAGTTGCTTTTGATTTGCCCAGTGTTTACATGATGCTTTTTTTTCCAGATTCTCAAAACGTGGAATTCATATGTAATGTTCTTGTGGTAGCAGACCAACTTCTTATATCCAGACTCAAAGAAATCTGTGAAGTAGCCATTGCAGAAAAACGTGAGTGTTTCCACTTGTATACTGAAAGGTTAGAGAATAACAAATGGGTGTTTTAGATGTTCTTGCCTTTTTCAGCACAAAATTATTCGCTTATCTTCCTTTGCACTGATTATGTTTTGCTGTTCATTGCTGAGGTGCTGCTGCTTGCTTCTGTAGTCTGAGCAATGTTCTGGGTTAGTGTAATCTTTCATTCCTTATTGTATCATTGTTGTCATCTCGTGCTCCTTAATAAAAGGAAAAAAAGTAAAAAAGCAAAAAGCTGACCACACCCAAACCACTATAAATCCCTTATTTCATTGAATTCAAACTTCTTTTCTTTGAAATACAGTAAAAAGCATTCTATGTTTCTCTTTCTGTCTTTGTATTTAGTTCTACTAGTTTCTCTGCTGTTTGTTTGATACAGTATTTTTTCTGCATGGCTGTGAAGATCTGTCTCTTTTAGAAAATGCTTAGTGTTTTTGCATAACTTCATACTGACTTCCATTTCTCTCTTTCTCTCCCTGCTTCCGCTCCAATCCCTCCCTCCCTCTTTCTCTCTTCCCCCAGCCCCACTCTCTTCTGCCCTGCTCTTACCTTTTCACTCCCTGTATTTTTTTTCTTTCTCCCTACTAAATTAGAACATTTGGAATTTTAAGAACTGTTTATGCTGTGTATGAAACTTGCTATTTTTAGCTTTCTTTTCCCCCTTTCTTTTGAACTGCTGAGTTTCAATATATTGAAACTGATCTGTTTGTAGGTAGGACTTTCTGTGAGGCAGCCATTGCATTCAAGCTGCTACAATGTTACATGGAGCTTGCTACAGTTTATGGCCATTTGAGCATTAGCATTCTTTCTGAAAATGGTGAAATACATGTTTCAATAACTACATCATGCTGTACAATAAGTCTTAAAAACTGCTGCTTGATACTACAGCAAATGATCTAATTTAGTTTGTTGTTTCTTCTCTGCAGTTACCTTAAAGAATGCTGCTGAGCTGTTGGAGTTCTCAGCCATGTATAATGCTGAACAGCTAAAATTGTCCTGCTTGCAGTTCATAGGACTCAATATGGCAGCTTTGCTTGAAGCAAGGTAAGTAGGAATGCAAACGTGTTTATGTATTAGCTATTAAATTTAAAAGTCTCAAAAAGGCAAAAGGATTGGAAGAACTAATACGGGTGGTTAAATGATAAAATGCAAGTGAATACTTCTAGTTTAAAGGTAGGCTCATTTCTGCCAGACAGGGAGAGAGAAACCTGGTTAAGTATCTGTACATACTGGACCAGTTCTATAGTACAAAACCATATGCTGCAGTCTGGCATGAAGAGCCTGAATTAAGAGGAAAAACCTGTCTTGAATTCAGCAGACTTTGACATTAGGCCTAGTCTTTTTGGGGGTTTTAAAAGTGTTTTTGAAGATGCATAGAACTACTATGGGGTTTTTTTTGTTCTTCATTTGAGGGTTGGTTTTTTTGGTGGATGGGAGTTGTTTTTTGGTTGTTTGCTTTGTTTTAGGATTGGTTGATGGTGGTTTTATTTTCGGTTTTGGGGGTTTTTTATTTGATTTTTACTATACATATTTAATTCATTTTAAGTAGGTTTATTATATGACTGCTTTTACTGTCTGCAGTGAGAGCTGAACAAATTAATTTATTATCCTTGCTTTCCACAGTGTTTCTTCTAAAGTTCTAAGAGGTTGAAGGTGTGCTCTGGCCTTCCTTCTCTTGATGCTTTTGGATAGGCCTTCAAGTTCCTTCCTAAGTACATATCATCTCCTCAGAGCAAACCTTATCAGCACTGATTGAACTTCTTTTGTAGCAAAAACTTGAAAAAAAATGCCAAAAAAACTCAGCGAAAGAAAAATCCGTGATCTATATTGTTAGTCCTCTCTGTCCCTTTTGTCAGACTTCTTTTCACCTATAGAAGTTCTTAGAAATCTGAAACAGTTGAGAATGCCAGCACTTCATTGCTGTGTCACACAGCTGCTCCACTTGCATCACAGGAGTTCATTCATATTAGCAATTTACCTCTTCACATCTGTATAAATGTAAACATTTTAACCTTTGAAGAGAAGAGTAGAAATTTGATACCCTTGCTTTAAATATTATTTGTAATTCAGATTTGCTTTGTCTTAAGCCCAGAAAGGAAATGTAGCATTCTAACTATGATCAAGTTTGCATCTGTATTTTACTGAAAATCTGACAATGTCGCGGTCGGGACGGCCAGAGCGACATTAATCACGCGTGTGCTGCGTGTTCAGGGGTGCCGAAATGTAACAATTTATTGTTTACAGAATAGACATTTATACACATCAGAAGGTTTGCATATTCTAACATAATTGGTAGAAAGTTATCTAACTACTTCACCATTGGCTAAAGGCACAACACTTGCTCTCTGCTCATCTCAGCTGCCCCTTCTCTCTCCAGGCATGCAGACTTGCATGCCTATCCGTGACATGACGGTGTTAGTATGGGGTAGAAAAGCTTTTAATTTAACACCTAAAAAGGTTGGAACTTAGTCCTGACAGCTTTGTGCAAGGGGGACTGCTTACATGGACAAGACAGTTCTATTGAGTCAAGTTTGTTGCTGTAGT
Source organism: Calyptomena viridis (assembly GCA_013390005.1). Taxonomy (NCBI): domain Eukaryota; kingdom Metazoa; phylum Chordata; class Aves; order Passeriformes; family Eurylaimidae; genus Calyptomena; species Calyptomena viridis. Next base: position 195,373 of record WEIV01020238.1, read on the forward strand.
ATTATTTTTTGGCATAAATGTGGAGGGGTGTTGTGCTTGAGTTTTATAGGAGAATTTACATAGACTTGGAATCTTTAGATACATGTTAGGAAGACTTGAAAATATGCAGAAATAGGTAAAATAAGAACCAGTTCATGGTAACTATATAGATCTATTTTGGCTGTGGCCGTAAGTAGGTGGAAAGGTTGTGTATTTAATCCTGTCCTACAGCAAGGGCATTAATTAGTTTATATTTTGTGTTCAATTTATTCTTTGTTACTCTAACCACCATGAATAGGTCATAATGCCTGTAGGTGAGACTCATCCAATCATTTAAATTTTTTGTTACTGCGATTTTTTTTTAATAAATGCTAAGATAAATTTGTTTTCCTATTTTTTTTTTTAGAACTCTAGATGTCTTAAGTGATGAAGTTGTGAAGGATCTTTCTGTTTATTACAGGAAAATGGTAAGTTGTACAACGTGAATGTAAGCTGATTAGGTTTAAAATGAGAATAGATGAATAATAAATACATACCTGCAAGGTCTGTAGGTGACAGGCCAAATCTGAAACATCTGACTTAAAAGGTGAGGTTGGCTGCTGCTATTATCACTCTCAAGGAGCTCATATTTCATTATTCACTAGGTACTGCTGCCAACAGTATTGTGTCCTTTAACAAAGCATACACATTAAACGTATTAATGTTCTGTAATTAACAGTTGTTGTGTGAAAAAGCATAAGCAAAACCTGTGAAAAAGAGCATCTGTTACTTGGAAGAAAGGAGGAGAAACAAAATTACAACTGCTCCAATGTAAAGTTCTGGCTGATTGTATAGATCAGTAAGGAGAAGAATGTGAAAGTTGAACTCTAATATAAAGGTGAAAACCAAGACAAATTATAATCCAGTTTTTTTTTTTTCTGCAAAAGATAAATGTTTGAAAACCTTGAAGCATATTTTGTCAGGAGTTTGAGAGGAGAAATGTAGGCATTTTGAGTCTGTCAAAATATTTCTTCTATTTTGCTTAAAGATGTAACTTACATTTATAAGCTTGTTAAATAATTAATTACTTGATCTGTGAAAGTGTTTTAAATGGCAATTGGTTTTGGTCCTTTTGCAAGAGGTTGTGTGTTTGCTAGCATACAACTTAAGAGAAACTTAATCTAATGGCTTTTACAACTATAGATTCCAGCTATGGTCAGGAGAGTAATTACCCCATACCTAGATGGACCTGACATAAGTTCTTTTGAGCCTGAAGATGGAGAGAACTTTGCCTTTTTAAGGGAAGAAATGAATATGGAACAAAATTCTCAGTAAGTATCTCTTTTTCATTAGTGTTTTTAACTAGATGAACTGTGTGTGGTATTAATCCCCACTTGCATGGTGCCTGACTCCCTTTAAGTTCAAAATTGAAATATGAAGAAACGGAGATTTTAAAGACTTCTCAGTTTCCATAGATATTTGAAAATGTTAAGAAACTGCAGCGGAGGACTTCTTTCATTTTATTCCTTTCATGTGAGTAAAGGTTGCAAAACAAGCATTCACAGCAATGTTTGGGAGTTGTGCCTGTGATGAGAGTATCTGTCTATGTGTGAGACCAACTGGAGTTCATTGAACTTCACTGAATTAGGAGAAATCAAAAGAGAAAAGACCAGACTTTAATGTACTATAGATGTTTGGAAAATAGTGATAATCTACATTTCTTAATATTAACAAAATTGTCAAGTGAAGTGTGAAGTTTTGTAGCATGATAGGACAACTTGGTAACAGGCTTCCAAATAGTGAGATACAACCTCACCTGTAGAATTGTGCACTGCTCTGAGTGCTTGTGTCAGGAAAAGTTGTGCTAAATGAACCAGTACAGGTAAGATCTAGTGGATCAAGGGAACTGAGAGTCTATTTTGTATTAGACTTCAAGCCATTCAGTGTTTTTAGATAACATGGCTCTATACCTGCTTTATTGTAAAATTAGTGTCATGATGGCAGTGTTTGTGTTGGGGAAAAATGAGACCAACACTGCCACATTTTGATCATATCATTCTCTCCACATCAAGAGAGTATCCGTGTTTCTTCACCTGTTTCAACCAACTGTGGAGTTTATTGAACTTCACTAGTTTAGGAGAAATCAAGAGAGCAAAAAGTGGAAACTTGCATGTAATTTGCTTTATGTTAGTTGCTATGATGTGTATTTAATCCGACCTAGGTGGCAGTGCCAGCCTGTGTGGCAGCTGTATCTTCCACTGTCTCAGCAGAAGTTTTTGTGCAATGTAATAATCCAGAGACTAGATCTAGATTGGAAAGAATTTTTTTCCTTTCCTCCTGGTTTCTTTTTTTTCCCCCAAATCATTTATGAAATAGTGGTGCTAGTGCATGAGCGGAGCAGGAACAAGCAACTATTGCCAGCTGGTGGGACCAGGTACTACTGCTTGCCATATAGCTGCTGCTGCTGACTGAAAAACTTGACATTGACATGGATAGTTCTAAGCCTCCGTTTCTTTGGCTTTAATGCATTTTTGTTTTTGTTGTTTGTTTGTTTTTAATAGGGAAGCCCTTTTCAAAAGAGCAAAAACTAAGGCAAAAAAGAAGCCACGAAAACGATCTGACAGCTCTGGAGGATATAATCTATCAGATATTATTCAGAGTCCAGCTTCTACAGGTCAGTGGGGAAGAGATTCCTTTCAGGTATAAAAACAGAACATAAAATGTATTATGCAATACAATTTCTGTAGTTCAATAAGGAAATCTTAGAAAATTATTTCTTTTCTAGTGAACACCATAGTCAAATTTGAATACTAAATTCTTAAGATTTTTTTGAAAGTATGTTTGTCATATTAAGCCTGTGCCCAAAGTTCAGATAAAAGCATTTATTTTATCAAATGAAGATAATGGACACTTTCTCATGTGGTTTTAATAAGTGGAACATTTCTACTAATTTGTTTTTGTTTTTTTCTGAAATATAAAAAACAAATCAGTCAATTTTTATTGAAAAGATGGTAGAAGTCTTCATTTGCATAGGCAAGGAGTATGATTGTTACTTGCTAAAACTGTATATTGTGAGGCAGAGAAAGAAAACTGGGGCTATTCTAAAAAAAATATTTAAGGTAGTCTAAAACTTGCTTATGCTTATCAAAGTCTAGTATTCTGCACTAGGTAAACTTCTGGTTATTTCGTATTCATCATATGGAGTGAATAATTTTTGGGTTTTAAAACATTGTTTAGTCTGAATCTCATGATTTAATAGTTCTACTATCTTTCTTATTTCTAGGCTCAGTAAAACTGGATAAAACTAATTCTGTGGAATCACTTCCAGAACTCTTAACATCTGATTCTGAAGGTAGTTACGCAGGAGTGGGTAGTCCCAGAGACTTGCAGTCCCCTGACTTCACAAAAGGATTTCATCCAGAGAGAACCGAGGTTGGATTTCTTCTTAAGAGTATGTTTGTGTTTATCTAGTCCATCAAAGGCAGAGTTTGTATCTTGGAGTCTTTCCTGCAAAGCTGTTTTACTTAAAAATGGAGTAGAGAAGTTTAAGTAGCTATTGTTTGTTTGATTAAGCAAGTAAACATTAGTGTTTGTAGCATTTATTCAACAATTTTCTGTCTGATTTTTAGATGAAGATTAAAGTGTGCAGTCAGGGTGTGAAACCCACTCAACCTAATAAGGAGATGAAGTCCTACAAGGGAGCATCAGCATTGGCACAGTCTGTTCCACAGTCCATTCCCAGTGCCAGATACAGCTCTGCAAGCTCTCCCAATTGGGTAGCGACCAGTTTCAGGTGGAGTAAGACTTCCTTAGAATCACTGTTCTACACTTGGTAGTGAATGCTAATAATACTCTCTTCAGACTAAAAAGTTATCTGCTCTTCAAAAATATCATATATTACTTGACACGTGAACTCAAAATTTTGTATTTTAATAAAAGTTAATACAATGCATTTTTAACTATTCTTTGAGAAAAGCAATGTTGCTTTTGTACAATACTAATTTAGAACAATTTTCCCAGACTTCGTGTGCTTGTGCCTGTTGGGCTTTATTAATACAGGTGATATTTTTAGAAATGAAATTTAATTTTTAGAAATTAAAGTTGGAACTCTTAAGTATATTGTGAACAGAATGAATATATGTTTTATCTCACTATGTCTAGTCTATGCAGAGAGGGAAACTCGTTCCACAGCCGACTCTTTCGGCCTTAGACTAATTGAAAGAAATTTCACTCTCATCTTCTATCTTAGAGTACATTTTGAATGTTTTTTAGAGGATTATATGCAAGGGGAACAAGTAAAAACATAGGACTTCCTTGTAATGTTACTGTGTCTTTATGTGTTTCTCCTGTACTCCTTCTTCACTTTTTCTAGTATTTGTCAAAAAAACCCCAAGCAACACTGCTGTGTATATTGTTTGAAGGGTTCATACTATAGTGCATTTTCTTGAAATGCTGTGGAGGAGCAGTGACAACAGTGTTTGGTGTGATCTTCCAGTGGTTAATTCACTAGTTAGTCTATGGCAGTTGGGTTTGTGTAGGAAGAGATGGAGGAAGTGCTGCTCATATTTTATTTCAGAGCCTGTCCTTGAGTCTAGTTGTAAAACAGCTTAGTTTACAGATGCCTTTAAGTACACAGGTTTTAATTTATAGTTTTACGTAAAGCTTGGAAATGTCTAGATTTAATTCATGCTCATTTCTGTGGAAGTTTCAAATTAGGTAATTTATGAAAAAGAAACTAATTCCTAACTGAGAATGTTACTGATGTTTGTACAGAGTTCTGACTGCAGAGTGTTCTGTTTATCATGTGAAATAATTTTAATCCTGTTCTCCAAAGAAAGATCTAATTCAACCTTCATGAAAGAGCTGTGTCTAGTGCTTCTCTATTCCATAGCATGAGCATTTGACTACTAAATAAGTATCCTGGATTTAGGTATCTAATTTTTTTAGAGTAATCATAGTTCATATCTTTTTGTTTTGTAGTATAATGAGTCCTGAAAGTATTTTTATAGTGTGCTCTTAAATATGTATATATTTATAAAAGTTTTGTCAGAAACATTTTATTTGAGGTTTGCCATAATTGAGGAAACAGACATAAATTATACAACCAGTTACCAAATTTGTGTATGATTTAGAGGATTTCAGTGAAGGCTGGAACTGTGGAATGTAAGTAAAAATCAGTGCCGTGTAAGTTAACTTTTTATTTTCCATTTAGCCCTGTGAGCCCTCCTGCTATGGATTTGAGAACCATCATGGAAATTGAAGAAAGTATGCAGAAATGTGGAACCATGCCAAAGGCAAATTCAGGGTTGGTAAAAAACCAAAATCTATAAAAAAAAAGTGTGATAGGCTGGGTTATTGTTAATTTACTTAGTGGTTTAGGCAGTTCAAAGTTAAAAAAAAAGCAGAAGAAAAGTTGTCCTATTTGTTTTTGAAAAGCATTGTTTACTTCAGTTCATTATGTTGTTTTTCTGTGAGCGTATAAACTTATCCCTTTATTTTACTCGTTTTGTTTTGTCAGCTACTGCAAAAGAGCTAATAAATTACTGTCTTAAAAAGTGGCCTACTCTGCTGAGCCTTTCGATTTCCAACCAAAAAGAATTAATTCTTCTCCCTAGGACTTTGGAAATTACTTGTGGATGAATACTGTATTTGTTGTTTGGTTCTTGTCTTGCATTCTCTGGCCTCCCCCAGCAACCGTGTCTTGATATTGACAGTTCTTCCTCAGGCAGAAGCAAAGATGGTTCTTGCACTTTTTTTACATGGCAATGTATTAAACCTAGTGATTTTTAACTGGCAGCATATGGAAGAGAGCTGGAGATCACTCTCATGACCTTTTGAGGTGTGGCATTCTTGTGAAGGAGACTTAGGACAATAGTCATGGAACCTGGTTGCTTGCTAGGTAGATTCAGAAGCTGCAAACAAAACAACCAAGAGTGAAGCATCCAAATAGCTTAGAAAAGAAAATTATTACATATAGAAAAAATGGCTATATCCTGTTGTATACATTTTTTATGCATTAATATTTTTGGTTTAAGAGAGCTAAGCTTGACAGTCTCTTAAAAAATCACAAAATTAGAAAATAGTCTTCATCTGATGGTAGTCCATCTCTTTTGAGATTCCTACTCTGCATGTTTTACACACATCTGTGTGAAGACTAGTTGTATGATGCTTTTCTTTCTGTCACTCTTGATATTAGTTGATCCTTTTTTTGCTTCCCAGCCTTCTGAGCCTTTTTTCCCTTGCCTTTTGGCACCCTAAATACTGTTTTGGTCTAGGAAAGAAGTATTTCTCAATTTAATTTGCAGGATTAAAGGTGAGTCATCTCAAAGGACCTTGATCTTACAACTTCTCTCTTTGCAATATCCATTCACAGCAGAATGGTGTCTCATGGAATCAAGCTTTCTCAGAAGCAAAGGAAAATGATTGCCCTGGCAGCAAAAGATAATGGATCAGTACCTAGCAGCATGGAGCCTACCACTCTAGTGACTACACCACCCCCACCTATGAAAGTGGCAAAACTAGGGAATGCATGGTATGTTATAAATCAAATTTAAATTCTTTTTCTTTGAAGCATTTTTGCATTGAATAGCCTCTTAAAATCGGAATGAACTATTTATATCTACATTTGGTAGTAATCTAGACATTCAAAAGGGGTAGGGGAATGCAGTGGTTGCAGTTTAACAGTTCTTTGAAGTTTTGCTATATGAGTCAGAAGACTGCATCCCATCTGGTGCTTTCCTGTGTATGATATGTTTATTTTCCACAGTCATCTCCCTTATGTGTCTTTTGGCTCTCTTTCCTTTGATCCTTTATATGAATTGGATGCTCCTTTCAGAAATAACAGTAGTAAGCATCAGCTGGAATCTGCCTTTCTCCTATGCTCCTGCAAGTTCAAAACAGAAAAATAACCTGTTAGGTATTTAATGAATGTATGGAGAGAAAAAAAAATCACATTGCTAGCTGGCTGAGGAAGAGGTAGGCTGCTTCCTGGTGATAGATGCTTCCTGAAAGGCATTCTGTGTCAGAAGGTTCAGGGCGGTATCTAGAACTGCTTGCTTCTCAGCTTAATTTTGTGTATCTGTTACCTCATTTCTCTATTTTGGATGGATGCTAGTATGATCAGCACCTTGAGTTTGAAGTGCTTTTAGATTATTTGAGATTCCACAGGGGTCTGTTGATATGCTTTTATCTTAGTTTAATATCATAGTAATAACAGTAATATCCTGGAGTACAACAGTGGTAATATAAAGTTGGTGTTCAAAATATTTATCAGTAATGTGTGGGAAAAATGCGATTCTAAAATGATACTCTACTTCTAGTTACAGCACCAGAACAAGCTTTGCTTCTCTACTGGACAGTACATTCAGCCTTATGGTTAAAGGGCTTTAGTATTTTACAGGGTCTGTCAAGGATCGTGTCAGTCTGATCTGAAATGGGCAAATTGTGTGGTAAATCGTGTGACATGATGTGTCCTTCAAGTAGTGACTCTGAAAGTGATGAATGGGATTCCTTCAAGAGTCAGTGAAAACAGACATGAGAAATACAGACATCTGTATATCACGGGTTGATTATAAGTAAAAAAAAAAGTGATATGCCATGTATTTCTAGTGTCCAGCTTATAAGCCATGGAGGTGTGTTACTACAGTAGCTATTTACAAAACATAATTGTCTAAGATGACCTGGCTCTAAAAATACCCAACAGTCAATATTTCAAGTGAATCTAAGAAAAGGTTGAATTTGGTTATTTTAATTTATACAAGCAAGACTTAGATATCTGTCTTGTCAATTTATTTTCATCCATGAACACCTAGTACCAAAATTTATGGTCTCATTTACTCCCCTGGTCCCCAAAAGTTACTCTGATGTAATACTGGTCAAAGCCCACAGTTTTGTCTTAAAGAAGAAAGAGAATGAGTTGCTGTGCACCTAATGAGTCAGACTCTTCCTGACCTCTGAACAGTAATTGAGACCTGCACAACAGAGAAACAAGGTTTGCAAGATTCCTCTTCTGAAGTCTATTGAGTGGATGAATTTGAGTCCTTAAAACTGGTCCTCTGAAATGCTCCAAAGAACACTCTACCTGCTTTGCACAGGTGATTCAGCAGATCAAGCAGCACCTAGTTATTTGCCTTAGCTAATGGAGTCATCATAGGGCAGCTATAGCCCTGAGGCTTAAAATTTGCTTGGAGAGACTGACAACTGAATCCTGTATTATATTAAAAAAATAACACTCCATCTACTATTTTCAATTTTACTACTAATTTTGGTAGTAATGATATTACTACTAAACATCAGATGTTACTACTAATGTTATAATAAAGACAATGAAATATAAAAATTCTAAAAAATAAAGACGACAAAAAAAATAAGAAGGTGGAGGAGAATCTCCATCCTTTATCAAATGCAAAGGGGAGCATAGTGACAAAGGATGAAAAAACACCTTTGGTACCTAATGCTTTCTTTGCCTCAGTCTCTGAATAGTAAGACCCGTAATTCTCTAGGTGTGTAGCCCCCTGAGCTGGAAGGTGAGGATGTGGAGCAGAATGAAACCCTCATAATCCAAGGATAGATGGTCAGTGATGTGTGCTACACCACTTAGACACACACAAGTCCATGGAGCCAGATGGCATCCATCCAAAGGTACTGAGTGAGCTGGTAGAGGTGATCACTGAGACACTTTCCATCATTTACCAGCATTAGGCAGCATTACCTGGCTAACTGGGGAGGTCCCAGGCAACTGAAGTTAAGCCAATATGATGCCCATCTTCAAGAAGGATCAGAAAGAGAACGTGGGAAACTACAGGGCTGATAGCCTGACCTCAGCTCCAGGGAAGGTCATGGAGCAGATCATCCTGGTTAATGAAGGGCAGGTCCTGCCGGAATAGTTTGTCTTATTCGTGCTACTCATCTGTTCTCTAATAGATAATTCTTTACCTATTGGGTATTATTTAATTTTAAACGAAATTCCTTGAATTTAAAAAGCAAATATGGACTGATTTTTTTTAATACCCTTAGATAACTGTCTCCAAAAAATATATCGTGCTCTTAAGGTTCTGATTAAACAGATTTTGAAAGGAGCTGGGCTCTACTGTATTACACAAACCATCTCAAGTGGAAAGACTAGGATATATTTCAGGAGGATGGAATCCAATCTAAAGCTCATGTGGTCACCATGCATGATTTCGTACGTTCCTCTCCTGGATTCCTCTGGCTGCTGGTCTGGAAAATGCCAGTAGCTCAAGAGTTCAAGCAAAGACCCAGTGAAAGCCAGTGAAAGCCAGATGAAAAAATAAAATTAGGCCTAGCTGCTGGAAGACAGTATTTATTTAATAAACTTTAAGCTGCCGTAGGCAAGCCATCAATTATTTGATTGATCCTGCTAGTTTTTCAAAGAATTTTTGTATGTAAGGTGGAATGATAAGTGTTACTCGTCTGCTTTAATATTATATTTGCTCAGTTATAGTCTGTAAATTCACAGTGGACTATTAAAGTACATTTGGCAATAGATTGAGCTTTCCACACATGCAGTGTAGTCAAAGCCATAGAACTTGTGTTCCAATGAAATCAGATAATCTTGGATGTGCAGTGAGCACACTTGCCAGAAGGGTGTGGGACCTCCTGGCTCTCTTTTGGTTGACTGAAAGATAGAGTCTGTCATACAAAATGCCCTACCTTTTCTACCAAAAGAAACTTCCAGTTTCATAGTTTTTGGGGAAACTGAGCCTGTTTCCTTGCTTGAAGAAAAGTGAAAATTACAAGGGGAAAAAAAAGAAATCGTACTCGTAATACTTTGAAAGAATGTCTAAAGTTAACCAGATGTTGACTTTATTAGTTCTCCAAACCCACTTTCATCGAGGAAGGAGGGGATGTTGCATATTTTTTGGGGTCTTTTTTAAGCTCTGGGGAGCCTATGGCTTTTCAAGACTGGAGTCATGAAAAAATTTGAAGTCTCTCTTCAGAATTAACAATTGTGTATTTTAGTATCTGGGTTGTCAGTTTGATAGTATTCCAGTTTATATTGAAACATCAGCACCTGTGTTGGAACTTTATGCTTTGCTGTTTTGCAGTTACAGCTTAGAGAAACTCAGTCATATGCCACTTTAAAAAAAAAAACAGTATAAATTAGTTTTTCTAATTTTTACAAATTAGATAGAAATGGCAATGTATCAGGCAGGACAAGCTGAAATTTAGTGTTGCAACTGTTAGCAAAATTTTGTACCAGTTTAAAACAAACCATTTTAAGCCAAGAATAATTGTTTCAGATAGGTTCGCAAACTGGGAATGACAGAGTTGATTTTTTTGAAAGAGGTTGTTTTGGATGGTTTTGGTTTTTTTTTCTCTGTGTGCTTTTTTTTTGTTGTTTGTTTGTCTTGGTTTTGGTTCTCTATTACAGTACGTTTCTGGCTGCAGTACAGAATTTTCATGAAGATGGATAGGCTACTTCTGGAGGTTCCCATTCTCATTTCTATGTCTTCTGAGCTGCTCGTACAATATGTAAATAAAAAGAAAAAAGAAAAAGACCCAATATTAATCCAGGGTGGTCTAAGATTAGACATCATATATAGCTGTCAGATGCTTTTGTTGTAAGATTTCAGATACAATGTTGCAATGTTTTAATTCTGTTGCATTTGTTATAAATTGTATGATGCCTATACGCCGCTTGGAAGTCTTTGAGTTCAGATGCTTCCCTTCTTACGGCAGCTGCACAGACAATTGGCATTGTATAAAGAGCTTGTTTTACTTCAGTAGTGTTTATAATTAGTCTCTCATTTCTTTGAGTAGCTAATGAGCAGAGCTTTTCTTCCAGAACGTAATTTGTGTATTTTGCAATGCATGGGACTATTATGCTTAGTAAAGGTAAATCTAAGCAAATGTATGAACAATTAATTCCAAAGCCTTGATAAGGTAAGGGAAGGATTAATAGTAAATTGAATTCTGTAAACAAAAAGGCTTTGGGATCAGAAAGAGTTCAAAATATCATGCTATATTTTCATAATGGTTTATTTTTGAAAGATAATACACAGAATCTAGTTCAGTAAATTATGCTTGGTCAAGTTAAAGAAAATTAAAGATATCAGTTTTATTGAACTTCACTGTGGATTAAGTGATTTATAGAGCCTCCAAGAGGTATGAGTAACTCGTTCTATATCTTGGGGAAAAAAGATCAGCTGTACTTGACTTTCATGGTGGTAAACTGTCTGTGTTAGATTGACAGTACTAGAGCATTGTGTGATTTATAAAAATATTTTTCAAGGACTAGTATTGTTTTGTGAAAAAACCCTGCTTTTTAAGAGAGTGTGTTGGGGGGAATAGAGGGAGAGGTGGTTTTTTGGCTTGATTTTTTCTAAATTCTAATGAAATTTCAAAATTACTGGCTTGTTCTATTCTCATAGATATTTATTTCCTGTGCTTTAGTTATTTGACCCAAAATGACTTGTTTTAGCAAATAGGATCTAGCAGGGTAATGATGAGATACAAAAACCAGGTAATATTGTATTTTTATTTTTAGCAAATGAAAGGGCCCTCTTTGATATCTGAATCATGGAACAATGTGGAGTTATGGAAAGTGCGAATATAAAGTAAGTTGTTTTTGTTTGGCTTTTGTTTTTAAAAAGGTCATCTTCATCACATTCTGCCTTGCCCAAGTCATTCCGTGATCTTGTAATGGAAGAAGAAAAATGTATGAGTGCAAATAATTCACCTGGTACTGTTATCAAAAGATGTGGATATAAAGGATCTGAGGATTCATCGGTCCAAAACCCCATAAGGTAAGAATGTAGTCTTTTCTAATTGATTGACCATTATACAAGAACCACAATGACCTTGTTTAGATTCTGCTGAAATAAGAAAGAATAGAATTGTAATTTAAAAAAAGAGTCCCATAAGCGTTCTTCTAATGGTCCTGTTAATAGGATTTTAGGAATGAAAAACTCTTAAGAATTGGAAGCGTAAAACTAAAGCAATTTAATGCCACTGCTGATAATGTGTTTCAGATTCAAAGTGTTTGTGTTCATATAGATGGATACATATGTATATTTTATATATATAGACACAAACACTTCAGGCTCCAAACAAAATATCTCTGTATGTGTATATTTGTATATGTATGTATAAAATTATAAACCTGTATTTTCTAATTTCTATAGAAATTGCATATTCAGATATTACATATACATATTAGCCTCCAGTTGTGGCATTCATGAACCAGGAGTACTTCTTGTGACCACTGAGTGGATAAAATGAGTTTATTCAAACACAGTTCTGGCATTTCCTAATCTGAGTTTTCTAATAAACGGACTTAATTGTTTAGGTGCAATTTTTCATGGGTTAAGAGGGCTTAGAGAAATGTTGATGTGGTTATGTGTGGGTATTATAATTACTGTGGGACTACAGTTCTAAGGACAAAAGTAACTTATGCTCAGGCACACGTGAATTTTATCTCTGCCTATTAGACAATATTACTCTTTGGTCAAAACATTTTAGCTTGGCATCCTCTTGCTACCTCCAATAAAACCTCTCTTTTGGGTTAAAATAACTGCTTAAGCTGAGGGAAGACATCTCAGCCTTATCGCTGCAGGTGTGATTGAGCTGCCCACCCACCTCCATCTCTTCTTCCTGTCACCAGTAACTTCCAATGCTGGGCATTTCTAATATATTTACAAGGCAGAATGAAAATCTTACAGACTTTCCCATCTCCTATGTGGAAGCAGTGCAGGCCAGCTGACCCACAGAGATATGTAAGGTGAGGGTGACAGCAGGACTGGCTGGGCAGTGGCCTCCCTGGCAAGGGCAGAGCCCCAGTGTACCAGAGTGAAGTGAGCAGGGCAGGCTCAGTGAAAGAAACCAAGAAACCAAGAGCCACAGTCAGTGAGCACAGACAGGTCCACTGAGATGAGGCAGGGTTGAGGTCAAACCCGCAGGTCATCTTAAGCTTAGGAACAGCAAGGCTGGGCTTGGGCATACCTGCAACGTAGCTCAAGAAAGGCCTAAGTCTGAGGGACTGAGCTTTAAATGCAGCTCCTGAGTAAAGAAGGGGAGCCTCCATAATCCTTCACACAACTCTTCCTTACAGCTCAACTCTCTTCATAACAGCCTGACTCAAGTTTGCACAGCTGCTTTGAGGGAGATACAGAGTCCTTGGTACACAGTTTTTCTTACAACCTCCTGTTCCATTCTCCTCCAATAACTGACACCTCTGTAAGGAAAAGAAAGTTATGCCGAGTCTTGCTTTTGGTTTCTCTGCTTGTATAAAAACTGGTGTTTCCCTAGGACAGAAGTAATATGTGTCTTATTGGTAGATAAAGAACAAAATAAGGGTAGAAGTATAGGAACATTGTGTGTGGGACGATGTCTGAGGAGAGAGATAGGGCACATTTGTAGAGTGTCTGTGATGGGTAGGCATTCTTCAGGAACAGAGGGATAAAGCTGAAGTTATTGTAGTGAGTGGAGATGTAGGGACATGAAACACAGATCCACACAAAACCCAGGTTTGTTCATTATGTTGCTAACACAATAATAGAATTTTTCAACATATGGAAGATGGCAAGGGCTGGTGATAGAATTTACATTGGATGCTATTATTAGCTTTGTCACATCAGCTCTGTAATCTTCTGTAAGTAATTTCTTTTTCTTTTGCATTGTTCTTTCTAGTCTGTGCAGTCTGGCCAGTCTGCACACTCCCAAAGTGGATTATTTGAGCTGAATCCAGGTCTAGTGTATTAACTGTCTGAAAATGGTACATTAAGCTAGTGGAAGCCTAGTACATGGCTAAATTGACTATCAGTTTGAAAAGATTTTCAATTTGAAAATACTTCCACAGCTATTTCAGGTTGTTTTTGAATTGTGTCTGAAAATGCTTATTTCTCTCAATTAGGTATAAAGAGCCTTGGTGACTAGTTCCTCCATCTGAAACTTAGGAGTTGAGTTTCTAGTTTGAGGTAATTTTGTTCTTGGACTGTACAGTTCTTGTCACGGTAGGCTCTGATTTTTTGCCTGTGATATTCAAGAGTTATTTCTGTGTAGATTAATTATCCATAGCCTTGCCTCTTCATTTGTGAGGGAATGAAGTTACACATGCATAGAGCATAAGTAATCCTCACCTGTTGATGTCAGACTTGCTGATGGGACACTGAAGACTTGCATGGCTAATGTTCATGCTTTGTCTTTTTCCTTTGGATAAAATGTGCGGTAATTAAACAGATAATTTTTTTAAGTCTCTGGAGAGAGTATTTTGGATGGTCGCATAAACACTCTTCTATGCCACCTTTCACTTTATGCAACCCAGAAATTTTCTGTAGGTAAATCGTGTCATGATTGGTGGTGATGTGAACTGGATTATGTCCAGAGGCAGATCATCCCAAAAGCTGGGATGTTTGGATGTGGTTGCATTGTTTCCAGGGGCACCTCAGCCTTGGGAGTTATGCTGTGCAGCTGTGCATGTGTAGCTCATAGTCCAAGCTAAAAACAGGCCTGGCATGACTTAACTTTGTTGTGGCAGCCTGAGTTGTCTTCACTGTGTTACTCCAGGGAGCAGTGAAGAGTCTTAGTGGAAACAAGTATTTGTGGCTTCGTGTGGGAATGGCCTAGTTCTGTCATGGCTAATAATGAGCTAATATGACTCAAATGGTACAGCAAAACCCAAGAGGTTCTGCAGGAGACCAGGCTTTGTGTGCTTTTTCTGAGAGCAGTTGTTATATCAGGGAGGCACTGGACCTGACCTGGCTTCAAATGAACAAATCTTTAAGAAACACCGGGGAGCTGAGTGCTGGGACATTTTGGTGGCTATGCAGGAGTCATGGCAAGTTCAGCCAACTGAGTTAATCAGGCTGGTTCAGCACTGATGATACTTGGCTGGTTTGTTTTCGTGCAGAACCACTTAGGTTTCTGCATCAGTCTTTAATTTCCAGGACTTCCAGGTTTCCAAGCTCTATATTTTTGAGGCTTTTTTTCCTCATTTTTCTGTATATGCTAGCTTCACATTTCCTGTCTATTCCATTTCTCCTAGTTATTTTGATGCCAGCTGAGGAATTAATCTAGCATGTTGAAATGTCTGCAGTTGATTTAATATCTGGACTGAGCATCTTGCTAGCAAGAAACACAGAGGTACATGTGTACAAACAGTTTCAAAATACCTGGACTGCTTCCTGCATTTTAAAGCCCCATTTAAATTGAGGGGGGTGACACAGGTATTTACTTATCTTTTAATTTATCACTAGATTATGCTGTGAGGCTGGAGCTATTAATTCCAGGTTTTGGAAATTCCTGTTGAGGTGGTTTTTTTGGTTGTTTAGGTTTGTTTGTATACACATCTGACTATGGAAAGAACTTATACTCTGTACTGAGACAGGTTTGTTAAGTGTAACAATCTACTTGGGTTCATTTGTAGTAGTACTGTGAGTTCTTGGATTGAAAGTGGGAAGAAGAGTGTAGCTGTCAAATTGGTTATTGTTAAATGTACAGGAAGGTGAGTATTATTAAAGGATGTGGAAAAGAGATAAAGTTGGGAGGTAACACCAGTATAAAAGTGCAGAAAGATGGCTTCATGTCCTCTTCTTCCTTCGTTTTTCTTTGGTTCTTTTCCTGCTTTTTAATATGTTTTTATCTTTAAGTGCAGTAAAAGCTGGAAGCTAATTTATCATAGAATCATAGAACGGTTTGAGTTGAAAAGTATCTTAAAGATCATCTGGTTCCATCCCCCCTGCCATGGGCAGGGACACCTTTCACTAGACAAGTTTGCTCAGAGCTCCATCCAGCCCGACCTTGAAAACTTCCAGGGATGGGGCGTCCACAACTTCTATAGGAAACCTGTTCCAGTGCCTCGCTACGCTACAACAAAGAAGTTCCTCCTAATACTTAATCTAAACCTACTCTCTCTCAGTTTGAAGCCATTCCCATTTGTCCTTCCTGTCACTGCATGCTCTTGTTAAAAGTCCTTATCTGTTTTTCTTGTAGGTTTCTTTCAGGTACTGGAAGGCTGCAATGAGGCCACAAAACCTTCTCATTTCCAGGCTGAACAAACCCAATTCTCTCAGCCTTTTCTCATCCTAGAGGTGCTCCCTCCTTCTAATCATCTTGGTAGCCCTTCTCTGACTTTCTCCAAGGTCCATGTCTTTTTTGTGCTGAGATTTCCAGAGTTGGACGCAGCTAAAAAGTAGTGCCCTGCTTTTGAAATCCTAGAATATTCTACATTCTGTAGTTCAGCCTCCCTCTCAAGGTTGGTCAAACTAGATCATGTTGCTCAGTATAGTTGAGTTGTGACTGCTTCCAGGTGTGAAGATACCCCAAACTTTTTGGCCAGCATATTTCAGTGTATGATCATCTCCATACAGGATTTTTAGTTTTCCTTACATCTATCTGGGATTAAGTACAAGGATACATGACTATGTTTCTTCTTATTCTGTCTTTGTGCTCTTCTAAGAAGATTCCTACTGCATCTTTTTCTACCCTCCAGTTAGGTTGTTGAAGACAGCAATGACATCGCCCCTTTTACTGCCTCTCTTCGGGATTAACAAAAACCAGTTCTTCTCGTCATTTGCTCCAGCCCCTAATCTTGGTGGCCCTCCACTGGACTTGTTCCAACCTGACAGCATCCTCCCTGTATTGAGGAGCCCAAAATGAGAATGATGGTCTGTTTGTGGACTAACAGGGAAGAATCCCTTCCTCTGACTGCCTTGCTACACTCCTGCTATTATGGCTCAGTATGCAGTTGGCCACCTTTGCTGCACAGGCACACACTGATTACATCTTCAGCTTGTAGCCAGCCAGGACTCTGCAGGTTCTGCTTTCTCTCTGCAAAGTTGCTCTCTATCCGATCAGCCCCTGGCCTGTATTGCTTTGGGGCTCTTCTCTTCCAAATACAGGACTTTGCACTTGTCTTTGAAATTCAGTGGTTCTCTCTTGCATCTTTCTCCAGTGTCTTGAGGGCTTCTGAATGGCAGCCTGACATCCAGAATGTGCATTGTTTCCACCCTCTCCCCATCCATCTGTGGCCTGCTGAGGGTGTGTTCTGTTCTGTCAAAGATGATCGGATTGGTTCCAGTATCAGTTCCTGAGGACCACCACAAGTGTTTGGTTTCCAGTTGGACTTTGTACAGCTAATCCATTTCCAGCCTGTTTTCCACCCATCTCAGAGTCCATTTACTTAGTCCTCAAAGTACAAGGATACATGACCTGGCAGTGTGCTTTTTTGTGTTTGGTGGGCAAAATTGTTTTGTGACAAAGACTTCAACATGGCTCATGTAAATGCCATTTTTGATGCTGGATGTTGCATTTCAGATTTTTTTGGATCTTGCTCTCATTGCTTAGCCATAGGAATCAGTTTTTGTTGTCCTTGGAATTGTGTTCTGGGAAAAATATTCCAGACAGAGAATTTAGTAATTACTGGAATTCTTTCAGTTTTCTATAGTTTTTTTTTTTTCTTTTTCCAAGAGTTTGTGGTCACTTACAAAGGATTACCAAAACCTTTAAGAAAACCAAGACTGATTTATTGTAATAGCAACACCCTTAGAGTTATTTGCAACGCCATAGAATAATTCAAAAACGTCTGCCAGCATTTCATAGTGTGCAGTATTTTAGAGTTCTGAAAGTTGCAAAAGTTGTCAAAGAGAGGTATTAAATCATGAGAATAGGGCCCTCTCTTCCTACTGGTGTAGGACTTCTCTTACAAATATACTCATCTCTTAAGGAATACAATATACCAACTGAGACTTCCTTTTGTTGAGAGGTTAATATTTTGCAACTGAATAAAATATCTTCCTGTTGGCAATTCTATAAATATTTCAAGATATTTTTTTCCTATTCTGTTAATTTTAGTTTTATGCTATTCTTGTGAATATTGGAGGTAGTTACAGGATATGTAGTGAAAGTCCATGATTTCTGGGCTTACACTCGAGGAAGTAATTACTCTAGTTGCTATTGTAGCACTGGTTCTTTTACATGAAATGCTTAATTTGAATGCATGACAGTTGTTTGGATCTTTTATCTTGAAGCCATTCTTTTCATATTAATTGCAAACTTTTATAGCCAGTGCTGTTAGTGCATAACTCAGTTGGCTAATTTACATGTAAAAAAGCAAAAAAAACTTTTTTTTTTTTTTACTAAACAGCCAAACCCAAAAATTAAACACTTTTGTTCAAATACTCAAATGTTAGGAAATGCCAGAATTAATGCCCAAGCTGAAATACCATTAAGTTCTGGTAGTTAGAAATAAGCATCAATGTCTGCTTTAGTCACAGCATCTCACTTGAAAACCAATTCAACATTACCTCCTAATGCCTTTCTTATGGAAAATCCCTACACATTTGTAATTACCTATTGTAAGTTTGTACTTCACAATATGATGTAGGAGAATGTTCTGTCTGTGACTTTCAGTCTCCTTTCCTACCTTTTTCCAGGTGCACCAGTAGAAGTAGTCCAGGTCTGGAAGACCACATTCTGGATTCTCCACAGCTGGAGAGTCATAAGTAAGTTTGACAATGGCTTGGATTCTGGAGCTTGTTTTCTCTGTTGTGCTGACCTTGTTCTTGATGTTGCCTTATAATGTAATTTGGTTTTTTTACAGTCCTTGGTCAGCAGCATCACCAGCCAGCTCTCCTGTGATGGCACCTGTCGTGTTTTCAGCTATTGTAGAGGAAGAACTCCAGCAAGAAGCTGCTCTTATTAGGAGCAGAGAAAAACCTTTGGCTTTGATCCAGGTAAAGTGCTGAGTTACTGCCATGGTAAAGTAACACGAGAAGTTTCCAATGGCCGTTTCAGAGATCAGTTATTAGTATTAATTATGTATCAGTACATGTTATGCCATTGCTAGCCTGTTGTCTTTCTTTGTCATTCCTACCATCCAAGGAAATAATGCTTCTTAGGAGACATTATTTCCTCGGATGGTAGGATTGACAAAGAGATAGACAACAGGTTAGCAAAGGCATACAGAGCTTTCGGAAAGCTTCATAAAAGAGTCTGGTGCAACAAACACCTGAAGTACAAAGATTAGTGTACTAATTCCATCAGTGCTGCCTCCGTACAATCCTAAACATCCACTGGACTGATTATGTGACTAACGTTACCATCCTCAAACGGGCAGAGGTCACCGGTATTGAGGCCATGCTGTTGAGAACGCAACTGCGCTGGGCAGGGCACGTTTCCAGGATGGAGGATCACTGCCTCCCTAAGATTGTGCTTTATGGTGACCTCGCCACTGGCTGCCACAATAGAGGAGCCCCAAAGAGGAAATACAAGGACGTCCTGAAACAGCATCTCAGTCTTGGCCATATTGACCACCATCAGTGATCCACTCTGGCCTCAAATTGGGAATCATGGAGACACACCATCTATAACGCTGCTGCCTCCTTTGAAAACTCATGTAGAATTAGCCTTGAGGAGAAAAGACATTGCAGAAAGAACCGTGACTCGCCAATACCCCCCAAGGAGACTTTTTAGCTGTGCCTTTTGTACCCAAACTTGTCTATCCCGTATTGGCCTTTTTAGCCACCAGCGTGCTTGTAGCAGGTGTGGGTAGAGCCCTTCCCATATCTTTGTTCACAAAGCTTAGCCATGACAATGATAGTACATGTCATTTATATGATGATATTACATATCATTTAATAATGACTTCACATTGCTGTTTGATAAGGTAGGCCTGTATTAAAGTCAGACTGACTGTTGAGTCCATGATAAATGTATTCACAGCATCAGAGAATGGTTGAAGTTAGAGGAACCTTCGGAAAGTGTCTAATCCAAACCCCTACTCAGAGCAGGTTTCTCAAAGTTGCCATGTCCAGGTTGCTTTTGAATATCTGTAAGGATGGAGACTAATAGCCTCTCTGGGAAACCTATTCCAGGGAACACTCTCACAGTAAAAAAGATTTTTAAATGCAATTTTCTGTGTTTCAATCTGTGCCCATTGCCTCTTCTCCTGTCTTTGGGCACCACTGAGAAGAGCATGACTCAGTTGTCTTTATTCTCTCCTATCATACATTTAGGGAGATCTTATCCAAGTGTATAAGCCTTCTTTTTTGCACACTAAACAGCTGCAATGTGCTCAGCATCTCCTCAGTATCAGATGCTCCAGGCTCTTAATAATTTTTGTGCCCTTTCACTGGACTGTCTCCAATATGTCCATGTGTCTCTTGTATTGAGGAGTCCAGCAGTGGACTCAGTATGCCAAATGTGTCCAGAGTAGAGGGGAAGGGTCATCTATCTCATTTGGCTGTCCCTCACAGAACACAGGAGGCTATCACCCTTCTTTGCCATATGAGGACATTGCTGGCTAAAAGTCAATTTGTCCACCAGGACCCCAGCTCCTTGTATGCTAGGCAGTTTTCCAGCTTATCAACCCAACTGGTGGCTGGGGTTGTTCTTCCCAGGAGTCAAACTTTGTGTTTCCCTTTCTTGAATTTCCTGAGGTTCCTTGTAGCCCATTTCTCCAGTCTGTCTGGTTCCCTTTGAGAGGCAGCACAACCATCTGGTGTATCAGCCACTCCTTCCAATTTTGTATTACTTGCAGCCCTGATGAGGGTGCACCATGTCCCATCATGTGGGTTATTGATGAAGATGTTAAACAGTAATGGCCCTAGTCTCAGTCTCAGTTTTGGTGCTAGTAACTGACATCTATGGACTTTGTGCCATTGGTCACAACCATTTGAGATCACAAATTCAACCAGTTTTCAGTGTCTCTCACATTCCATTTATTTGATCTGTTCTTAAGCTTGTCCACTTAAACTCTTAGTCCATACTTAAGCTGTACCACTTTTGTAGGGATCAAGATGACTACTGATAAGTAGTCACCCAGATCCTCTTGCCCTTCTTGAATGTAGGCAAGATTGATTCCTTCCAGTCCTCAGGAACCAACCCATATTGCAACAATTTTTGAGAATGGACTTGCAGACATATTGGCCAACTCTTATCTCAGGGGCCTAGGATTGCTGAGGCTGATTTTACCGCTAAAGACCAAGATGAAGACGACTGTTGGGTCCCCAGCCTTTTCCATGTCTTTCTTACTCAGCAGTGGGCCTGTGTTGTCTTATTTTGGTGCTGTAGGAGCCTTTTTTGTTGCCCTTCATGTTCTTTGCCATATTCTGCTACAGATGGGCATTGACTTCCTTCATTCTGTTCCTGCGTGCTCACACAGTGTCTCTGTTTTTCCTCTGTGTCATCTTTCTCTGCTTCCACCTCTTGTGTGCTTGTTTTTTCATTTGAGTTTTGTCAGGAGCATTTTTTTCATCCATGCAGTATTCCTGGCACTCTTGCTTGGCTAAGAAGTTCATTGGCACGGACTGTTCCCGAGCTTGGAGGAGGTGATCCTTAAAATCAAACAGCTGTCCTGGACTTCTCTTCTTTCTGGGGCCATATCCCTAGATTTTTTTTCCAAGCAGACCCCTTCAGATCATGGGCTTCTCTTCTGAAGTCCCAGGTTATTTTTTCTTGTTCCCAACTCTCAGGATTCTGAACTCCAGCATCTCATTGTCATTGCAGCCAAGGCTGCCCTTGGCCTCTTTATCCCTGACCAGTCCTTTTTTTTTGTGAGTATGAGATTCAGCAGAGCGTCTCCCTTGATCAGCTCTTAGATCATCTGTGTTAAGAAGTTTTCACCAATGCAAACGTCCTGGAGTGCCTGCACTCTGCTGTGTTTCCTTTCCAGCTGATACCAGGGTCGCTCAAATTTCCCATGAGAGGTAGGGCCTGAAAACATGAGGTTTCTTCCAGTTGCCTGAAGAAAGCCTCACCTACTACTCCTTCCTGATTAGGAGGCCTGTAACAGGCATGCATTGAGGACCAGTAAAGCCAGTTCATAACCATGCCAATGGTGTAAATGTAGATCTGACACTGACATACTTGTTCTTTTTAACTTACAGATTGAGGAGTGTGCTATTCAAGATTTATTAATCCACTATGAAGCTTTTGACAACCCTGATGAATTTGTGACTGTTGAAAGGGCTCCACAGGGACCTATAGCAGCACCTATGTGGAACAAGCACTAACCAGTACTCTTCACAGTCCTCCCTTCCAGAGTCTTCACAGTTGTATGTGCACTTTTGAAGTTGTAATTCTTGTTACAAGTAAAACGAGACTGGAAGAATAAGAATTGTGTAACTTCTAACATCAACATTAAAACACTGCCCATAATCACTGGGCATTTGCTAGAGAGAATGAAATGATGTGTTCACTGTGTCCTTTACCCACACTATTGTATGTATGCTTGGAGAGAATTTCTTTAAAAAGACATATTATTAGTAATGTTACATGAAGCTGTAGATTGGGAATGTGTTTGCTAATCTTAAATTGTAAGGGGTTTTTGTTAAATTTACAGGTGACTGAAAAGCGAGTGCTTATTTTGTGATTTAATGTGGAACTGAATGTGCAGAATTATACACTTTTAAAGTTTGGGGCCTGGTATGTGCTTCAGAGCTTTCTGGCAAATTTCGAATATTGAAAAAAGTTTATGCTTGAACTTCATGTAAAAGTACAGTTTGATGATGCCGTCTTCCGTAAGTTACATGTGCCACTACTGGTTCTCTGGTTGCTGTGGCCAGGACGTGTCACTGTTGTGCCCCGGGCTGTACCTAAGTGCCTGGCCTCCGCCTGCTCTCGGCTCAGCCGTGCATGTTTTTCACTGTTGTGAGACCTGCCTTTGAGCAGTCAGCTCTGTCATGAAGTAAAGCACACAATTGAGTAGAACGTGGTGGCACTTGGTTAGCCCATCTGTAGTCCTACTCTGGTGAATATGGTACAGTTTCAGAACCACTGTGTTTGAGGAACAATTCACTTGAAGTGCTGTGGAAATAAAAGATCTGAGTACGCATTATTAAAGCTACAGAGGCGAGTGCTTGACTGGGGAATTTACAAATGCCTAACCTTCAAAGATTATCATAGGTGGCTTTCAATAGTGTGTTCCAAATTTTTCTGTGCCTGGTTGAAACAAATTTATATATATAAAAAAAAAAGAAAAAAAAATTAGCCTTATCTGCATTATTTCGTCTAGTTTGTCTTGTCTGTATAGATGTGTTTTAACTTGTACTTTCTCAGTAGTGTGTCAGTACTTGCTAACTCTGGAAAACTGGAATTGAGAGAGCTATAGAAAATGAATGTAGAGGATTGATCACTGTGTGATAAAAGAATCTTGAAAAAACCTATGTAGATATGTCTTAATGATTTCAGGTCAAGCTACACCAAAAAAAATTCCCCACAAAAATTGTAAACAAATGCAATAAACCATAAAATCTTGATTTACACAAAGTTAGTATACTTTTATATGATGTTTATATATATTCAATGATTTGGGTAACTGCAGAGTAATCTAAAAGTATTTCTTTTGTGTATGAAACAAAAACTATAGGCATTTTGAAGCTACCTAGGCAAAGGAAGATGTAATTTTTAATTCTGTTTTAAATTCTCCTGGTGATTCATTCACTATACTGATGATAGTACTTATATTGAGGGCTTTACTTGGTGCACTGCAGAGCCTTAGAGCCTGCTGAAACTATACTTCCAATTTAAAAGAAAGTTATGTACTGTGAGAAATAGCTATTAAATCAGTGGACCTTTCCAGGTATGAACCCAATTTGTTATCAAATATGAAATTATTGTAAAGTCGCTAATTTGGGTTTTTTTTGTTTTTTTTCCTTTTCAAAGTAGACTGTTTAAAATTTCGTTCTCTTGACATTGTAAGAGAATTGATCCTTCCAGAACTGTGTCAAGGGGCTTGACTGCTTTTAAGTTCTGGGTTTATTGTCATGGTATGTTTAGGCATCATCACTGGTTATACATAATATTCATTAACTAAAGTGAGGAATGATCAGTGTACCACTCTTCTTGAGCTGAGAATGTTTTTAAACTGTTGTGTTAGAGTAGGTTAAAGCTAAGGCTGAACTGTGACACAGAAGGCTGGCATTTTCTAGCTCAGATGCCAAATTTTGTGACCTTTCTCGTAATGCTGAACATGAATTTCATCTTTGTTCACTCAGCTCTAATAATGTCTTGTCATTTCTGGGCTTGTTAACTCCTTTAACTTGCACCAAAACAGGGTGGAATTCCCTAATGGAATTCTAATGAACGTAAGGCAACACCTCAAAGTTTGCAGTAAAAAACAATATTTAGCATATGGATATATAATTTCAAGGAGCTGTATTATAGCTCTTTAGTGTAAGAAATGCAATGTTATTAAAATTATTCTAGTGCAATATTTGTTACATCTCAAAGACAAACCAACCAACATCCAAAACAGGTTTCTTGAGCAACAGTAACCATTTTGTCTTTTCTCCTTCCTCATTCATTATCTGCAACTTTAGTCACTTCTTAAAAAATGGAGGGTAAGTAAAACTTGCAAATGTTTTCACATTAAAATGGAGAAAACAGTACATCTAGAATTCTAATAATACTGCACTGCCTTCAGCACTTGCTATTACAGTCAGTGTCAAAGCACATTTGAGGAATGTGAACTTTTCACAACATCTGAGGAATGTACAACTTTTCTGCATTGTATATTGAAATGAAAATGCAAGTAAAGTGGGAGACTTCAGTCAGTTATAGAACTTTAACTGCTTTTGTTCCTCAAGAAGAGAGGTTGTTTTTAGTGAATAATCTGACAGAGTATCATTGAATAGAATCTCCATATAAGGACCAATTGTGCAACCTTTCACTGAAGAGCATTGACAAAATTACTAAATTTCCTAAATTAACTTGTGGTATAAATCCTGATGATACCTTCCTACCATATGTTTTTTTATCTGAATTCCCCATCCCCCACTTCATGTGATTGGTGTCATTTATAGGTGGCAATAGGATATTTTAGCTACATATTCTAAAATGAAAGCATTCACAAAGGCTATACTGCAGTAGTCAGGTTGTGGAACTGAACTTTAAATACTTTTGGACTTGGAATAATTTTCATATCCATCAATGTCCCCACGTCCCCTCCTGTCTCCCTTTTCTTTTTTTTTTTTAAATAATACAGAAAGAGACTATTTTAGCTGTTTTGAAAGTGCTCAAGTTGAGAAGTTCATGAATTGTTCTGCTATTGAAATCACATTCTAGAGCCCCTTGGCAATCTGAACTCTTCCTTACCCAAAGAATTGCTAGCTCTATTGTAAAGACAGTATAAGTCAGAATAGAACATTGAGTTGTTAGATCTTATTTTAAATATAGAGGTAAAAGATTTACAATGGAATAAAGTAACTTAAACCCTTAAGCCTTGACTTACTGTTAGTCATCAGAGAATGTTACTTTCTAGTAACAGGAACTGGTCAGTTAAGGTATTGAATTACCTCAGAATGGATTCCATCCATTTTACTCCAAGGAAACTTCGTAAACTCCACCAAAGAGACTGTTAGATAAGCTGAAATGCAAGTTTTTCTGTTTCATGTGCTGGACCCTGGTCTAGTGAGATGTTGAGGCAGGCAAAAGGTGAATCCCTCCTGTCATGACTCCTGTCATCCCTTCTGTACTAGACCTCAGAAATGCCAAGAGGGAAGGGACTATTTTTGTGGTGGTTTAGGTGTCTGATCTTGAGAAAGAACTTACTAATTGTGGAAGGCCAACAAATCACATGAGTGCAATGTGTGTTTGAAATTAAAAGGTTTTTAGCAATGATGTGACAAATGAGTTCTTAGGGTTCAGGGAGTCCTGGTGATTCGTGTGAGAGTTTTCTTGGATGAGAGAGTAGTATCTGACACAAAATCTAGCTAGAAAGTTTTTGCTTTCCCAGAAACTTTCCTATGGTGTATATCATGGCACCAAAAAAAAAAAAACATTTTTGTAGTAGCTCTCATATACCTGCATGGAGTCATGTTACACTAATGCTTCAGCACCAGGAGCCTTCAAGGCCTTGTCTGGAGGAAGGGAGTTGGATGTGAAGAAATAAGAATCTGCTGGAGATGAAAATATTCCTCAGGTGAGCTATCTTTATTGTTCCAGCAACAATTCTGCCTGGTAGTCTTTCTCTCTTCTCTTTTCTCTTTTTTCAGTCTCTCTTGGTCTCTCCATTTCTCTGTCTCTCCTTCTCCTCTCCTTTTTTCTCTTTCTCTTCCGCTTTTTTTTTCTTTCTCCATTTGTCCTTTATTCTCTCTTTCTCCTTTTTTATTCTCCTTTTCTTTTGCTTTTGCTTCTCATATAGAATGCTATTTCTTTAGCATGGCCTGTCTTTTTTCCCCTTTTTCTTTCTTAGCACTTGAATAAAATGAGACAAGAAATCGAGCAAACTTTTGCAATGGCTTCAAATAAGGATTGGCAGGAACTAATACAAACATATTATACTAATAAAAGTTGGAAACTCTGCTCTGTAAGTCAGCCTTGAAGAATGTACTCGAGTTTATCAACTTGTTGCTTAAACCATGTTGTATTTCCTGTAATTCAAGACTGAAATGCCAGCACTCTTCTGTTTTGATGTGATGTGTATAGATGTCAGCTGGGGCCTGAAACCTGAAACTGAGCCTTGGGGTAGGTGTTATGTGACTAAGCTGCTGTTACAGACAGTAAAGAGGCAGTTGAGCAAAGAGAGTGTGGAGATCCTGGAGTGGGCTTCTAAGGACTGCTCAGTGGAGTTCTCTCCAAGCTCTGGTGCCTGCCTTGGCTGGGACTTCCCCAGCTACATTCAGACCATGTGAAGGTGCCTGAATTTGCATGGTTCAGCATTTCCAAAGAAGGAAGAGAACTTCTTGGTTCATCTTTTTGTGGGAACACCATGAGTTTGTCAAAAGCATAAGCTTTGTGCAAATGCATTTTCTTTGGGTGGCTCCCTTGGGGGATGGTTTTAACTGGAAATAGCCAGTCTAAACAAGGTCCCTCTATAGGATTAATAATCTCAGAGTGGGATAACAATGTTCTCATTCAAGTGCAGTTTTTGAGAAGAAACTAATCCAGAAAGATAACAAGATCTGAGTTAAGTAATGGTTTAGAACAAGTAATCACACTCTCTTCAGTCTTGATTTAAATGAGTTCTTTATTGATTTTTAGAGCTGCTTTAAAATACATTGTTTTAATATTTTGGGTCAATTCTTCCAAATCATGCATGAACTTTTCAGATAATGAAGGGAGTAAAACTGTTAAAAGCCTGGGTGTGTGTGTGGGGTTTTTTTTTCTAATTTAATTTGCAAAAAGGATATAGCATGCATGAAAAGCAGATAAGCAAGCAAACAAACAGAAGGCAAGTTTATCTTAGAGCAGACTGAAACAAATCCACTGCATTTGTTCTCAAGTAATAATGTACAGCTGTGGGAAGGCTGAGAGTCAGTTCTCTCCCTTTGCCTAATTAAGAAAAAAAATAGTAATTATCATTAATTATTCTCAAATAAGAAAATAAGCAGGGAATATGGACCCAAGGGTTTTTATATTATTCTCAATACTTTTAAGATTTCTTACCCTCCCCCCACCATTTTATAGTCCTTACAATTTTATTTCAGGAAGATAACAAGAATGCAACACCTGAGTCTGGATTCTCAACTAATTTCTCGCAGTGATAAACTATTTACAGATCTCTGTCTCCTCAGATTGAAGTGCCGTTAGAGAAGAAGATGAGTCTTTCTAGTCTTTCTTCTTCACATAGTCATTTCACTGTCCTGTAATTCTGCAGGAATATGTCACGTATGTTTGTCAGGCACTGAACCTTGACTACAAGGAAATAGCTGTCTGTCCTGTAGGTTACGTGTCTGGGTGGATGCCAGGTGCCCTTTGCTTTAAGCACAGCAGCTGTACCTGCTGCGTGAGCCTGGCTGCAATCCCTGTACAGTAGGTGAAGAGGTCGTGGGAGCTGCACAGGGAATACAAGCTACTTGCTCCTGCTCAGCTCTCTAGTCACCATGATTCATCAGCTGTGAATGCCTTCATCATGACTGGGCTTCTATGGCTATTTTTTATCTGCTGTTATAGGTTTGTTCTAAAGGGGACCCTACCACTTATGCTAAATGTCATAGATGGCAACACAGCACTTCAGGGTGAGAACTGTGCTCATGCCACTTGGTGACACAACACTGGGAACAACTGCTCATACATTAGCATAAAATATATGAAGGGTGTATTAAGTCTAAGGATGTTTTGTGTTTTCCTTATACACACGTGCAGATATTTTTGCTTACCTTGCCTTCTATATGCTACCTTTATTGCAATAGAAGGGAAAAATATCCAGAATCTAAGTCTTTTTTCCCCATTGTGTTTTAAGATGTTTACAAGACACACTGTCCACATTCATGCACACTGAAAAAATGGAATTGAGCTGTGAGCACAGTGAGGTTTCCAGGATCACATCTTTGTGTTGCACAAATAGCTGATAGCAAATGGACTGAAGGAGAATGTGTGTGCATGCATGTGCACCTAGCCATATTTACTTGTTGTACAATTCAATAACATTACACCACTTCAACAAATACAGTTAATGTGTTATCTCTTCCCTCTATCTGTGTGTACTGAGTGGTAGTGAACCTTCTCATCTGAACTTTATCTCTGTGCTTTGCAAATGTTAACAGCTACGTCTCACTGTATTTGTGAGGTACACTAACTGTGACTTATCCAACTTCCAGGTGGTGGCTGTCAACACACAGGTAGGAAGTTGATTAATCTAAGGTTAAGCAGTACATTTATGATCATGTCCTGAAGGAGAATCTGGAAGTCTTTTCTCTCTTCGAGTTCCATGTGGAGTCTGTAGCTTTTCTGGGAACAGCTATATGGAAATTCCTTTCAACCAAGACTTGTTCTCTTTCTCTGACTCTTTATAAAGCAAGTTCCCAACGTGCTCCTCGGGGCTCCCAGTTGTTTGGTTATATCTGTTCATTACTGTTCTGAAGGGGCTGCAAGCCCTTCACAAGCTGATCCGGTCATATTTCTCTTTTTTGTTCTGTTTCCACGTTCATAAGCAATTTCTAGTCTTGTAAACTAATGTTTTTATAAAAATTTCTAGACCTGCTATTAGCAAGTCTATGATGATTGTGACCTACAAGTTTTAGTGTGATGATGTTACTCTAAATAGGAAAGCTTAACTAGTTGAACTGGTAATGGGGAATTCTGTGGGAGAGGGCAGACTGACATACAGCAGGAACTGTACCGAGTAGCAAGTGCCTGTTGGAGAAGTGATGGGCTGACTATAAGGTGTCTAAAAGTGAACTGCAAACAGAAGACAATTGAGTTTACATCCTCTGCAGTTCCTTGTTGATGTCATAGAAGTTTTTTCTGTGCATCGTTTTTTTTTGCATCACAAGTTCTGTCCATCCCTGTATTAAAGATAATACAGTATCTTAGTACTATCAGGACAAGAAAGAAGCAAAGAGAAGGTGAAGATTTTAATCACAGCATGTATTCACCTCAACACAGGTATTTTCTTCCAGGTGTTCAACAGGTAACGTCTTTCAAATACCCTGTAAAAACAGGCAGTAAACAACTTTTGAGTCTCTAAAGTGTCCTCTTGTAAATCTAGGAAAGTTCCAACCTGAATTCCTGTTATTTGAAGCAATAAAACAAAAATGATTCCCAGTAGTTAAGCTGAGGGCAGGGAGGAGTGGAGGTGGCAGAAAAGAAACAGGGAACTGGCAAAATTTTACAGTGTAATTTAAAAAAAAGGTGTGAGCATAACTCAATTATTTGAGAGTGAAAAGAGGAATATGTTTAAATTTCAAAGCATGTGATATTGTTTGATGTATGTAAGATTTCAGAGCATCCCATCAGGGCTGGACAGCGATGCAAGCAGAGGTAGAAGTTGTACTCCCAGGGCACTTTTCTGACTGGAATTCTGAAAACTCATTGTAAATTGCAAGCTGCAATTGTTTATGCTGCCTGTAATTCATTCTCATGTTACAAATCCCAGCTTCTTCTTTCCTAGAAACAGTAAACCGAGGTTTCCTTTTCTCCTTTCCTTTGCAGCTTTCCTTCCTGCTTCCTTTGCAGCTCCCTAAGGAATGGCAATAACTGAAGGTCTAGTGTTGATGAAACTTTGGTGGACAGGAGATGTGAAGGTTTAAGTACTACTGTGCAGTGCCAACTTATTCTGTTATGTGCTCTTGGATATATTAGAAATGCACCAATTGCAGCAGAAATTGCAAGGCTTTCGGCATAAGTGGCAGTGACCACATGTGTATGTGATGTTTTGGTTTTTATTGGCGTGGACTTGGTATAAAAAGCACCCAAATGTTCCTAATGTTCCTATATAGAATTCTTTCCTCCATAGCAGTCATTAAGCTGTGCTCTGTCGTTCAGAGCCTGAAATTGCCACCTTAACTTTAGTAATGTTCATGTACTTTTGAAACTGAATTTAATTTCTTCTGGATTGTGCTTTTATACCTCATGTAACTCAGAGAGCGAGCAAATCTCCTGCTTTGATGATAAAAAATTTAGCTCACTAAAGGGGATGAGCTATACCAAGTGAGATTTACACTAAGTACTGAAAAAGTTTATGAAAATACAGTAGCAAAACCCAGGCCGTATCAGAGGCTTTGTAACTATGTGCTGGTTCTCAAATGTGCCCTTCTCCTGGTGACTGTAGTACTCACATACCTGGCACAGTGGCTGCAGTGCCAGGTGTTTCAAACTGGCTCTATCAGCTTGTAAACTGTTTCAGTAGTTTTGTTCTGAAAGCTATGTGATGCTTTCAGTCTTAAATACAGGAGGTACCTACTGATTCTCACACTACGGAGGCAAAGGAATCAACTGAGAAGAACGCTGGTGTAACAAGGGCAGCTTGTACCTTGCATAGAGTGGAGTCCATCCTCACCACAGCTTTATAAACCCAATATTTTTTCTGTTGTCTTCTGTCTCAAGTGATATGCAGTATGACCTGGTGCAAACTTTTGTTAGAACATGAAATCGCTTTTTGCAACATGTTACATGTTCCCACAGAAAATCTTTACTAGCACTTTAACACCTTGCTGAATGCTCGGGTGTTTCTGTGCTTGTGCAGAGCCCTCTGCAGATTTCAGTATCTACACCAAGCTGCTGAGAGGCACTTGTGACAGCTTGGGCAGAGCACAGAAAGGAGTTAGAAGTGCAAGTTTCAAGGACTTTGTTTGTTTGCTTGGTTTTGAACTTATGACAACCAAATATTTTCCCCTTTACAGCATAATCTTCATAATGAATATTTTTTTATGTTACTGTTTGTGTAGTACTGTGGTGTTCATGAGGTTCCTGTCAGACCCGTTTCTTCAGCCTGTTGGTGTCCCTCTGGATGGCAGCATGACACTCTGGAGTATCAGTCACCCTTCCCATTTTTCTCTCAGCCTTGCTGACACACTACCCCTTCATCTGGGAACCTGAAGGGGAATCTCTCATTTGACTTCTGTTTCCAAGTGTGTTAGACACTGCTTTGACCTTTGTGGAAATTATTATTTTTTTTATGTTGTTTTGATGGTAAGATGGGTAGTAATGCCCCATTCACCACCGTGCCTCTTCACCTGCCTCTGCCAAGTAAAGTTACAGATGGAAAATGAGAAATATAGAGATATTTGCTCTGGTTAGGGGTTGTGGACTGGCATATGAAGAGTCTCCTTCCACTTTAGTCAAAGGAAAGATTAGGTTAATTCTAAGTAGGACTAGTTATGCCTTGCATTATTATTTGGACACTTATTTTCAGCAAGGATGATAGGATCAGGTAAAAACTGTTGGAAATGTCACTTTCTGTTTAATTTTTGTCAGTTCTGGCATTTGAGAAGAAACAGGAACGGTTTCATGTTTTCATTCTGGAAATACTACTAATAGCTCATAGCAGCTGAAGGAGATGCAGTGGGTAGAGCAGGAAAGTATAAAGACATGGCATTTTATCATAGAATAAAAGATGATCTTTTATTTGTTGAGAACATTAATCAATGTTCTAGAAGAAGGAAGATTTTATGAACAGGAATTTAATATTTCTTTAATTAACTTATTAGAAGTGACATCCCTAAGTTCAGGGCTGAATCTTTGTAATACTGCTTTGGACTCTGAAGCAATATACTGACATCCAACAGACTCAAGAGTGTTTTTTTGAGTCTTACTCTCATCTAAATATTTCTAACATTTTTAATAACATCTCTTTTGGATTCTAGTGCTGACAGCATAATGGTGATTAATTTCACTTATGGGATATTGAATTCCTTTTAACCTTGCTGAGTAGTTCATGGGGAGAGAACCTAAAGCTTCAGTTTTGTGAGATTCAAATGTGAGGCAGAGATGGAAAATGAGTTCATGGAGTCCTACATCCTGTTGAGCTGTACACATACAGTGTTCCTCTGGCAGCTTCCCAGATTCTAATCAGATACAAGTTTGCCAACCCTGTTTTTCCAAAAGTATCTGTGCCTTGAATATCTACAGAAAGTATGTCTGCTTCTTTGTGTCCTTTCCCATGGTGGTGCAGCTGTGGTACAGTTCAGCTACTATAGTTGAGATTTTGCAGCATTCCTGGCATTTTTGTGTCAGTTTAACACATTTTGGATCAGGCTGAAAGGGAGAAAAAAAATTCAGTTGCATTCATTTTAATGTCTTATGCATTAAACTGACTGAAACACTGCCTTGCAGTAATAACATTATGAAGAGCTGGGTTAAGGTTCTATGATGGTATTTTGATTTTAAGTGCTAATTATATAGTACCAGAAAGCTTGCTTGAGTAGAAAAGAAAAAAAGAGAAGAATTATTTTCTCATTTTATGCTCTTGACCTGTGACATGGAGGTTATGGTAACTCCTAGACAGTGGTATGAAGGCATAGGCTGGTAAGCAGAAAAAGGGGGAGGATGGAGAACTGACTGAAATTAGGAACTTGTTTTATTCTCATTCACTTTCACATACATCCATGGTAGGAAATGCTTCCTGATGAGCAGAGTAAATTTCAAGCAAAATTGACTCAGTTCCCTATGACTAAAAACATTTCAAGCAGGTAAGTTATCACAGAGACTCTTTTGGTTCTCTCCTGTTCTGTCCTTGTCCCGTTTCTTCTTGCACGTGTGCTGTCCTCACCAAGTAATAGACGTGAAAGTTGTTTTCAATTTCTTCTAGTAAGATCGTAGCTCCTTGTTTAGGGAGACTGCATCACTTGTCCCTCTGTCATATTTGTTTAAGACAGTGAATTTAAAATCAAATCACATTGTGTTAGGTAGATTAACTGACTTCTCTATACGTTTGTATCACGTTTTAACCCCAGCCACCAATTCAGCCCCACAGAGCTGCTTCCTCACCCCCGCCCAGTGGGATGGGGGAAAAAATTGTGAGAAAACTTGTGTGTTGAGATAAATACAGTTTAGTAGGTAGAGAAAAAGCAGCAGCCCCAAGCAGAGCAAAACAAGGAATTCATTCTCCACTTCCTATGGGCAAGCAGGTGTTCAGCCATCCCATGGAAAGTAGGGCCCTATCACGTGTAATGGTGACTTGGGAAAACAAACGCCATTACTTTGAACATCCTCCCTTCCTTCTTCTTCCCCAGCTTTATGTGCTGAGCATGATGCCATACGGAATGGAATGTTCCTTTGATCAGTTGGGGTCAGCTGTCTTGGCTGTGTCCCCTCCCAGATCCTTGTGCACCCTCCGCCTCCTCACTGGTGGGGTGGGGTGAGAAGCACAAAAGTCCTTGATGCTGTGCAAGCCCTGCTCAGGAACAACGAAAACATCCCTGTATTATCAACATTGTTTTTAGCGCAAATCCAAAACACAGCCCCATACAAGCTAATATGGAACAAATTATCCCAGTAAAACCAGCACAATTTGTCAGTACAAAATTATCTCTAACCTGAACAAAACACTGTTCTCCAAACTAATGGTGATTCACTGAAGTGCTTAGTCCTTCTACACTGAAGGGAATTTGGAAATAAGTTCTTTCAGGTATGTAGCAGTTTCTCACAGGGGGAAAGATTAAGAGTTTTTGTATTTCTAAGAGGCCTGGGCTTCCTGGACAGTTTGCAATCATCTTTCTTCTGAATGATCAATCCTACTCTTCTTTCTGTCTGTAGACATGCTGGAGCCAGTGAGCTCCGTAGATGTGTGTGTTGAAATATTTCGGCATTGGTGTTGTCAAGGAAGAATTTCTCAACCTGAAAGTGCACATTTTTCTTTTTTTTTTTTTAAACTTATAAATACTTCTCTGGAACTAGTAATATTCTATAATGTAGAATCTGCTGCCAGTGCTGTGAGCTCTAATTCTCTCTTTGCTACTTCACTTGACTTCTGCACATATCGTGACCACTTAACCGAGTGTCTTGGGCAGAATTTGGCAATTCTGAATTTTTGGAAATAGTCTTCCCTTTGACAGTGGCTCTGACTTTTGACAACCCTTTTGTTCTCAATGACCTACTCATCTTTTAAGTGATGCTTTCAATCTGGCTCATCTTGTCTCTGTGCTTCTTGTCTTTATGAGTATAGAGAAGAATTCTTCGGGGGGGAGGAAGGGGGGGGGCAGCCTGACAGAATAATGAAAGTGTGCACTTGGATATGTCTGTTTTATTTTCCCCTTTCCTTCTAGTACCTGCATCAAAATTCTCAACAAGGTGGGACAGTTGATGCTTTCAGTTTGATTGTGAGGACAATGTTCTTGTTCAGTGTGTGTTTTCATGCAGTAAAGCCACTCTGCCTCAGCAGTTAACTATCTCTCAGTCACTTTAGTGAAGTAACTGATTATGATGTTTTTTGTTAAAAACAAAACAACACAAAAACATATACCTCAGAACTCCCACAACCCAGTAATCAACTAAATGGGGAAAAAAAAAAAGCCTCTCCTCTCAACACTGGCTAATATCCTCTAATATCCTTTGCTGCTGGTTTTTACCTACTCTTAAAAATTCTGTCTGGCTTTTGTCAAGCAGCCATTTATTTTAAGATGTTCTTTCCAAATATTTCTTGATCATCTGTTGATAATGAAGCTGATGTGCAATCCAGTGGTTCAGTGCCTTTTGATGGAGTGGTACTTCTGCTCTGCCTGGCTGATCTCATGCTGTATGCTGATTGCCTCTTCATTCACCACTTTGTTTTTCAGGATGTGGTAGTTGGCTTCCAGCTCCTATCAACATTCAAGCTGCAGTGTGCTGAGACAGTATCCTGTAGAAGCTTACTCCATTTGTTGTCTCAGGTGGTGAAAGTACTTGGAAGTTTTTGAGAAAATACCAGATAATTTTAAATCCTAATAGTTGTTGTACTGACAATGTTAAGGATAAATATCTGCAGTAGCATTTTTACTTCTTCAGAGTCAATGATAAACAATGTGTTATGTACTGTAACTGACTCATAACCTGTTTTTATTCAGTTTTACTTTTTGTAGTTGTTGTTGTATATCTTAGGTTTAGTGTATGTCTGAGGTTTTGTTTCTATATGCATTTTTTTATTGGGAAACTGACTTTTCCTCTCTATGTGAAATTTCAATCTTTACCCCTTTTCATATGTCTAACTGTTGTTTATAATAAGGATCCCAGACTCATTGTACAGTTTTAATTTGCACTATTTATTATGATGTTTAGCATGGAAAAAAAGAAGATGTCAATTTTCTGTCTTTGGTTTCTGTTTTCCTGTTCATTCACTGCTGTCTTATTTTTTTGAGGAGGATGACTAATTTTTACTTTTTATTTTTTGTGTTTTATTAATGTCATCTATGAGAAATTTCAAAGTTACTGGCAGGTGAATCTGTTTCTGAAACCCTTGACACAATGATTCTATGTATAAGGTTTTTTCCATTAAGTTTTCTACATGACATCACTGGCTTTCTTTTATTATTACTTTTGCATGTCGTACATTTGCTATTGACTGAGTGTGGGTTGTTTTCCGTGTCCCTTGCTTGCCATTCTCCTCAGTGTCTTGTCTCTGCCACTGTTTGACTTGTGTTTGTGTACAGGCTTGTTTATCAGGTTTGTGCAAGCCTCTACTGTTTGCTAGAGTTTGTGTCTTTCTGTGCAGTCATTTCAGGTATGGCCTTTTCTGCTTCTGTTACTGATGCCATCTGTTCAACTCTGGAAACCGGGTAGTTACAAAAGTCTGTCTTTTTTCATAGCTTGGTGAAATACTATTGTGAGGTTCCTTCAACTTCTTGATAACACTGTTCAAAAATGTCTTTCATACATGCCATTTTTATTTTACACTGCTTTTGTAGAATTGTCAGGATTCCTCTCCCTCACCTCCCACAGTATTCTGTTTTATTTAAATGCCCTGGTGTTGTGTAGCAGCCATGTTTAATTGCTGCTCATTGCTCCACTGTGCTTGGCTCCCCTCTTTTCCAGCCTTCTCTCTTATTGTAATTTTGTAGTCATTATGTAGGGAAACACTGCTTATTATATAACTTCCCTTTAAAGTTCATTTGCTTGGAAACAAGAATCTGATCTGCTAACAAATTCTCATTGGTTATATTTTATTTATACATTCCTTTGCAATATTCATAATATGTGATTTCATGTCTGTTTCTGCAATGTTATATCTAGACCTTTTTCCAGCTTTGCTTCACCATGAAGCCACAACCACACTCTAGTTTCTCTAGCCTTTTTATTAGATCCAGATGCAAACAGTTGTCTCTTTTTTTTTTCAGCCCACATTAAGATTTTTTTAATACAATTTAGAAATGGGATTGATGTTTACTGTCTTTTCTGTGCTTCTTCAGGGACCTGTAAAACTGTGGTCAGACACATCTCTGTTAACAGTTTTCTGTTCCCACAGAGTTTTGCTAATTGTTAGCCAGCACATTGGACAGTCAAAGCCATTTCATACCCACCTGGGATTCCCCCTTATCTGATACACTTTAGTGCACTATCTCATATGTAAGATTACAACAGTTAGTGCTAGTGTTTTAAGTAGCTTAATTAAATATCTGTGAAATCAGATTCAGAGAAGTCAATGATACTTAAGTAAGGTAAGGTAAATCCATAAAGGAACACTGCCAATCCAGAAAAATAAGTCTTTCAGCTACTTTTAGCAGAAAATTGCCACTTCCAAGCATGTCTCTTTCATCCTGACTTGTGTAAACTGATGTAATTTTGGAGAATGGGGATGCAGGTTTTTGTGAGAAGCAGGTGCAGAGTTTGCTGTGGGAAGCTCCACAGTATGTTTCTGTCTCAGGGATGATCTCTGGCCGTGCCATGTTCAGAGACAAGCAGTGCAGGAAAAAGTCTCTGCTGAGTTGTCTCTCCTTGTTGGCTTTCCTACAAGACTCTGACATCGGAAGCTTTTTCACATGCTACGTGGTGCTTCAGAGGAGGTCAGAAACACTGCTTTGGATTGTCTGTCAGTGTGCTGTTCTGGTCCGAGAAGCACAGAGGACTGAAATAGGTGAATGAAGGAGCACCAATGAAGCTGGTCAGCAAGATTCATGTTTGAGTTTGTTTGCACTCTAGATGGGGGCTGGAGGCGAATCCTGGAATGCTTTTTTTCCTCTTATCCCTGTTTTTTTTAAGTATTCTTTACTTGTTCGGTATTTTTGCATTTGGAAAAAATCCTACTTTTCTTGTGATGAAAAAGCTTCTGAAATTGAATGTCAGTGGCTCTTTCAATATAAAACTTAACATTCTTACCTTCCTTTTCTGTTCTGAACAAAGAAAACTGCTTTTCATGAAAATTGAAGGCTGACAATAACCCGATGAATTAAGAATTTTAAAACTCAGCAAGTTTTGAAATTGCAACATTAACCTAATCAAATCTTGATGTAAGTGCAACTCCTTGACATTTAATGCACACTGTCTATTATTTGAAAGACAACTGACAGATCTATAGGCCCACTGGAATACTCTGAGCAGTTTTGTCACCTACAGTAGTGGGTTGACTTTGAATCTTAGCTTCGGGTTTCAATCATCTGATTTGTGTGAAGGTCCTCAATGTATTTATAATCCCAGAGGACATAACCAAATAATGTCATGAACTAAGTATGCTGGATTTCTATGATGATTCTCGTCTTTTAGTTATTTAACAGCTCTTTCTTTAAGCTTTCTGGATTTTTTATTCTTTTCTTCTTGAAGTCCTCCTTGAAATGTGAATATTTGGGTACTGTGATCTGATAGAGCACTCTACTGAAGTCATAGTATAACCAAATGCTGATATATATAAAGTCTCCTTGCTTTTCTCATCTGACTTGTTGGCATGCAGAAAAACCCTGGTAACCCTTCAACCTCATACTCAGTGTTTATGTTCATCTCATTATCCCTACTTTTCCATCATCACTGTTTTCTTGTGTAGTCTCTCATACTGACATCTGGCTTTCA
The DNA here is from genome assembly GCA_013390005.1 of Calyptomena viridis. Classification (NCBI taxonomy): domain Eukaryota; kingdom Metazoa; phylum Chordata; class Aves; order Passeriformes; family Eurylaimidae; genus Calyptomena; species Calyptomena viridis. The sequence goes on from WEIV01020238.1 coordinate 233,422, forward strand.
TTTTTGACTCTATATGTATGATTTTACGTTAGTGTGTGGAGTTATGTATTAGGTGCATGTACACAGGCTGCCTGTTACATTCGGAGGTCACAGGGGGCTTTTTGAGCACCTCCTGCTATGTGTCTGCAGTGATATAGTACCCATGAAAGTGAGCCGGACTTGCTTTCCTGTGCAGGTTTCTGGCTGGACACATTTCCTTCCAAGAGTCATTTCAGGTGTAGTAAATATCGCTGCTGAGGAAGGACTGGAAAAATTACATTTATTTAGCCTTGAGAAAAGAATTAAATGGATCATGCAAAGAAATAGGAACATACTGCACAGCTGGACCACTGAGAACCTGGCTTAAACACTTAAAAAATTCTGATCACAAGTATGATGAAGCCTTGCCGTGACTTCCCTAGGCAGTCTTAATCACTGAAGCCTTTAAGAATAGGCTGGATGACGGCAGATGTAACTAGTCCCAACCCAGGATAAGGTGAACTATGTCCCTCTCCAAGCCTTTTCTTCTATTTCTCATGCAGATAGGTGAACTGCTAAGCAGGAGGCTGAAGTTATGATCAGCATCCTCCTAAAAAAGGAGCACTTTCTGCCACTCCTGACATCTGTATGAGACAGAGACCTTTGTATAAAGACAGTTATTATTTGAAAGGTTCTGCATTAAAGACTGTTATTATTGCAATGAACTTTTAGTATTTTTAGTGAGGGGTTGTTATTAACATTGATATTCATGAATCATGCAGTTAAGCATTCAGACTTGCCACTTGTTAAGAGCACTGGCAATTTTTTCAGGACAAATTATTTCAGAGTAATTAATAACAACTCCAGAGAGCTACCACATCTCCACAAATGAATGCTTGAATGGAAAACAATTACAGAACTAATAGACATCAAAACATATATCTCATGTGCCGTGGCTGAAAAACAAGATTTGACTGACTATCAATTTTTACTGCTTGGAAATGTCTTTTTCTTTTAAGCATAATCAGAAATTATTTTAATTATTTCAGTTCATTTCAGCAAGTGGCTTTTAATATGCATCCATGTACTTAAAGTGCCATTCAAGCAAGTGGAGCTTGGTCTTGTCTCAGTGAAAATAACTTACTGTTAGAATAACAGTAAGAATTTGTGTATAACATCCATTTTTAAAAACCCATTATGTTCTTACAAAAGAGTGATTGTGATTTGGAAATCCAGTAACTGAAGCAAGAGCCAGATGCTTTTATCTTGGTGATCAGAAGGATGAATGTAGCACATAAGTGCCTGGCTTTTATTGAAGAGGTATGATAGCAGTATGGATGTGCAACTGTGTTAACAAAAAGAAAAGCAGGTTTACACGAGTACCTGATTGCATCTGCTCCATTTTACATAATTTATAGTAACTGCATAGTCTCTTTAGCCCTGATCTTTATATGGTGTCCCCAGCCTCCTCAGTCTCTGAATATTAATTATTGGACATAATAATTCTTAGCACCTTCTTTTGTGTCAAGTCACCTACAGAAGTAGAAATTAAGCCACTCTATGAAAAGCATTCTGCAGTGTTGAATCTCTTAATTAGGTATAGTAACTGTGGGTTTCAGTTTAAATTAGTCTCCCACAAGTGAAACAAAGGGCATGAGACTGTTTTGGTAAGAAATCAGAAGATCATTTAGAGTTTATACATAATAATTGGCTTTCTACTGACCTTT
>WEIV01020238.1:243207-263126 GCA_013390005.1 Calyptomena viridis
AGGAGTCACAGTGAGGGTGTTTGGTGCCTGTGAGTCTGGGACATCAGGCAATGACGCTAGTGTGACACACTTCCTACTGAGATGTGTTTGTTTATTATGTTGTTGGTTTTTGGTTGGTGGGGTTTTTTTTCCCTTGAAGGACAGCAATAATTGTCTATTAAATAGCCAGCAACCATATCTGGCTAATGGTTTTTGACTTTTAAACACGAAAGGTAATATTTGTGCAGGAGAAAGAAAGTCATCTCTGGTCCTCCATGTTGGTCCTCATTACTGCTAGGGGCTGCCTATAATTTTGCTTGTTTCTTAAGATTTTACTCTTTAAAAAATGAGTAACATAAAACTTTGTCTTTTTTTTTTGAAGATACACAATAAGAACTAAACATACTTAGTCTTCTTTTGGGGATCAAATATGTACAATCATAATATGAGAAAATGCTCTATGAAGAGCCCATTTGAACAGAAATAATTTTCCATTTAAAAACAGTGCAGCCATTCATGCATAAGAAAAATTCTAATGGCCTCATAGTCTCATTAGAAAAGATTTTTCTCTAACCAGAATACTGAACTCATCTAATGTAAACATAGTTTATGATTACAAAAGAACAATTTTGCTGTCAGAAATTCATGGCATTGCAAGTAGACACTAAAGAATACATTACTGAAGTACTTTTCCCCTTATGGTATAACTGAAAAGCCATTTTGGTTTTGTCACTTAAGAAAAAACTGACAAAAATGTGTGTGTTCTTGTTGAAAGGTATTTGGAACACCATTACTTGATTGGGATTAGTGAACCAGAGAAAGCTTGTCAGCATGTTCTGGTCAGGATCAACCTGAGATCATTAAAGAATCTTTCTGTGCATGCACCACCACAGTTACCCATAAACCGAAGCATAATGAGGTGAAATGTTTGTCTCTCTTTATTTATTTACCGCTGTTGCAAGGTTCAAAGAAAGGCCCAAATAATTTTTTTCTGGTCTAAGAGGTAGCTTTGTTATTCTCTACTGAAAAGTTCATGTTGGACCAGGAAGCAGGATTTGGACTTCATTTTGTTAGAAAAACATGTTTTATTGCCTCTGAGTAATTTCCGTTGGTGAAAATCATGCTTCTGAAAGAAGGGTAAATAATGCTGTGTGGAGCTTCAGCAACTCTCACGGGAAAACTATCTCTTTTCATTAAACCATGAAAACATAAAGCTAGGAAATGTGTGAATTGTTGAATTATTGTGACTACAGACGTTGGCTGCAGCTCTTAACAACTAACAGCTGATCTCCATTGATTTATGTCAATACCCCACCACACACTGGCAGCTGAAGCACTGATAAGGGGTTTGAAGTGAACTACTACTCTGTGTCAAAAAAGGAATCAGCAGGTTAAAGAGGAGTAGCTCCAGAGAGGATAAATGGGTTGAGCAATGCAGTCTGTGAGAGGCTCTGTCGTGTGCTCCCTGAGCCCCGTGGCACCCACAGAAAAGAAATGGAAGCAGAGAGGACAACTCAGCCAGTAGTGGGATAACATTTTCATGTGGGTTATAGATGCATTGCTTTAACATGTTTAGCAATAGTATTACTGTTTGTGCTACTCGTCTTGCATTTACTATTGCACACATCTCATAGTGCTATGTAAGCATGAGGCTGTTTGTGCTGCTCTGAGAATTCCCACTCCTCCATGGAAGGAAACAAATTAGAGATGAAATGATTGTTGAAATGTTTAAAAAAGCCATGTGGCAGGAATAAGTGTGAAATGCTCCATCTTTGGAAGTGTTCAAGGCCAGATTGGACTGTGCTTTGGTGAACCTGATCTAGTGGAAGGTATCCCTGCCCATGGCAGAGGATTTAGAACTAGGTGATCTTTAAGGTCCCTTCCAACCAAAACCATTCTGTGTGTGAATCTAGGCCTTGACACTGGACATACCCTCCACACCATGGAAAATATTTTTTTATTCAAAAGCAGGAACTGGCAGAAACTTAGGTTAGGTGCTGTGAAGCATTAATGGCTGGTGATGATTTTCATTCTTAGACTACTATAGTCTTCTAAAGTCAATGAGTGAGATTGACAATGGAATAATAGTTTTTTCCTTAATAGAAAATGTGTAAATTTAGGAGATTATTCCTTATGTGGTGTTGGGATATTTGGAAAATTGCATCTGTTTGATACTTTTGGCATCAACATTTTGAGTGGATTTTTTGCTTGTGGTGGATGATGACGATTGTTCCAGTGGAAAAATTTTATGTGACACTTGTCTATGCCTTCTGCACAGTAGGGATCTTGACTTTTTTTGCTTGACCACAAATGAACAGATATATGGTTGAAGCTGTCTGTCGAGTTTTGTACGTATGTATGCATGTTTTGAAATAAATCATGTGAACAAGGAACAATAGTTCTCTGAAGCTGTGTTTTCCTTGGCTACTCAACCAGTGTCTGGAATGCAGTTTAAGCCAGATATCTGTAGGGATGTCCCTGAATGTAAAATATGGGCTACCCAGACCCTTGTTGTTGTGTCTGTTCATAACTCTGCAGACAAGCCATCTGCTTGCTTTCTGAGAACTAATGTCTAGCTGACTTGCAGACTTTTGGTTTATTAGCAAGTGCACCATTACATGTTTCTTGAGACTGAAGTCTTAAGATTCAAGAGTGCCTTGCCCAGCAGATACAGATGTTGGAGCCTCACTAGATTCTGAAATTGAATCTGTGACACTAAAAAAATAGTTATATATGAAATAAGAAAGAAAAGAACACAAAAATGGTCACTAAGGAGCTACATGGTGATGGGTCTCTCTTGGACTTGACAGACACAGTGTGCTCCTTAGCAGTTCCTGTCATGCTATGTGAGACTTTCTAGAAAGTCCTCCTCTCCCTATCTGTAAAATGGATGTAGCACCTAAGGTATTTGTCAGTTATCACAGGCAGGGAGGACAGAGAGATAGATGGCACCATTGCATACGTTCTGGGAGATCTCCCCTCTGCCAGTGCACTGGCATAAAAAGTTAACTGTGAGCATCTGAGTCACTGTTACTATTCGAATGCGTTCTATAAACTCATGGCAAACATAAGGTAATACCGTGTATCTAATAAAAAAGTTTTTTAATATAATTTGCATGACTTTCTTCAGGACTCTAGAAAATCCCTAGGTATGCAATAATGTAAATTGTGGTTCTCAGATGTATTCTTTTATTGGGGAGAAAAAAAAGGAAAAAGAAGAAAGCAATGGAACAAAAGCATGTACTCAGTCCTACTGGCACGAACCAGACCAGCAATGCAAAGGACAGCATCCCAGGTCTGCAGGAATTGCCAGGTGTAATTCTTGCTAACAGATGGCATCTTCACAGCACTGACTTCACTAGGACCTTTGGTGATTGCAACACATCAAGATTTCACTGTTTGTTCTTGCACTTGCCCATACCCCCTTGAAAGTTAAATATGTAAGCATTCAAATGAACCCACTAATTTCAACAGCTCTTTCCATGTGTGTAACCTTAGGTGTGTGCTGAGCTGGGATTGCCTTTCCCATGGCACCCCCTGTGCTGCATTATTTGCTACTGGACTGCATAAAATATTCTTATTTGCAGGCTTCTGAAATGTCAGTGCAGATGTTCAAATGACTGTTCAGATGAAATAATTCTATCTAAAGCCAAAAAATGCTATTACTGACAATAGTAGGAGTAATCCCACAATCTACTTTTAGGGCCGAATTTTATTGGGATAATTGCTGAAGACTGTCTTCTCTTCATGAAAGAGTTGTCCTAATTTAAATCTGTTGAGACAGTTTGTTTAGTTAGATGTATTCCATCCACTGTGTGGATACTGCAAATAAAACAAAGGACTTTCATAGCAAATTTTGTGGTATAATCAACCAATTTTTAAACTCAAGGAAACAAGACAGGCTGGGCTGACAGTTGGGGAGCTACCCTGAGACCTGACGACATTGAATTTAATTATGTCTTCTTCTCTCTAGCTTCCTATAGGTGGGTGAGGTATACTTCAAACCTGACTATTTAACTTTTACTCAAGCTGAGGATTGCAATTCTGTGGCTCCTCAGGAACTAGAAACAAACTCCATTTACCCGCAGCATTGCTGGTGCTTATGTCTATTTTTGCAGAATAGGGATAAGAGCATGGTCTGGCCCTCAGGGATCTTGTAAGGGGACACAGATTACCAGTAGCAAGTAGTCCTGATATAACAAAAACAATTACCACACAAGTTTTGAAGAGAGTTAGATTTGTACATTTATCTCAGATGAACCAAAACACTGTGTGACAAGAAGAACTGAGTTAATGAGGATAGTCTTTAACATTGCTCTTTCCTTCCAGCTAACTTTGTCAGGGGGAAAACTGTCCAGTGTCTTCTGTCAGAAGTTTTACTTTTCACCTCTTATTCTTGTGAGCTCTTGCAATCCTCATCATTTGTCCATGCACAATTCAGGCCACGATGGATGAATTGTTTGAGCATGATACTGTAGTTACAGAAGAGTCAGAACTCGGACCCATGTTCAGTGGGATTTTTTGTTTGCAAACAAAAAATATGTTGGGCATATTTCTGTAAGAAAGAGCAGAATCTCTACCAATTAATAAAAAATGTAAATTGCTGTAGGAAATATGAAGAAGAAATAAAAGGGCAAAAGATTGAGTGTGGGCAAATAAAAGAGCTGAAATGATGCTCATCTTCATAAGGGGAAAGTTTCAATTTGTTTCCAGCTTGCTTATGAGAATTTTTTGTGATTTTATTATCTCATGCATTCAGTACTGTAAAAAAAAGGGGGGCCTGGGTGTTCAACAGAGCTCCCCCGTGGTCATTGCTACTAAGTTTTATTTGTTTGGCTCCAGAAAAGGAAGCATGTCGAGCATTGTTTTCTCAAAGAACAAAACCCCAAGTTTATCTGCAATCCTTCATATTGTTCATATTGTCTCACTCTGCACATTCTGCCAATAGGGAGACAGGCTGTGTTAGCTACAGAATTAAGAGATGTATATGTTGGCAAAGGAAATTCCTAATTATCTTCTCTGTTCTGCTTTGAGATTCTGTTCCTGAAGTTATCTCTGGAGAGATTTCTTGGAACTTTATGGGCTTTTGGACTAGAGCAAACTGATGGCTTGAGATTTCCAGCCCACCACTTGGATGAGAACGTATAAGTCTGTATAACAAGCAAAAGACCTGTCTCTTATTTGCTATGTTGGAGATGATTCATTGCTTTGGAAAAATGAGCTGCTTTCTATCCAGCTCTGCTAAAATAGTGAGATTCCTAAGTTTACCTGTTGGTACCAGCCAAACAAATGCCAAGAAACTTGTAATGTTCTTAGAGACACAAAGCTTTTGCTTTGAATTTCCTGCAGAAATCAGATATCCTGTAGGTTGGATATCTTCAAATAGATTATTAAAAAAAAGCCTTTGCTGCTTCTAAGGTGAAGTTTGTTTGGTTGGTTGGTTTGTTGGGGTTTTTTGTTCGTTTGTCTTTCTATTAAACTAGGGCTCTACAAGTGAATAATTTCAGAACAGCATTTTTCAGCTATTTTATTTACTCTGAAACATGGTTCTTCTACATCTTGAAGGCCTTTGTCCAGCTTGTGAAAACACATGAATTTTAATAAACCATGTCTATTAATGTTCCATACACTGTACTTCAGCCAATCAAAGAGAGAGCTTAAAAAATTTGTGACAGGATATTACCAAGAATGTGGTCCCAAGGTATACAATAAACTTCAAATTTTTTTTTGTATAACAATATAAATGCTTTTTTCTAGCAGTCTCACAGTTGTATGAATCTTTATATTCATATGTAAATGATCAAGAAATGTGTATTCTGAAATGTTGGAGTGATGAGGATTTCTTTTTTTTTAAGATGCATGTTTTTTCTTTAAAGACAAAAAACCCTTTCTGAAGAACCTTTTATCACTTCATCTTTCCCACACTCTATTCTTTCTTTATGCTCCTGGGATGGTGGAAAGAAAAAACGGAACTATAAAATGCATTTTTACTTCCTGAATTTCATTGTTTAGTGGAGTTATAGAGCTTTGTGTTCCAGTTTTGGAAGCCCTTTATGTCTGTGTTTAATTTTAAGCATATAGGTACCCTTATATTGCTACGTTGCAATGCTCTTGGCTGTCTCGCTGAATCACAGTCAGAATGCTCAGAAGCAAATTCTTGAATATATGTAACCCACCCCAACACCTTCTTTTCCCCAAAACTTGTCCTCCTTCTCTCAGTGAATATTTTGAATAAACTTGAGCAAATTGTGTAAACTTTAAGAGAAATGCAAAATCAAAGTTACTTCAAATCTACAAGTCTTCAGTGTTTTGATGTCCCTGAAGAGGCACAAGTTCATTAGCCACCTAGTATTTAGAGGAATATTTAAACAACGAGAGCAGGATACTGATAGTTGGATCAATAGAAGTCAAATATATGTGTTGCTGCCTGGATTCACTTCCTTCCCTGCAACCCATAAAACTTTTATAAAATTAAGTAATATGCTTCTCCTAGTGTGATATCTGGCTGTGCTTGGAAAAAAGAAGTCAAGAAAAAGTACAAACTGTGATCCTTACATTTAAGCTTTCTGCAGAAGCATCTTGAACACATGTATATGACAGTGTCTGTCTCTCCAGCTATGAGTGTAAAGGAAAGGGCATATCACTAATGTGAATCCACAGCTGAGCATCCTTTATTTTTGCTGCTTGGTGATCTGGCTAGACAGTGCCTTAGTTTTTCAGAATGTATGAAGAATATCTAGCATGTAAAACAATGAAAAAATGCAAACAAAGAACATTCAGAATTCTTCCCCAAAGCTGTAAAGCCTTTTGTGGGCACCATTAGAAGGCTGGGGAGTGATGAGAAATGAGAATGCATCAGCAGCTTCCCCTGGTTCCACAGAGAGCTGCCTTTCAATGGGACTATCAGCCTCATCCTCATGTGAGCTGCCCCACAGGTATGTCCATGTCCCCATCCGACCCTGACCCACTGATGGGACTTCCTGGATTGACCCATGGCTGTAGACTGGCCTGTGGCAGTGAGGTCTGGGCTGAGCCCATTACAGTCCCATCCTGCCCCCACGGGTTCATAGTGAGTCTGCTCTTGGACTTCCTGATGGGGATGTGACTGGAATCTACAGTCTCTTTCTTCAATAATCTGTCTTGTGCCACCTGGATAAGGAGCTCTCTAACATGTGGTTGTCTGGTGAAAGAGGCTGTAGCTGCTCACAGCTGCTCACAGTTTCTCCTTTTGAAATTGAGGGATTGTTTAACATTTAACATTTGTTCCCAGATTAAATGAGATTCTGTCACAAAATGCAGATATGTTTTCTGGTGCTCGTGCCAAAATCGTTGTTGGTAAGGTGTACAAGTTACTTGTGGCTAGACCAGCTACTGAGTCTCCTTAGAAGTCTTCCAGACCAAGGAGATCAGAAACTGGCAGGCTTATATTGATTTGCTTTAATTCCCCTAGAGAGCTCAAAATTGGAAATATTGTAGTACCCTCAGAAGACTGATTTGATTTTTGGTTTTAGTTACTGGTAAGGCTCAGATGAGTGATATGCTGGGTTTACAGAGTAGATTACTACTCCCCCTCCTCAAGAGAGAAATCATGATGTTTCAACTGGTTGTCATTTATGGGGATTCCATGTATAATGAAGAAAGCAGAGGTGATCTGAACTTCAGGAGTGAAAAAACCACTTTTCTGAAGGCACCAGCTGTGAGCTGCCCTGTAGTCACCAGGGAGAGAAAAGCATTCTTGGCAGTCAGAAAGGGAAGAGACAGCCAGCAAGAGGGGAAAGAAAAGAGGGAGATCTTTCCAGTAGTATTAAGTCCAAATTTCTCTCCCTTCCATCCTATCCAGCCTGTTCTTAATTAATCTTTTTTCTTTTTTTTGAAATATTGCATTTCCATATGCCCTGTGTCAGTGTCATCCTTGTCCCTTGTTTTCTATTAGCTATTTTCTAGGTTTCTCCACACAGTTTTTGTTTGCCCCTCAATTTTATAGATGAGAAAGCTGCAACCTGAAATAGTAGATCTTTCTTTTTCCTTCTACAGTCCTTTTCTTCAGCTCTGTGGGGCTCTCTTCCTCTTAATGGGCCTTGCCGATGGCATTTGTCATCCCCAAGGAAGCACTGCCCAGACTTTGAGGAGAAAATAAACTTCAATAAAAAGGTCAAGAAGGAGCAGCTACAGCAGGCTGATAGCCAGCTGTGATAAGAGATCAAACACAGCTGAACAAATGCAAGCATCCAAACAATGTGGAAACAGCAGGTCATGGTAAGTCCCGTGCAGTCGCAGAGTCCTTCTGTCCTGAAAGTTTACTTTATCTTGACACTAGTCTTTAATTCTTTTCCCAAAATTGCCAAGTTTCAGATCTGTCATTTTCTATAACAAACATATGCTTTTCAGAGCTTGTTCCAAGAAACAGAAAGGTAAAATTACTGTGTCATAAGGGAGCTCTAGAATCACATGAAGAAAAAATCAAACCAACAAGCAGAGAACCTCCAAACTGATCAGTCCAGTGAAAAAGCAGCTCTGAGTTGTGCCAAAGTTTAGTGTAGAGTTGTAAATCTCAAATATACCTTGAAACCTGTGGCGGTGTGCTCTTTATATTTGTTTCACTGTAATGGTTTGTTCTGTTACCCCCTACCCTACATTTGGTTCATTCTGGTGTATGTATACTCCCCTATTATGTAATCCCCCCAACTCCTCCCCTTCTTTTGTACCTTTCCCTAAACCCCTCCTATTCCTATGCCGTATATGTACCCCAACTCCACCCCTTGTTCTAGAACCTTCCCTATCAATCATCTCTACTCGGTATCTCATAGGCTTGAGTAGAAGGCCTTTGGTCTCTACTCCTGTCTGTCAACCCTCAACCCCACCTCTCCCTCAACCCCATTGGCCCTTGACCTCTCTCCGCCCCTCAGTCCTACCCACTATAAAACCCCATGTCCTGAGCCAGTCGGGGCTCACTCCCTGTTGGTTTCGACCCCCAATAAACTGTTCCTCTGTTTTCACCCCAACGAGAGTGAGTCGCTTTCTACCCTTTTACCCTCCGACTGCTGCAGCGCCCATACCATCCTGGACAAGGACTCCTTGGCGAGGTCAGGCCAACTAGTCCGCACACATAGTCCCTGCTCAGGACGTGTGGATAGGGGGTACCACTTGTCTAGGGAGGCCTTAGTCGCCTGGTGGCTGGTGTTCCTTGGGAAGGACCCTTGTGCCATCAGGTGACCCACACCTGTCCAGTGCCCTTGGCGTGGCAGTGCAAGCTAGCCAGGGCTGAAGAAGGGTGTTGGGATTGCTTCCACCCAGGCTGGCGCCGCGGCAGAAACCTTCTTGCTTCCTCCACTTGGAACATGGCAGCTACATTTGCTTTGGAAGCTTTCCTTTGCTTTCGAAATTGTTTGCAAAAAGTCGTGATATGGAATTACAGAATTTATTAAGTGCTGTAGAAATGGAAACTCCAGTGCTATTCTGTCTTCACAATACTCGTCTTTCCTTTTTATTTCCACAGAAATACTAAAAGCTAAAAATTCAAAACAGAACTTACTGTTGTAAGAGAATGTATATAATTTCTAGCAATACGCTATCTGTGTTTTTTCTCCAAATATCTCAAACAGCTGGTTAAAGATTTTGGCCAGCAAGCTTAGACTTCTGGATGGAACTGCACTGTTCTGGCTGCACAATTTCTTAGAAGCAGGAGCCCAGGCTTAATCTAGGTCTCCAAAGGGTCTTTTGGCCAAGTGCATATTTTTGACGTGGCTTTTCTTTACTTGGTTTGTGATAATTGATTAGTATTTTATTTGTTTATTGAAATTTTTAAGATGTGAACACACTATCTTGTTTTAATAATCTCATTCCACATTAACACAGTTTCTAAAGTAATGAACTCGAGCCTCAAGCAAAAGCTGAGATGAAACCTGAAGGTTCCTTAAGAGCAGACAACAGTACAGTTTAACACCTAATGGTGGGAAGGAGTACTATAGATGGTTCCAGAAGGCTTTTTTTCCCCCTATTTTTTCTGCTTATGTCTATATGAGCAGGTGAGCAGAAGGTTGGAGCAGAGGTTAGAACCTTGTCCTTTGATGATTTAATTGAGTTTATCCTTCGATGATTTAATTGCTAGCATGCTCTCATGCATGGTTTTGGTCACGGACAACCAGCATGTGTCTCGGAAGTGCTTTGACACTGTTCAGGCACAGCATGGCCCAGGATTATTTCTGATAAATAGTTTGGACAGGGACACTTTTTTGTGGTAGAGAAGCAAGGCGAAGGCTGTGGGAGAGGGATGCAAACCACGGTGTAAAATCTGAGCCAGAAAATGCAATTCCATTGTAGCCTTTGATTACCAGGTTTATGTAAAAGCATCTTGTTGGCTTTCATGAGGGACAGGTCAGACTCTTAGTTGCATCTTTGCTTAAAGAAATTTCATCAAATCATCTTTATTTGCAGCCAGTTCCCTTTACTTTCTTCTCATCTTTTTTCAGAGCTGCAGTTTCTTTCCATGACCTCCTTTCCCTGAATTTTTGCGCAGCACTTTCCTTCATGTCCTTGACCGTAACTTCATCACTAAACAGCAATAAACTGGTTTATAAAATTTGCCAGACCTTCAGTGTGGGCTGGTCCCCTTCTCAACAGCCATGGCAAACTGTTAACATCAGCAACAGTTTATTGGTAAAGATTTACTGAAAAGAAAGCTGGACTGTTTCTTAAAACCAGTACAGCCACAGAGACCAAGAAGTTTCACCATCTGTGCCTTAGGGCGTGGTGATCTACTTCTGTTGACATCATTGGAAAGATTCTTTTTGAAAGAACCACTGAATTGGACCATTACTCAGAAGCAAAAGTCACAGTTACTAAGTTGCCCACAACTCTTCTTATGTTTTCCTTGGAAATGTGAACTGTCAGGCCTTCTGAGAGCAGAGCACGTCTTAAGATGATGGACTGACACAGTGTAACCCAGTGACTGGTTGTTTGGTATACCCGTTTTCTGCTGCTGGTATTGCTTAGTTCTAGACTGTATTGATGCATTCATGACGGAGTGCTGGCAATGCAGTTGCAGTTTGTATATGGCAGGTCCAGTATGCAGTACTGTTTGCACTTGGGGCACTAAGCAGATGTAATTTGGAGATTGGAAAAAAATAACTATTTTTTTCCAAAGATGAAATTTCTTCTGAGGTGGCAACTGTGATCTGCTGCCCACCTACATCTCTAGCAACTAGTTTTCAAGTGCTAATCTGTTTTGCTGGATGCCATCCAAGCATGACAGTTGTGGTGAGAACTGAGTCAGAATCTCTGGTGGTTGTGAAATTTGTCATCAGATGTGTCAAAGCAATACCACGATATCCCTCACTTCTCAGAATAAGCTTCTGATGGTCTCTATCAGGTCACGTCCCTCTTTGAATCCCAGCAGTCAAACATCCATACCACATTTATGTAACTGTAGATCTCATGCTAGATTTCCGCTATTTTCCCACAAGTACAGCAGGAGGAAGGAATGAGGCACCAAGAATTATTTTTTTAAAATATTTTTTGGTTTTTTTGTATGAATTTCCATCAGATTTACTGAGATGTAGCAGAGGAAATTGGTGAAAACTATTAAAATACAAAGATAAATACAAGCTATAACCTCCTATGAGGCACTGAGCAGCAGGGTCAGCAGCAGAGCTCTGCTTTTCTAGCCAGTTTAATTAAAAAACATAAATTACCATGGCTCACTCACTTTGTCCCAAAGTCTTCGCTAGAAAATCTGACAGCATTCCCAGAAGCAGGATTTTGCCTTTTACCAGCACAGTGTTAAATGAAAGACTGTAAAAGATTTTTACTGAAGAACGAAAAAAGCAGAAATGCTACAGTGCTATTTCTAAAGCCTGACTAACCTGTTCACTACCCTTTTCTACTCAGCTAAAATGTGCTGCCCTCTTTTAAGTACTATGATGTCCTGCTGTAGTAGTAAGTTGTTACTCTTTGAGCCCAAATGAGAGTCTCTTGGCTGCCACAGATGATTTTGATAAGTACAAAAGGATGAGAATTTCTGGAGCGTCTACAGCTCCCTCTGGACAAGAGTCATTGTTCTCCACTGGGGGAAAAAGGACCCTGGGAGTTATTGCTGAACTGCAGTTGAATAGAAAGAGATGAAGAGATACTCTTGCTTGCATAGCTCTTTTCATTGGGCTGTGCTGGCCCTTAGCCTGCAGTGTATTTAGTGGATTTTAATTTCTTTGGATGAAGTGGAATAACAAATGGGATCTGCAGAGTTTGTCACAGAAAGGATGCTTCCTAAACAGTTTTTTTTCTGTCCTTAATGAAAAAAAAAGCCCAAACAAAAGAAGTTCCTTTGTTACAACTTTGATCAAGTTTTCACCTACCCTCTGGGCATTCAGTGTATTTGGGTTTCCAGAGGTTGCCCCTATATTTTTATTATCTTCACAGCTCCCTCCTTTCTTTCAAGCTTTAAGCAACCAGAATCGCCTCCTAAGGCAGTGATTGCAGGAGGTTTTGAACTTGAAAAGGCAAAGATCCATGATTAATCACTACAGGCTTTAGAAAATGAGACATCAGTGGGAGCTTTTGATTTCGGCAAGTTTGTGAAATTAGGCACTTCTTTCATCAGCAACCTAGCTGCTACCATTAATCTAACTGCTCTGGGATGTTCTGTGCACCAGTCCCTGCTATCTGAGAACCAGGACTGAGGATTTTTTTATAACGAAAATTCTCCCAAGGGCTCATGTCATGAGACAATTTTGCAATTGCAATTATAATTAGTGAAACATCAGAATTTCTTCTGAGCATGCTTTTACATTGGGTGAAGGGTATCCTCAATGTGTTGCCTTAAATCAATTTCCCAGTGACAATCAAAGTTGGGCAGGTCTCTTTATTTTAAAGTATGTATCTGAATTTGTTTAGGGATTGTTCAGCTACTTTGATAGCATCTTCACCAGCTTTTAAAACTAGGTAAGTATTTCTGTACAATGACAAATTATGGTGGTGTAATAATGATGTAAGAACCTACAACTCCCTTGATAAAACAGGCAGCCAGTAGGAAGAAGATGGTGAAAAATCCTATGGAGATTGTTACTGACATGTGTTTGGAAACAGCTGGAATACATTTTATTGCCAGACTTGTGTTTAGCAGTAGCAGCTAAAATCCAAAGAATACAGATGTGGCTGTGGAAGGTGTCCCAGTGGAAGATGAGTGATGGGATGAGTGCTTGATGTAATGGACATGAGAAAATACATGGCAGCTAATTTGAATCAGATATGAGTAGCCTTTTCCCATATTATGGCAGGACTGATGACAACACCAATCAATAAGTCAAAAAGTTCCTTGCGCTTTTTTTTTTGTTAGTGGTAGTAATAATAAGAAACAGTCATAATGCAGGACTATTGCATTCTATACCTGGGTTGGGCAAACCCCAGTATCAATACAGACTGGAGAATGAACAAACTAAGAGTGGCCTTGCAGAGAAACACTTAGGGGTATTGGTGGAAGAATAATTGAACATGGGCCATCAATGTGCACTTGCAGTCCAGAACTAGAGAATATGTGTGTATACACAAACACAAATACAAAAGTTGAGGTTACATATTACTTATCAGCTATAAGACAAATGCAGGCCAATGTCAAGAAGCCTTGGTCTGTGAGTCCTCCTGAGAGAATATTCTGTTCTGAATCACCAGCAAGGCCTTTTGCTTCAGCAGGGTTTGTCAGGTCTCTCAGCTGGTACTCCATGTCAGGTCTTGATCATCTGTTTGTGATAACAAGGGCGGAAATGCCAGAAGGAACAGACGAACTCCTCAGAAGCAAGTATTCTATTTCTGTATAAATATCCTTTGCAATAAGGGGAAAGGAAGAGAAAATACAGTGAATCTGTTATACAGTATCAGCAAAACTGTTGCTAAATAGAATGATTTTATGAGCAGTCAGCAGATTGCTGAAGCTCAGATATTAGCTTAGTGACCGTATAACAAATTACAGTCATAATATAAGACCCAATTCACTTTCCCCATCTAGTACTTGTTTTAATGGCAAATAAGACTTTGTAGTTTTCAGGGTTTTATTGTTTTGGTTTCTTTTTTTTTAGTTGTTTTGAGCTCATTTTCTTTCCAGTAGAGATTCATATTGCCTTTTTTTGGCATTCAGAAGACTGCAACTTAAATCAATAACAGAGAGTTTCACAAAGACCTCATTATCTTCTGATTTATTAGTGTAACTTTACCCTCTCTCGATACAGATAAGTCTCGTAAATCTCTGCAGGCTATTGTGTCTAGGCTCTTCCAGGGCAACAGCTTAGTGAACATAACATGTAGCTAGTCTCAATTTTACAATAAATACCCTTTTAGGATTCTTTTTTTTATTACCCAGTGTAATTTTGGGGCTCTGTGAATGTGTGTAATAGTCTTAACTAACCAATTCAAAACATGATGATTGTGCATGTAGTCCAATGAATTTCCTGTTGTTCAATTCACGTCAAAGCAAGTTAGTCGAAAGGCTTCCATGGGACCCAGAAGAATTAGATCAGGCCACATACCCTTAGCAACACTCACAAGGCTTACAGCACAGAGAATAGAGTTACAATTTGCATTTGCTTACAAAGCTGGAGAAGGAAAGCATACAGTTACTAAATTGAGCTTATACCTGGATTGTTTCTGGTTTAAAATGTCAAGGGAAACACAGCACACTGAGTTCACATGGATCTAGTCATTGTTTGCAATAATCAAGATAGAGAGGATTTTACTCTTTCAGACAGCTACATTCCTCTCCAAACATCTAAAAGAGATAAAATAAGATTAGGAAAAGAGACATTTTTCCTTATCGTCCCACTACCTTTTATCCTTTGTAGCTCTAATTTTAGGACAACAGGTCTTTTTGATGAAGGGTGCAAGCACCACTGTGATCAGCTGAGAGATGCTCATGTTGAGCAGAGCTTTTACTGTGGTACGGCTTGACTTCTACTTTAAAATGCTCTGGACTAATGGCGCTTGTGGTGAGCTAAAGCAACCTGCAAAATCCTGCTTACAAAGAGTAGGTAGAGGGTGTCTCAGACCACAGGAGTCTGAGGTGTATCATATTTATGTGTGTTGCATGCCATTCCCATGTATATAATTTTATGTTAATAGAAATATTTATTAACACAGTAAAATGGGTCACGTTAAACAAGTTTTGGAGTTCAACTTGTTTTCACTTACAAGACGTGCTCAAATGTGAACCATACTGCTAATTTTGGGATTAACTCCAAGTTGAATGGTGCAGGTATGCTGGAGGAAAGGGCTATCAGGATAGCCCTACGGGGTGGGCCTGTGTGAACCCTATTAAGTTAAACAGGGCAAAGTGCAAGATTCTATACCTGGGTTGGGCAAACCCCAGTATCAATACAGACCGGAGAATGAACAAACTGAGAGCAGCCTTGCAGAGAAACACTTAGGGGTATTGGTGGAAGAATAATTGAACATGAGCCATCAATGTGCACTTGCAGACCAGAAAGCCGAAAAATTCCTGGTCTTCATAAAAAGAAGCATGACCAACAGGACGAAAGGGTGATTTTCTGATCCCTAGTCCACTCTCATGAGGTGCCACATGAAGTGCTGTGTCTGGGTTTGGTTCTCAATACAAGAGAGAGCAAATCCAAAGGAGGGCCACAAAGGTGGTCAGAAGGCTGGAGCACCTGAGAGGGTTGGGATTGTGAAGCCTGGGGAGATCTTATAGCTTCCTTCCAATTTCTAAAGGGAGCTTGTAAGCAAGGCAGAGACTTTATAAGGACCTGTCGTGACAGCACAAGGGACAATGGTTTTAAATTGAAAGAGGTTAGGTATAGGTTTGACACAAGGAAGATATTTGGACAATGAGGATGGTGAGACACTGGCACAGGTTGCCCGGAGAAGTTGTGCATGTCCCATCACTGGGAGTGTTCAATGTTGTGTTGGACATAACTCTGAGAAACCTGACCTAGTGAATGATGTTTGAGCTATGGCAGAGAGGGTGCACTAGATCGTCTTCCTACCCAAACAATTTTATGAATCCAAGTTTTTCAAGTTCATGTCATAGAAGTACAGGAAGTGCAGTAAATGGTTGAGGGTTCTGATCTCCTCGCTCTGGTCACACCTCAAAAAACATTGATGTTTGAACAGTTGGAGAGCATCCATCTTCTTTTGCAAGGCTTCATTTAATCTGTAACATCTGGTGTAAATAATTAAATTCCTTTTAGATGCTGAATTCTTTCTTTTGAAATACTTTGCAAATTTTCCAATATTATATTACTTTCCTTGCTTGTGGCTTATGTTTGATTGCAGTTAGTGAATATTGTGTGTTTGGGATAGAAACACTCTCCTGTTTCACCTGAATGGAAATTACTCCTAGGTGCATTCCTTTTCAGCATGAAGTAGTTTATAACTAAACAGCCCATTTCCATAAAGTCTCCTATTAGCAGTTTACCTATTTTCCTTTAATTACAATACCCTAGAAAACACCTCCAGATGTATTTATATAGCTTTCAATATTTAGATGAATAGATGAGAGCTGCCTTGCTCCCTCCTGAGTCCGGGCAGTGTCCACCCTGCAGCTGTCTGGGGCAGTTTTCCAGTTTCAATGCTTGCTCCTTATGTTTGTGCACTCACAGACTTTACTGCCTTGTTTGTTAAGTGGAACAGAGAATCCCATGAAATATCCAAGAGTATTTTCACTCTTTTAGCAGTTTGCTAAACTAGGAAAATTTAGGATGAGAGCATTGGGGTGCATTCTCAGCAGGTGAAAACTGGCAGGGCTTAGATGAAGGGAAAGGTGTTTTGTTCTGCAGTAGCTGTGGATTTGCCACTGTATGTCTCCTAGGATATTGAACATTAAATAAAATCTCGCAGTAAAAGTAAGGGCAAGGTTTTAGGGAGAACAATCATCATGCCTAGCTTTGTTACTAGTCATAGATTTGGAGAAAACAGATGAACTTTTAGGACACATTAAGAAAAAGTTTTCAGTGCTTGAAAATTTACCTGTTATCCAGTTGCTACAGTGAATCCAGTCAAAGGCACTGCTTCTCTTTTAGAGAATTTGCTTGCTTTTGCTATGCTAAAGCAACTCAAGCAGAAATTGTATTGAGCACCAAAGATGAATTATCACTTATGCATTTCCTGCTTTCACTTTGTATGTGGGAACAAGCTTGCAGGCGATATTATCCCTAAATTAAAAGAAATGTAAACTGACAGGTGCAAATTAGGATTGTATAATTTGATGCTCACTGGAGACTGCTTTTCACATGAATTTGTATTAAAACAGGTTTGTGAGCCTTAGTTAAGATTTATAATCAAGAATGAATTACAAGTAACACTTGCTCAATTAGACAGAAGTCATATTCTTGGTTGTCTGGCAAAGGCTGTTTGCCTTGGTTAAGTGAAATGTGTAAATTACTGTTCTCACAGTGCACAAAAATAGTCAGCATTGGACACATAATCAATGTTTCCACTTCTGTTATAGTTTTATCTGATCCTGTGAGATACTGAATGTTATGATCGGGTGCCCAGCAGATGGACATACACCATATCAGTAGGCTGAGGATTGTATATTGTTTTTTTCTAAGTGTTATTGAGAATGGCTTTCACCTGTTTTGGCAACTTCTTACATCTTTGATGTTCCAGGTGGTGTTGAATGGTAGTGATGAATCAGGATCCTTCTGTCTCCAACAATAATATCTGAGCACACCTGGATAAAATGAAAAGGTACCAGCTGCTGGGCTCAGCTGTGCCTGGCACTGGGTTCACTGGAGCCAGATGGAACTCTCTGCAACCTTCACTGCCAGCTCCTCACTGTTAACACCCAACGAATCTCCCTGCCTTTCTGATTTTTAGATCATGATTATTGTCTTTCAATATCTGTTTTACAGACATGCTTATCTGTATAGGAATGTGTACTAAACAGACTTGTCACCCCAGCAGGGAACATTAATTTACTAATAGTTCATATCCTATTTATTTAGATTCTGTTCATGGCTTTGAGACCTACCCCCCTTTTGAGAAAACAAAAGTAAATGTTATCTTTCCTGACACTCCTGGAGTATAAATTGTATCAGAAGAGGCAAGAAGTGGGGGTCAACAGGGCTGGAGTATATTTGTCACTTTGCCTTTTCCAGTAGCAGGAGCTGCTCCCAGCCCTTCTCCAGCCTGCTGTAAGAATCATCTGTAGTTTGCCAGGCAGTTCTGGGACATGCAGTGAGGACCAGGGTAGAAGCAGGGCAGATCTGTTGTCCTTCAGCACAGTTAGTAAGTGCCAGAGTTTGGTTTATAGGCTGTGTTTTCAACAGATGGAAGAATAGATTCGAAAGGACTACAGTTGCAAACAAAAATTAAACCCAGTGTTTTCAAACATGGCCATTGCTCACCCATTTGCTTACAGCAGATTTTTGGAAGCATTCCACATTTCATGCTCTCCAAAGGGAGCAATGATTATTGGATGAAGCCACTGTTTTTTAGCACTTTTGTTCTGTAGCAGAAGGTGTAGCTTTTGTGCCAATATTTGTAAAGGCTGGAGTATAGGTCTATCTGCACTAAATTCTGCAAGGCTTTCCCACATAGGAGCTAGAGCCAGAGAGAGATCTCAATGAAGAGACCCTCCTTGTTTCATATATCTTCACACTAAGGAGTTTGGAATCCAGACATCTACGGAATTTGTAGCAGAAACAAATCTAAAAACTTGTGGTACCATTTGATGCTTTCAAACCCAAATTTTACATAGGTTTGGACAAGATAAGAAAACTTGTTACTATTTGCACGAGCAAATGCAAAGTCCATAAATGACCTTTAAATAATGTCTCATAGTGAGAAACTGAACTATCATCCTTGATAAACCCCAGTTTTCATCATTCATTGTTTTAGAAATAATAAATGGATTAAAAATGAGAGAGAAAGTAAGGTTCAACAATATTTCTGCAGAAAATTGAAACAAAACCTCACAGTACCCGGAGAAATAGCATGCCTAGCCCTGAAAAGCGAAATAAGAGAATATATAAATGCAGACATTTTTCAATAAATTATGACATTACAATTTGTCATCTCAAAGGAATAATCCAGTACTTGTTCTTTCAACACGTACTTTTCTTAGTTCACTGTGTATATTTGCATCAGGAGTTTTCATAGAGATAATACGTGCAAAATCTGCACCGCAGGATGCTGCTCCTTCTGGAGCAGACTTTTAATAGAGATATAAACTTATTATGAGTGAAGATCTAACATAGTAGAAATCCTTGTGGATGAAGATTCTTTTCCTTTGCAAGTGTGGATGCTGTAGTCAACTCTTTATTAAGGGGCATAAATAGACTTGATTTTATGTAACCTACTTGCAGCTGAAAGACAACAAATATTCACTTTTTAAAAATCATGCCAAATTTTTTGCCTGCAGTAGCTGAACATGATAGAAATAATAAATTAATCTTTATAAAAATTCTATGAAATGATAAATCTGAATGTTTAGCTTTGAGCAAGAGAGCAAAAACATTGAAAACTTAAGTGTTATGATCAAAATCACAGTGGCAAAATCTGAAATCAAGACCTAATCTGGGTAATTGTCTATGCTGAAACCCCATTACCCTCTCTTAGAGAGGAGACGTAGAAAATGTTTGCAAACTTGCTGGCTACTAAAAATGAGCTGTGGCCCCAATTTACCAAGTTCGCATCCTGAAAAATATCTAGGTTTGAGTCTTGTGCCTTGCAATGTGAAGAAAGAATGAATTGGGATCTGTATGAACAGAAATGTTTTGGTGTAGGGTCTATCTGTTGATCTGCTAGACTATAAATGGCAATTACTTTTCTGTGATTCATGTTTCAGTGCCCTACTGACAAGTAAAAGCATACACAAGTAGTGAAGTTTATTGCCAGTACAAACGAGCAACTGTAGAGAGATTATTTATTACACCCTGCCACAGCTCAAACACAGAGTTAATTTGTTTCAGATGCTGAACAAATGGTTTGAATTTTAT